>ML058522.1:1800000-2330413 GCA_003013855.2 Liriodendron chinense
TTACCATTTTGTGAACATTGTATGTCCGGGAAGACTTCTAAGAAACCATTCCTTAAAGCGACTAGGTTAAAGAGTTTGCTAGAGATAATTTATTCGGATATCTATGGACCATTGAATGTACGTGCTAGAAATGAATGTCAATACTTCATCACTTTTATTAATGATTATTCGCACTATGGATATGTGTATCTCATCTCACATAAATTTGAAGCTTTTGATTGCTTTCTCAAATACAAAGCTAAAGTAGAAAATAAATTTGAGAAAAATATTAAAACCCTTAGATCTGATAGAGGTGGCGAGCATACATCTGAAATGTTTAAAACATATTGTGTAAACGTTGGCATCATCGGGCAATATACTATGACATATACTTCACAAAAAAATGTAGTTGCAAAGAGAAGGAACATGACACTATTGGATATGGCCAGGTCAATGATGGCACATGACAATCTCTCTACCACATTCTGGGGAGACGTGCTTTTTACAGCCATCTACGTCCTAAATAGAGTCCTAACTAAATCCGTTGCTAAGACCCCATATGAGATGTGGACTGAGAGGATTCCTTCTCTAGCCGACCTTCGTCCTTAGAGATCTTTAGCATATGTTTTATTGCCTGCTCCGCATAGAAGTAAACTTGATAGTAAAACTATTGAGTGCGTATTCATCACGTACCCCATGCACTCAAAGGGATACGTTCTAGTTTATGAGGATCGTGGAGGATGGACTGAGATAGAATCTCGGGACGTGACTTTCGTCGAAGACAAATACCCCAGCCGAAAGAAACAAAAGGTTTCCACATAATTTTTTAAAATTCTCGATGTATCTCAGGAGAGTGGGAGCTCTACTTCTGAAAATGGAGATGCTCCTATAGTTCATCAAGATAGTGGGAGTACATCTCAGCAGGCTCCTGAGTTACGTCCAAGTGAAAGAGGTTTGATTCCTCGAAGATACTTCGATATTAATGGTCAATCTTTCTCTTGTGTTATAGTTGACGATGATGAATCTGATTTTTATCAGGATGTATTGTTATCTCCAAATTTGGCTGATTGGGTAACTGTCATGGACGAGAAAATTGCCTCCATGGAGAAGAATAAAGTCTGAAAACTTGTAGATTTTTCTTCCAATCGCAAAGCGATAGGTAACAAGTGGGTACTTAACATCAAAAGAAAGACATATGGTACAGTGGACAAGTACAAAGCACGGTTAGTTGCTAAATGTTTTAACAAAAAGAAGGTGTTGATTATAAGGAGACTTTTTCACCTGTTGCAAAATTCTCCCCCATCCACGTGATCTTGTCCATTGTCGCAAGTTTAGACTTAGAGTTATATCAGATGAATGTAAAGACCGTATTCTTAAATGGTGATTTGGATGAAGAAATATACATGTAACAACCCATATGTTATGTAGACAAAAAGTATCCAAGGAAAGTCTGCAAGCTGTTACGATCTTTCTATGGGTTGAAGCAATCTTCAAGGCAGTGGTACATGAGGTTCCACTTAGCCATTACCACTTTCGGGTTCACAATGAGTCAAGAAGATCATTGTGTATACGTGAAACAGTCTGGAATATCTTTTCTGATACGATCTCTATATGTAGACGATATCTTGTTAGCTGGTAATGACAGGCAACTGTTGATGATGTATAAAGATTATCTTTTCTCGAACTTTGAGATGAAAGATCTTGGTGAAGTCAACTTTATTCTAGGAGTTAAAATCACCAGGAACCGTCTTAGGAGATTCTTAGACTTGTATCAAACCACTTACATACAGAAGATCTTATAGTGGTTCAGGATGAAAAAGTCAAAAGCTATTGAAACCCTTATGGACAAAGCTACCAAGTTAGACAAAAAATTGTGTCCCCAGATAGAAGCTGAGAAATCGATAATGTGCTCAGTATCTTATGCGAGCGCAATAGGCAGCTTAATGTATGCTATGCTTTGCACCAGATCAGATATTAGTTATGCAGTTAGCATAGTCAGCTGTTACCAAAGTAACCCGAGACAGTTTCATTGGCAAGCCGTCAAATGTATATTCCGCTATCTCAGATGAACCAAAGACCTCATGTTGTGTTATGAAGACGCGAATCTCAAGCTCAAAGGATATTCCGATGACGCCTGGGGTAATGACGCCAACGAGGGAAAGTCTACTTCAGGATATATATTCTTACTCGGAGGGGGAGCTATCTCTTGATCGAGCAAGAAACAAACATCAACAGCCCTTTCTTCTATGGAGGCTGAGTACATTGCATGTTGTGCTGCAGTTCAGGAGTGTGTATAGGTTCATAGATTCCTTCTAGCACCGAGTGTTATACCAGACGTTTGTAAGCCTATATCGTTGAGGATAGACAACACCTATGCCATGGACTTAGCAAATGTCTCCAAACACCACAAAAAATCTAAGCACATTGAGATAAAGTATCATTAGGTTTGTGATCAAGTGAAAGATAAGAAGATTATCCTCAGCTACATTCTTACCAAGGAGATGATGGCTGATCCCATGACGATTTGTTTTAGTTTCACGTCAAGCAGATGGAATTGAGAAATCTTGAATGATATGCTTGTATCATGTACCTTTGATCTTTCTTAAATAATAAATTCCCTTTTATTCAGTATTGGGCACTTATTAGACTAGGTGTGTAGATCATCAACATTTACCTTGAGATCATGTAGGATTTCAAATTTTGTTGGTAGGCCGGTCAACCCACTTGCACGGGCTGACCAACCCTAAATGTACAAGAGATGTATACTTGGGGTGATGTTCATACACTGAGGTATGAACCACCTTTTATTGAGAATAATAAACGATGAGGATGTGTATGAGTTGTATCCGCCTTTAGTCCTAAAAGATTGAAGATAAGACTGATAAAGTCGAATAACATAGTCGCACCATTGCTCTTCATGCAAATAATGTTATGACTTGAATGATAGCCAGGTCGTGAGGTTATGAGATGAGTCATACCTCATATGAGACGACTTGCGTATTGTAGACCCGACATATACCTAGTATTGTCTACTTTACGGCGTAGATTGTAGCCACGTGTTAGGACTTTTTACCTACAGATTGCTTTGATTTGATCTAATCATTGCAACGTGCAAGTAGCAAATCCTGTAAGTGACTCATTGTGTCCTTAGCTGCCCTTCTCTTGTGTACAAGAGGATGAGATTGAGTGTCGCTACTTTAGTATACAATGACGAAAGACTTTTAATTGGTCAGACTTGGTTATGCTAGGAAAGCGGCTTGATCAATTCCAAATTACACATCTGCGTGGGGATGATCCCGTGATAGCTACACCAAGTTTCTAGAATTATAAATACGCACTTAAAGACTAATCTGCCGGTAGTATCGAGTTTTCTTAAACTTTTACAAACGATATTCTCTTTCAAAAGCATGTATATACATATGTTAATATTACTTTAAAAAGAATTCAAATTGATGTTTGTGGAAAATTAAGTTTTCAATAAAAACTCGGTAAGTTGGATAAGCGCATATGTTGGCCGAGTACTCGAGACCAAGAGTTGACTCCATCCGGTGTGGTCATGCAGACTAGGACAGGCATTGCAAAGCTTGGATTATTGAGACTAGTTAGGTGGTCACTTAGTACTCAAATACCTGTGAGAAGATAATGGTGTTCCAGCTGGTCTCACGCCTCTGATTCTTTTAATCGTGACTCTTTGATTTTAATTGTTATGTGACGAGTTAGATGGACCATTCATGATATGCTTATCTTACAATGTGATTGAGTAAGAGATGTTAGTTGTGGACCTGTGAGGCTAACTTGTGGGCAACCACTTGTGGGTGGGGTTCATAAGTTGTTCCCGCATCCACTTTCTTCCGGGAGTTTAAAACTTAAATAAAGTTTTCAAATTTCGAAGATGATTAGATGAGATAGGGATAAATCATATCTCATCTCATCTTCTTATCCCTCTTATACATTCTATAAATAGAGGAAACTCTCTTCCGTATTCACATAGAAAAAGTAAAAAAGGAGATACGGAGAGTAAAGAGAGGAAAATATTTCGAATGTTCATCTGGCCCCTCCCTTTCGATCTAAGCCATAGATCGTTATCCAGTGACCATCATCACCGTAGGATCAGAAGGGTGATCAGACCCATTTGTTCCTATAGCAACTATGCGGATCGCTAGACTGCACCGCACATCATCGGCTTTGCGAAGATTTTTATCGTATAAACCATCGAATCCTGGAGGCACACACTTCTGCAAATACTAACAAATACAAAGTGCTTCGCTTAAAGGCCATACTGGTAGCCCCCCACAGGGGTGTGTCATACATCTACTCAATTCGGTAGTGACCCCTACAGTGCCTCTAAGTGGTGTTGGAAAAGCTCTATGGGTCCAACTGCGCCATATATCCATTTTGCTAGCTTGTTTTGGGGTTATGAGCCAAAAAATGAGGCATATCCAAATCTTAGGTGGACCACACCGCGGCAAACAGTGGTGATTGAATGCCCACAGTTAAAAACTTCTTAAGCCCACTGTGACGTTTATTTACCATCCTACCTGCTCATTAGGTTACACATACTGTGATGAAGGGAAAACACAAATATCAGCTTGATCCAAAACTTTTATGGATCGAGAAATTTTTAATGGTGGGCGTTCAATCACCACCGTTTCTTGTGGTGTGGTCCACCTAAGATTTGGATATGCCTCATTTATGGATTGCCCTAAAATGATCATGATCTGGAAAAATGAATGGACGGCATGGATAAATCACATACATCATGGAGGGCCCATAGAGCTTTTCCAGCACCGACCGTCACCGACGTGAGAACTGGAGGGGTCACTACCGAGTCAGCGTCCCTCAAATGAATCATTCGGATATTTCAGGGTGGGCCCCACCGTCCCATGGTCGAGCTCCCATCAACTAGAAATTTCGGTACTCCTGCGTAGTTACCTGCCTTTTGCGCTTAAGAGCTGTCCGCTTTTCCACGTGCTCTCGCGATCCAGCCATTCTCAGCGAGAGCGGATTACCTGTGACCCCGGGCACAGAGATATCTCTGTGCCAGTGACTGTGTGGGGTCCACAGAGATGTTATTGAAAAATCCAATTCGTCCATCTGTTTTCAAAGAACACAATAGGACAGTATTATAAAAATCAAGCATATCCAAAACTCAGGTGGGCCATGCTAACAAAACAGTGGGAACATCAACGTCCACCATTTGAAACCTTCCTGAAGCTTACCATGATGTTCATATTCCATCCAAACCGTTCATAGAATTATCACCAATCAGATAAACTCTAGGAACAAATATCATCCGGATACAAAACTTCTGTGACCGTCAGGCGTTCAATCCCTATTGTTTGGTGCGGTATGGCCCACATGATTTTGGATTTGCCTGATCTTTTCATTCCTGTCCTATTGTGATCTTTAAAAACAGATGGACGGAGTGGATTTTTCAAGAACATCTCTATGTACCCACACAGCCACGGGCACAGAGATATCTCAGTGCCCGGGGTCACAGGCAATCCGCTCTCATTTTCAGCACTATGATATTTAATGGGCCCCACACGTTCCACCATTTCAACCAATCACGATAAAGTAGACTACAACCTACCAATGCAGAAACGATAAGGCGCCACGTAAGGAAGCGGATTGCGTACTGAATAACTCAGGATGCCATAGCGTACCGAGTAAACTCTGTGGGGCCCACTGTAATGTAAGTATCTCATCCACGCCGTCCATCCTTTTTATCAGCTCGTTTTGGGCCTGAACCCAAAATTTAAGCATATTCAAAGCTCAAGTGGGCCACACAAAATTAAACAGTGATTTCCACCGTTGAAAACCTTCCTAGGACCCACAATGATGTTTATTTATCATAAAACATGTTCATAGGATCACACATGCATGGATTTATGGAAAACACAAATATCAGTTTGATCCAAAACTTCTATGGCCCCCAAGAAGTTTTCAATTGTGGGCGCTCAATTCACACTATTTCCTGTGGTGTGGTCCACTTGAGCTTTTATTATGCTTCAATTTTGTTCTTATGCCATAAAATGATCTGATAAAAAGGATGGACGGCGTGGATGAGACACATACATCACTTTGGGCCCCGCAGACTTTACTCAGTACGATATAGCCGTACTGACTAATTCAGTACGCAGTCCGCTTCCTATTTGGAAAAGCGAGGAGAGAAGATTACTGTGATGGTTGAACACCACTTAAGCTGTGGAGACGGTCTCGTGCTCATATATGTGCCTGGATACAGAGTGCTCAAATTGGAGGGCGCTTGTGGATGGAACAGACTGAAAAGATCACACTAGTCGAATAATTCTAACCATCCAATCAGTGGCTGTGAAATTGACAGCTAAAAATAAATTGAAAAGTTATACAAATTAATTAAGAAAAATGGACGGTTAAGATCATTTTATCAGTGAAAAGTTTCGGCTTTGATCCTTATCCAAGTGGACCATAACTTGGACCATCCGGATTCTCATACACCAATGCCAAATGCGTTGGACGAGACACTGCAACTTTAAAAAGGTGGTAAACTATCACCATTACGTATGGTAAGAATGTCCAGATCTCTCTTTCCCATTCAAGAGGAGTAATTTGGTAGTCCGGCTGAGTGTGACGCTTGATACACAGGCACACAGAAACTGTACAGGTGGCCTAAATTAACTCAAATTAATCCGAATAAACTGTGAAACTCACCCTCTCAAAATCCCAAAATCAGTTTCACTCAACGTTCCTAACCTCTGATTGACCATTGAATAGTTTTCATTTCTAACCGTCCAATAATGGTCCACCAATCTGACATTGGATATTTTCATCTTTAACCGTCTATTAATTGCTCACCAATTCGACCGTTAGATAACCAAATAAGTCTTATTTTTTGGGCCATGATACATCTAAACTGGGACCCATAATTTGGACAGCTTATTCCAAGTAAGCAATTTCTAAGTGCCTGTGTATCAACCATCACACTCTACCTGAGTATAAAAGCTTTTCTCCTCTAGCAAATGAAAATATACATATGAGAGAGCGAGAGAGAGAGAGAGAGAGAGAGAGAGAGAGAATGGCTTCCAATCCCAACCTAAGAAGCCCCAAGAAAGAGGAGGATGAGCTGGTGCCGGAGGACGTCGAATTGCCGTCAGCGACAGCGAGGAATGATGGTGGTGAGGTCGATATTATGGATGAACTGGAGGGCATTCTGGAAATTGGAAAAGAAGAGAAGATGGAAGAGACCATGTTTGGAAACATGGAGTGGGATTTCATGGCATTTGAAGTAGAAGAAGAAGAGAATAAGATGAAGAGAGAAGAATGCTTAGAGGAATGTGAGAATGATTTCAGTGTTGTTGTGAAAAGGGAAAATCAAGGATTCTGGGAGGAAGAGAAGACCATATCTTTGAATTTGAATTATCAGGACGTTTTGGATGCATGGTCTGATGGACGGTCACCATGGGCTGATGACTATTCGGTTTCAATGGCCAACGATGCTTATGTAAGTACAACTCATCCATATATCTCTTTATATCCATTTATTTTTCTAAATCCAGACGGTTCATATGCTGGATCTCACTGTGGATGGGCCATATCTCAAATATCTAATTGATCCAACCATCTTGACTGTTTGATTGGGTGAACTTCAAATGGGTGGTTAAGAAACAGTTTTTATGGCTAAGTTCATCAGTTTAAGTATTTTTCATGTGCCCCATGCACAGTGTTGCCCACATTTTGACGGTCTGGATTGATTTAAATGATCTCTCATGTGTTTGGTGGATGGGTGAATTGGGGGAGTATGGTCAACCGTCCTGATGGGACCCATCGGTTTACTGTGCTGGGCCCACCCTTTCCATCAAAGGGAGGAGGCCGTACCAATCCGTACTCCAACCAGCCAATATAACCTTGGGATCCACTGGAATTACGAAAGAGCCACCAACAGAAAACGGTCCATCTATTCTTGAAAAAAATTCATTCAAAAGAAAGGGCAATTTGGGAATTTGATGCATGGACGTTTAAAATCCATACAGTAATACATACGCCCAAGTTCAAAATTCATACATGGTCACCAACGTCCCAAAAGTTCTAATTGACACTGTCAATTCATTAATCAGGATGGTCCACTCATTACCAATGCAAAAGAAATTGGATGATCGTAGCCATTCAAACGTGGGCCATGCTGTTGCAACCATGCCCTCGCAAGCCGTAGGCTTGCATGATTAGCATCATAAAAAGTAAAATAATAAAAAAAAAGAAAATCCACCTTTGGAAACTAAAGCATTCCATTAGTGGACCTATTGAATAGATGTTTCAACATAACTCTACCATTTATTTTTCATGCTATTGATCGAATGGTTAGGATCATCTAATCGGTATGATCTTTGCACCATAGCTTGCCCTCAGCCATATGAATGGATGGATTGTCTCGATCGATGATTCTGGTGGGAATGTAAGCATTTCTGTACATACAAACGTAGACATGCATACACATATAAATACGTACATACATACACATGTATAATTCTAACTTGTTACAAATTGATAGATGGGAGAAGTGCCAGTAATGGAAGAAGAGAAGAATAGAAGAGAAGCTCGGGTGCTTAGATATAGAGAGAAGCGTCAAAGTAGGCTTTTCTCTAAAAAGATACGATACCAAGTTCGCAAACTCAATGCGGAGAAAAGACCCCGACTCAAGGTTTTTCCCTCTCCCTCTCTGTTTTTCTTTTTCTTTTTTTTTTTTTTTTTTTTTTTTAAGGGTTAGTACACAATCCCACTATTAGTAGACCCTGACTCTAGGTTTCTCTCTCTCTCTCTCTCTCTCTCTCTCTCTCTTCTTTCTTTCTTTTCTTTTCTAGGGTTAGTATGCACATCCCACTATTAGTACACACCCACACTGTTAGTCACCCTGCAATGTTAGCCACCCCTACATTGGGAATTGATACCTAGACTTTAGTGTTGAAACAAGGTTATCTTCACTCAGTCTACCACTGTCCCAAAGTTGTGGGTATCTCTCTATTTTTAAAGTCATTTGATGCTCTAGCGGAGTGTGATGTTTGATACACAAACAATAAGAAATTATACAGTTAGTATATAATAACTCAAATTAAACCAATTAAATTATAGAACTCTTGTTAGTCACAAAAATCATATTGGTTGACCAATTTTAACATCTGCTTTTGTGGACACTTACTTGTTAATTAAGACTATTGAATTATTTTTAAATTCAACAGTCCAATAAATATCTACTAATATAATGCTAAGATAATCAAATGACCATAAGTTTTTGTTCATGATCATACATCTAAACTGGATGCATAATATGGAGAATTTAACTTGGATTACTTGTATGCGATGTATGTAATTTCCAACTGGCTGCATATTATCCATCGCACTGAAAGTGAATTGCAGGCTGAGTCACACACTACCAACTTCAGTTGCCTGTTGACATTGCCAAGTTATGTGGAACCCATCATGATATATGTGTTATATCCAAAGCATCCATCCATTTTGCGAGATCTTAGTAGGGCATGACCCAAAATAACGAGTCAGATCCAAACCTCAAATGGACCGTTAGGGCTGTCAACAGGTGGGGCCTGGGGTAGGTCTTGAACTGTTTTGAGCTGAGCCGTTGGAATGTCCTTATTCAAAATTCTGATTTTTCAAGCCCGAGCCTGGCCCATTGATACCCCTATGGACCATGCCACGGATAGCAATGGGGATTGAATTCCTACCCTTGAAGACTTCTTGATGGCTATATAGGTTTTGGATGAAACTTCTTGGTGGGCCTTAGGAATGTTTCGACAATGGGCAGCATCGTCCCTACTGCTTTCTGTGGTGTGGTTCACTTGAGGTTCGGATCTGCCTCATTTTGGGGCTGATCATGTCCTAAAATGATCTCACAAAATGGATAGACGGTGTGGATATAACACATACACAATGATGGGCCCCAAAGAACTAGGTGATGTCAACACCCCACCAAGGTGGGTGGTGTGTGGCACACCATGCAATCTGCTTCCCATCACACTACCAAAGTATCAACGTTCTCTCTTTTATTTTCTGGACTATTCGTCCCGGTGTGAAGCAAACATAGTGAAGTTTTGCTATGGGCGAATTGCACCTTCCTATCATAATTAGAACTTGGATGTTTGATGAATCGGTCTGTCTCAATTTCATTAATTCTGTAATTAGATGAGGTCCACTTGTTGGCATTCATCCTACCTTGGACAGCCGATAACTTTCACCTGTAATGAAGCTTTGCTATAGTAGCTACCCACAGCAAGTCTTCATTATGGGTCACCTATACTGAACTTCCATTGTGGGTGTCAAGCACCGACAGGAAATTTCATAGTGGGTGAATCTTACCACACCCAACAACTTCAAAGCAAGTGGGGCCCACTCATGAGCACACTCCAGTCCCACAATGAAGAATGGATGTTGATGTTTTTTTTACAGCATCTCCTTTTCCTTCTCTCTTGGTTTAATTGAAGTTATTTGTGGTTGCAGGGTCGATTTGTGAAGAGAAATCCTGATAAGATATTGACATGAACAGACTGATCTGAAAAATATCAGAAGCTGTTTGGTAGATATTTTCATGTCATCCATCTGACATGTGAGGAAGAAAAATATCTGTTTTGGGCACTTTTGTATTATGTTTCCCTCGGATTTATGTTCCTTGCCGTTTTCCCCTATGATTTGTCTTTTCATCAATAGAGAGATTTTATCTCCCATCCAATGGGCCCATTGATTCTGTATTGGCCCAGTGGTCCAAAGTGCAGGAATATTTAAGAAAAATTAATAGGCCTATCAAGGGACTTTAACACTCCCCGCACGTGCGAGGTGGAACTCCGCACGGCCCTCATTGGAGAATATATTACCGGTGGCATATTTGCTACTTTCGGGATTTGAACATGGGACCTTCCTCTCTGATACCATGTCAAACAACCACTTTCTCTAAAAGCTCGAATTGTTAGAGGATGGTGTATCAATGTATGTCAAAGGACTCTAACAATAATGGGCCCACAAAAGTTTCGGATAAGCTTTGTTTGTCCTTTCATCCATGTTTACGTGCCCTTATCAACAGGTTGGATGCCCAATAAACATTGTAGTGGGCACTAGGAAGGTTTTTCTTTTTTTTTAAATAGCAGGACATTCAATCAACACTTTCCTAAAATATGGCAGTCTCTTCATTATTGGGGAAGCAGATTAGCTACGGATGACTTCAGTAGCCATCTCAAAAGTGATGTCACCAAGTTAGCCCCACCATGATGTATGTGTTGTATCCACACTGTCCATTCATTTGGAGAGACCATTTTAGGGCATGAGCAAAAGAATGAGGCAGATCCAAAGCACAAATGGACCCCACCACAGAAAAAGTGGGGATTGAACGCCTACCATTAAAAACTTCTTGGGGCCACAAAATTTTTCGATCAAGATGATGTGTTTCCTGTTCTTCCATGTCCGTGTGAACTTACAAATAGGTTGGATCTCAAATAAACATCATGGTGGGCCCTAGGAAGGTTTCAATGGTGGGCATCACTGTCCCCATTGTTTTCTGTGGTAGGGTCCACTTGAGTTTTGGATCTGCTTCATTTTTAGGCTCATGCCCTAAAATGATCTCAGCAAATGGATGGGCAGTGTGGGTACAACACATACACTATGGTGGGTTCGACAGAACTTGGTGGCGTCACTCCAACTTGGTGGCGTCACTCCAGAGATGGCTACTGAAGCCGTTAATAGTTAATACGCATCCCAATTTTGGGCTCGTCCCTTGAAGGATTAGGCAAAACAAATGAACAGTACGGATATAGAATACATATATCAAGGTGGGCCCCATGGTAAGAGCCACATCATCCTGCGTCAGGCCCAGGCGCACCTAATCTGCTCCCATGTGATGAGAGGACTTGCCTTATTTTTGTGTCAGGTTCTCTTCATGGCAAGCTCCAGGTACGGATGTTTCGCCAAAGGTCTGTTTAGATAACTAGAGTTCTAGTGGTACACAGTCGTAAGTTATCTCCAACCTAACCCAAAAGCCAGTTGGCCATTTGACCTAAGACAAACCATACTAATTGCCCCTCATGAAAAGCATGCGGTATTTCTGATATGAGAAATCTACAGTGTGGATGTGGATGAACTCAAACATAATGATTGCGTTTCTCCTATGCAAAGTGTTTATAAACGAGGATAATTACTTTGTGGAATTTATAATTTTCTTTGTAATTTAGTTCGTTTTGACATTAAGAGCCCATCTGAATACAACCAAATAAGTTAATTTTTCTACCTACAACAACGGATAAGTAACTTATTTGAGATAAGTTAGATTTATGATCTATTATAAGTAGTTTTTTTTATTACTTAAAATTACTTAATCACTTCAGTTTAACAAGTAGGGCACAAGTAGCTTAAGTAACCTACCATCCAAACATTCCTTAAGGGATTGTTTGATTTTCTAACTTCAATTGTAAATTAGTGTAAATAAATAATAATTATTTTCCACTGTAATTACAACTTGCTTGCTAAGGTGATGTTGATGGCTACTTCTTTGAAATTAATTTGTCACATAACCTGATGAGGAAAGCTTTAAAATTATCGGGCCTGCTGTAATGTTTGTGTCTTACCTACACCTTCCATCCCTTTAGTTAGATCATTTTAGGGCATGAGCCGAAAAATGAGGCGGATCAGAAGCTCAAGTAGACCAAACCACATGAAACAATGAGAATTGAACGCCTTATGTTGAAAACTTCTAGGGAGCCTGGGAAGTTTTGGATCAAGTTAATATTTTTGGGTTCCATTTACCTTATAAGCAGGTTAGATAACAAATAAACATCAACGCTGACCCACGGGAGAAAATATTTTCAATAGCGGACATCTTTAAGACCACTGCTTCTTGAGGTGTGGTCTACTTTGGCTTTAGATCTGCGTCATATTTTTGCTCATGCCCTAAATAGTGCTGGTAAAATAGATGGACGGCGTGAATAAGTCACATGCTTCACAATGGGGCCCACAAATTTAAATCAGGGCCAACATGTTTCTTTTAGACCAATTTTCAAGGGAAAAAAATCCTCATTTATTTTCATCTCAAATAAGCTAATATTAATTATTACTTATTTCTTTGTATTTACCATGGTAAATAAAAAATCAAACCACCGCTAATATATCATCTTCCTGTAACATTTCACAGTTTCAGTTGAAGTTAGGTATATAATGATCTTGGGTCCTTACTCATGCCTCAATGGTAGAGGCACAAGACTTTCAGAATGAAGTCATGGGTTCGACTACCCATTTTGGTATAAAAAAGCCTCTGTGGTGCAAGGTCTTAAGACTGGGATGAGTATGATACAGATCGTCTTAGTTGATTTGGACTGGATAGCACCCGTTCTAGTTTGATATTTATGAGTTACCACTGAGTCAACCCCAACTCATGTGAACGAGTCTTTCTGAGTCGCGGTGTGTTTTAAGCATGGCCATGACAAAGGGGTAATTGTGTTATTATATGGATACCCATGGGTCACTTCATTGCCTTCTTATGGTAGATATTTTGCAAGGCACTTTTTCTCGTGAGGAAAGATTTCGGGTTTTGGCCGTTTGTTCTTTTGGCGTCTGCACCTTTTGGGTGGTCCTCGTTGGCAACAAAGCATGGGCTTGAAAAGTAGACCCTTTTTCCTCTCTCTTTCTCTCTCCAATCGATGGTGATCGGATGACCTGTCTTCCTCGCCGGGGAATGCAGCTTCAGTGACTGTGGGGCCCACTTTAATATATTTTTGCAATATCCACGCCATCCATCCGTTTCACCAGCTCATTTTGGGTAATCATTCAAAAATTGCCGCAGATCCAATACTCAGGTGGACCACACAACTGGAAACAGTGGCGATTGAATGGCCAACGTTAAAAACTTTTGGGGGCTACTGGAATGTTTATTAGCCATCCAACCTGTTGATAAGGTCACAAAGACCTGGATGAAGGGACCCCACAGATATATACTTGACCCAAAACTTTTGTGGCTCACAAGAAGTGTTTAATGGTTAATCACAACTGCTTCCTGTGGTGTGGTCCACCTGAGCTTTGAATCTGCTGTATTCTAAAATGAGCTGCCGAAACGGATGGACAGCGTGGATATAAGGAAAATATATAATGGTGGCCCCACAGTCAGGGGTCCACTGAAGCCGTGTCTCCATGTGTTGCGTATGGTCGTGTGGGAATCAGGGCCGTCCGTGGGATTGGAAGAATCATCTTTAACCCAATTTTCTCATTGAAATTTGATCATTGATCATTTTATTTTTAACTGTCCATTTGATAGCCACCACTTGCACGTTACATATTTTCGGGAACTCAAAATTCGGACATGGCAAGTGGGGTCCACTGGATTCAAAGGCTCGAATGAGTCTTCACTTGGCAAAAGTAATGAAATAGTAGCTTTTCTTTTTTGCTGGTTAGGTATCTTCTCCTTTTTGGCAAAGGTCACGGGACTTCCATCATCCTTTTTAGCCAAAAAATCTATCTTTAAGTGTTAGTGATTTGCGGAAGTGTAGGCCTCCAGGATCCCACGGTGTACACGATGAGAACCTTCGTAAAGTCGAGGATATGCGGTGCAATTCAGCAATCCGCCCATTTGCTATAAAAACAAGTAAGTCTGATCATCCCTCTGATTCTATGGTGAGGATGGTCCCCGGATCACAATTTATGGATTAGATCGAAAAAGACAGGCCAGATAAACTCTCGAAGTCTTTTCCTCTCTTTTCTCTCCATATCTCCCTTTTACCTTTTCTATGTCAATACGGGAGAGAGTTTCCCTTATTTGTAGAATACATAAGATGGATAAGAGGGATAAGAAGGTGAGATGAGATAGGGTTTATCCTTATCTTATATAACCATCTTCGGAATTTGAATATCAAATTCTCGGAAGGAAGATGATGCGATGACAACCTATGGGCCCCAACCCACAAGTGGCCCCCACGGGTCCATTGACCAACATCTCTCACTCAATCACATTGTGGGATAGGCACATCATGAATTGTCCATCTAGCACGATCAAAAGAATCAGAAGCGTGAGACCAGCTGGAACACCGTTATCTTTTTACAAGTGTTTGAGTACTAAGTGATCACCTAATTAGCACTTAATAACCCAAGCTTTGCAATGCCTGTCCTAGTCCGCATGACCACACCGGATAGAGTTAACTCCCGATTTGAAGTACTCGGCCAACATACGCACCTATCCAACTTATCGAATTTTTACTGAAAACTTAATTTTTCACAATCATCAATTTGAATTCATTTTAAAGTAATATTTACTTATGTATATATACTTTTAAAAGAGAATATCGTTTGTTAAAAGCCTCAGAAAACTCGATACTGCCGGCGAATAAGTCTTCGAGTGCGTATTATTAGTTCTAGAAACTTGGTGTAGCTGTCACGGGATCTTCCTCACGCATATGTATAATTTAGAATCGATCAAGCCGCTTTCCTAGGATAACCGAGTCACACCAATAAAGGGCATTTCGTCATTGTATACTAAAGTAGCGACACTCAATTTCATTCTCATTTACACAAGAAGAGGGCAGCTAAGGATACAAGGAATCATCTACGGGACTGGCTACTCGCACGTTGCAATGATTTGATCGAATCAAAGCAATTTGTAGGTAAAAGGTCCTAGCACGTGGCTACAATACACGCCGTAAAGTAGACAATACTAGGTATATGTCGGGTCTACAATACACAAGTCGTCTCACATGAGGTATGACTCATCTCATAACCTCACGACCTAGCTATTATTCAGGTCATAACATTAATCGCATGAAAAGCAATGGTGTGCGATTATGTTGTTCGACTTTATCAGTCTCATCTTCAATCTTTTAGGACTAAAGGCGGATATAACTCATATGCATCCTCATCCTTTATTATTTTCAATAAAGGGTGGTTCATACTTCAATGTATGAACATCACCCCAAGTGTACCTTTCTTGTACATTTAGGGTTGGTCAACCCGTGTGAGTGGGTGACCGGTCTACCGACAAAAGTTGAAATCCTACTTGATCTCTCAAAGTAAATGCTGATGATCTACACACCTAGTTAAATAAGTGCTCAATACTGAATAAAATGGATTTTATTATTCATGAAAAATCAAAGGTACATAATACAAGATATCAATCAAGCTTTCCTCAATCCCATCTGCCTGACGTGAACCTGAAATAGATCTCTAGCTATATGTTTCGTCATGGGATCAGCCATCATCTCCTTGGTAGGAATATAATTGAGGATAACTTTCTTTTCTTTCACTTGATCACAAATATAATAATACTTTATCTCAATGTGCTTGGATTTCTGGTGGTGTTTGGGATCTTTTGCCAAGTCAATGGCCGTGGTGTTGTCTATCATCAACGATACAAGCTCACGAACGCTTGGAATAACACACAGTCCTAATAGGAATCTGCGAACCCATACATACTCCTGAACTACAGCATAACATGCAATGTACTCAGCCTTTATAGATGAAAGGCTTGTGGATATCTGTTTCTTACTAGACCAATAGATAGCTCCCCCCTCCCGAGTAAGAAGACATATCCTGAAGTAGACTTTCCCTCGTCGGCATCATTACCCTAGGCGGCTTCAGAATATCCTTTGAGCTCGAGACTCGCGCCTTCATAACATAGCATCAGGTCTTTAGTTCCTCTAAGATAGCGGAATATACGTTTAACGGCTTGCCAATGAGATTGTCCCGAGTTACTCTTATAACGACTGACTATGCCAACTGCATAACTAATATTTGGTCTGGTGCAAAGCATAACATACATTAAGCTGCCTACTACACTCGTATAAGGTACTGAAGACATTACCGATTTCTCAGCTTCTTTCTGGAGATACGATTTCCTTTCTAACTTGGTAACTTTGTCTATGGGGGTTTCAACAGCTTTTGAATTTTTCATCCTGAACCGCTATAAGATCTTTTATATGTAACTGGCTTGAGACAAGCTTAAGAATCTCATAGAACGGTTCCTGATGATTTTAATCCCTAGAATAAGTTGGCTTCACAAAGATCTTTCATCTCAAAGTTCGAGAAAAATCAATCTTTAAACATCATCAACATTTGCATGTCATTACCAGCTAACAGAATATCGTCTACATATAAAGATAATATCAGAAAAGATCTACTGGACCGTTTCACGTATACACAATGATCTTCTTGACTCGTCGTGAACCCGAAAGTGGTGATTGCTAAGTGAAACCTCGTATACCACTGCCTTGAAGATTGCTTTAACCCATAGATAGATCGTAATAGTTTGCAAACTTTCCTTGGATACTTTTTGTCCACATAACCTATGGGTTGTTGCATGTATATTTCTTCATCTAAATCACCATTTAAGAATGCGGTTTTTACATCCATCTGATATAACTCTACATCTAAACTTGCGACAATGGACAAGATCATGTGGATTGAGGAGAATTTTGCAACAGGTGAAAGTCTTATCATAATTAACATCTTCTTTTTTGTGTAAAATCTTTAGCAACTAATCAAGCTTGGTACTTGTCCACTGTACCATTTTCCTTTCTTTTGATCTTAAGTACCCACTTGTTACCTATTGCTTTGTGATTGGAAGACAGATCTACAAGTTCCCAGACTTTATTCTTCCCCTTTGAGGCAATCTCCTCATCCATGGCAATTACCCAATCAGCCGAATTCAGAGATAACAATGCATCCTGATAAGAATTAAGTTCATCATCATCAACTGCAACAGAAGAGAAAGATTGACCATCGATATCGAAATATGACCATCGATATCGAAATATGTATAGGAAATCAAATATCTTTCACTTCGACGTTACTCAAGAGCCTACCGAGATTTACTCCCACTGTTCTGATGAACTATAGGAACATCTCCATTTTCATAAGCAGAGCTCCCACTTACCTGAGATACATCGGGAATTTAAAAATATTCTATAGAATCCTTTTGTTTCTTTCGGCTGGAAAATCTGTTTTCAACGAAGGTCACGTCCCAAGATTTTATTTCAGTCCATCCTCCACGATTCTCATAAACTAGAAAGTATCCCTTTGAGTGCATGGGGTACTTGATGAATATACACTCAATAATTTTACTATCAAGTTTATTTCTATGAGGAGCAGATAATAAAACATATGCTAAAGTTCATCAAGGATGCAGGTCGGCTAGAGAATGAATCCTCCCAGACCACAGCTCATATGGGGTCTTAGAAACGGATTTAGTTGGGACTCTATTTAGGACGCAAACGGCTGTAATAAGTCTGTCTCCCCAGAATGTGGTAGAAAGATTGGCATGTGCCATCATCAATCTGACTATGTCCAATAATGTCATGTTCCTTCTCTCTACAACTCCATTTTATTGTGGAGTATATGCCATAGTGTACTGCTTAATAATGCTAACATTTGCACAGTATGTTTTAAATATTTTAGATATATACTCGCCACCTCTATTAGATCTAAGGGTTTTAATCTTTTTCTCAAGCTGATTTTCTACTTTAGATTTGTATTTGAGAAAGCGCAATCAAAAGTCTCAGATTTATGTGAGATGACATACACATATCCATAGCGCGAGTAATCGTCAATAAAAGTGACGAAGTATTAGCATCCATTTCTAGCACGTACATTCAAGGGTCCACAGATATCCGAATGAATTATCTCTAGTAAACCCTTTAACCTAGTCACTTTAGGGAATGGTTTCTTAGAAGTCTTCCCGGACACACAATATTCACAAAATGACAAATCAACTTTGGATAATGAACCTAACAGATTAGAACGTACTAGTCTTGCCATGCGATCTTTTTCAATGTGACCTAATCTCGCATGCTATTTTAAAGATTCAGATACTACATGTTTATTTGACGTAGATGACAAAGCAAGAAGTGCATCATTATTATTTACATTTAGAATAAATAAATCTGAAATCAAGTTTTCACAAAGATGAGGTTATTGAGTCTTAAAGAAACTCTAGTCATAAAAAAATGAATGTCAAAATCATTAACTAACAACCTAGAAACAGAAATTAAATTTCGGCACATGCCTAGTGCATAAAGAGTATCATGAAAGGTTATTGTGTGCCCCACGCGCGTATGGAGATGGTGAACATCAATCCCTAGCACGTCTTCAGCAATGTTATTCCCCATATACACCCTGTAACTCCCTGTGGCTATAGGTCAAAATTCCTCGAGTCCTCATGATCTCGTATCATATACTTTGTTGCGCTTGAATCCAAAATCCATTCGTTAGATAGGATATCAACAGAAAGGATCTCAGAATAAACGCCTACAAATAAAGTGTCTAATGACAAAGGAATTAAAGTCTTTTTATGGGTGCACTGACGGGCATAATGGCCGGAATTTCCACAGACGAAACAGGCTATGTTTGTCTTCTTAGGTTTCCTCTTCCATTTTCCCTTCTTAGGATTTGGAGGAGGTGTAACGGTCTTCTGTTCCTGATCGTTCTTCTTCGCCTTCTTGCGAGCTTTAAACTGTTTCTTGTTAGATTTCCGCTTGTGGGTTTCTGCTATAAAGGCGTTGGCTGAACCTGACTGAATAGCATTCATTTCAACCTCTCGTACCAAATGGCCACAAAAGTCTCTGAACGTTGTGATAGAATTAGTATGGTTCAGAATCGTTTTGATTTGGGCCCAAGATTTCGGGTAAGAAACGGTGCATTGCTATAATCTTTTAATTTTTAGTAAGTTTGCATCCTACATTTCTCAAGGCGCCTATCATTTGCTCCATCGTACGGATATGATCCTTGATGGGGCAACCTATTGGCATCCTGTATTCTTGGAACTCTAATTTTATAGCCCAAACCTTCGCATCTGACTTCTGTTTATAGGCATTAACCAGAGCATCCTAGATCTCCTTAACAGTCTCATGTACTTTATACGTAGGTATGAGTTCTTTGTGCATTGTGCTAATCGAAACATTACGGGCGGAGCGATTTTGCTTATGCCACTTGTTGTAGCGATTCATCACGGCTCTATGTTCACCTAGATTTCTATTTTCAGCCATTATAGGTTCTTCTTAAACCCCATGCAGAGCGTGCGAAATGTCGCCTTCGTCCGAAAGGCTTCGCACCGCGCTAGTCCAGTTTTCATAGTTGTTGCTATAGAAATGTTGTCTTCTGAGTTGTTCGGCGATCAATGCTTTAAAGGCTACCTCTACATCGCATCAAGTATCACTACTTAGCTATGATATAGGGTATTGGCACTATTCATTAGCTTTTCTACTGGTTATTCAAACATTGAAGTTTATAAAAGTATTCAATCCATCTTATAAGAGATCTGAAAACCCACAAACCTGAATAGGCAGTGCAGATCAATCAAATTCTTTAAATAAGATGAAGTTGATGCTTTTACGATTATTTATTTGTATAACTCATAACCCATCATTATGGGTTTATGCATCATTTAGTGAAGGAATTTAACTCCCACTTAGGCTATGTACAACCTTAGAATTATAAGGATAAGTTCTCTATTTTCTAATGAAAGGATGGCTTAGATCTAATCATATGAAGATTAAAGCTAATATTTATATTAATCATTAGATTAAAGAAAGCATCATTAACATTAAACAAAGAAAACAAGAGCTAAGTTGAAAGGAAAAACCAATCATTACGACTGATCGTGACCATTCATGATGGATCCATTCATCAATGTTGATCATCATAGTTGATAATAGTTCCAATCACTTGTGGATCCGTGATCAATAGTGATCGAATGGATATCAATCATGATCTACATTCATTGGCTCATGTTCATGTAATAATGCATACACATCAAATAATCAAGAGATATGTGGAGATACACATTTTTCAAAAAGAATTGTGTGGCCCACTTATCATGATTACTTTCACAAAATTAATACACTATAATCAATTATAAAACATAAAATTTTAATAATGCATTCTATATGCTTTTATTTTAATATATACATCGATCATCATCTTAACTATAGATTTGGGCCATTAATAATAAAAATGGACCGTACCATCGATTAGATCTCACTGAAAAACTCCAAGTCACTTCTCAATGCTTGGTCTAAACCAGTCCACAAAGGTTGATTAAAGGCCCTTTTACAAGATCCACTTGATCTTGAAAGGAAGTGAATTGGGCTTCTAATTTGGCCCAATGCCTTTTCTGCTTAATTGTGAGGTCCATTAAGGTTGTCAAACAACTTGATGGATATCTCAAGATGGTCCTTTTATTTTAGCTCAATGAATTGATATAAAAAAAATTTAAAAACATTAAAGGAAAGTTCAATGAAATTTAATGGGCCCAATGACATAAATTTTATTTGTTCCATTTTAAGAAGGGCTCATAATTTTGTTATTTGAGCCCATCTTAACTCAACCCTTCTTCTTTTATTTAAAAAGAGTTGTTTGGGCTGTTGGATAACTGACCCAATAAAGAATTTTGGGCTTTGCTATCTATTCAAGGACCCATTTAAATTATACCCATTTTCAAGCCGGGCCCATAAAGCCCATTGATTAAGCCCATTTATCTCCTTTCTTCTTCGGTTTAGGGTTTCTTCATAAAACCCATTTTCAAGTAACCATAGCAGCCATGGTAGTTGACTACATAAAAGGAGGAGAGAGGCAGAGCTGCGGCGGCGGGCGAGAGGGCAGGCTAGCAGCAGCCATTGCTGCCACTGCTCGAGGTGGCAGCAGCCATGGCTGCCTCTTTTTACTAGCGGTTGTGGCCTGGCCCTTGGATCCCCAAAATTAAAAGAGAGAGAGAGAGAGAGAGAGAGAGAGAGAGAGAGAGGAGATCTGCTACGGGGCATATTGGCAAGCGGCGATGGCAACCATGGCAGCTACCTACTGCTGCTGCAGCTGGCGGAGGTGGCTTGGTTGCAGCTGTCGCGGCTGGTGCTGGTGGCAGCGGCGGTGGCTGCCAGTTTTGCAGATCCGATTTTGCCCTCCCAAATTTTTCGATTTTCCATATCCGGTTATGCAGATCTAGTTGGTGGTGACGGTGGTGGCTGCTAGTTTAGCACCATTGTTACAAATGGCAACAGCCATTATAACTGTTCTGTTAAGACAACCTCATGCTATGCCCTCCACTCAAGGAACCGAGTCACCAAGGTTTCTATCCAGGTCACACGACCTAGCAACTGAATAGGAACGGGCGCGCTAGCATAACAATATGTGGGCCCTACCTGAATTGGGTCTTGCCACCATCCATCACCACTCTAAAACCCCTGCTCAGGTTATTAGTAAAGAAAACTAAAGGGCCATGTCTTCCGTGGATAGTTGCGGCAGTGGCCTTGGCCCAGAAAATTCTATCCTTCTCTTTTTTTAAAAAAAAAAAACTTTTAGATTTTATCAAATCTCTAATTAATTCAATTATTAATCTCATTTATATTAACCTCCATACCTCAGAGACAAATAAATGAGATATATTCAATAAAAGGAATAATTAAGTATGATGAGTATTTGATAATCAACATATTAAAATAAAATTTCAGATTAAGGCCACTTTCATCGATTGCGATTTATTCCTCTTTAAATCGAAGATCCGCCGTTCAATTGCTCTGATACCAATGTTAGTAATTTGTGAAAGTGTGGGCCTCTAGGATCTAACGATCTACATGATGAGAACATTTGCAAAGCCGAGAATATGCGGTGCAGTCCAGCAATCCGCCTATTTGCTACAGGAACAAGTGGGTCTAATCACCCCTCTGATTCTACGGTGAGGATGGTCTCCGGATCATGATCTATGACTTAGATCGAAAAGGACGGGCTAGATGAACTCTCGAAGTCTTTTCCACTCTTTTATTTCTGTATCTCCCTTTTACCTTTTCTATGTCAATACAGGAGAGAGTTTCCCTTATTTATAGAACACATAAGATGGATAGATGGATAAGAAAGTGAGATGAGATAGGGTTTATCCTTATCTCATCTAACCATCTTCGGAATTTGAATATTAAATTTCTAGAAGGAAGATGATGTGGTAACAACCTATGGGCCCCAACCCATAAGTGGTTGCCCACAAATGGCCCCCATGGGTCCATTAACCAACAAGTGGTCTATGTTGTGGACCCCCCCTATTATTTATCTGTTTTTATCCATGTCATACATCCATTTTTAAGCTCATTTTAGGGTTTGAGTCCAATAATATATAGGAAGGTTTTGTTGCTCTCAATTCAGCCAGTCAAGGCCACTCATATGACCGATGGCCTAAATTGAAAGTACGTATAATTATGCAGGCGTGCTAGAGTTTACTTGACTCGAGAATATTGACTAAATTGGTTAGTACCTTATATTGAGATTGACATATTGGAAAGCGGGTATGGACTCAAAGTCCTTTCAATTACCAATTGATTAATAAATGTGCACCGTACTCAAGCAATTTAAGCAAGGAAAGAATAATGGAGGTGATTATGTTATGGGTTTTATTTTTAAAACGTGAATCATTAGTCCCGGTGCCAATGTATGAGTGGCCAGATCTTTCATCATTGTGCCATGTGTTCTATGGAGAGATATTTATACCACACTTAAGTTCTTCTTGCTTCATCAACTTATTTTCAATCGAGGAATTATGTATGTTTTTTAACATAAGGGCATATTTGGATTCAAGGTTTTCATAATACTACACTAAAAAATGTTATTATTTAGATTTTACTGCCATAAAGTCAAATATAACTGGTCAACTGTACAAGTTCTTAAGAGTAAGATAAAAGAAGTTATAATCATTACACTTTTCAACTGAATTTGATAGTTTCATATCATTGAAAAGTGTCATCATTACCTTTTCACTAGAGATAAGCCAAACTGGATAATCAACACTTAAATGCAGATATTTCTAAAATAGGGATAAAAGAATTTGCACTCATTGCACTTTTTCATTATATTATTGTAGTAATCTTCAATCAAAATAGGCCCTAACCTGCAATCCATTCATACAAGCAACCACCATATATATTCTTAATCCAAACCATACAAAATGTGGGGCCCACCTTCAGAAATTTTTATTAAGTGTATTGCATCACCTTCACTTCTAAGCCCATAATTTTGAGTAACATGGATTGAATGGATGTGTATCATAGCCCACTGATGAATGTATAAGTCACCATATTCACTAAGCATCATATCTCTATCCACATGTGACGCAGGAGGGACGTGTTGAGCTCAATCACTGTCTTCCTCACAGGATAACTACCTTGAATCCACAAGATTCCATGGACTCCTCAACAGGGCTTCCTCGAATCCACGAGAAAAAATCTCGAATCCATGAGAGAAAATTGGTAAAAACCAAAATTTTATTGAATAATAATGTGAAAGTTCACATTAAAAACAAATTTAACATCCTTATCTATCCATAAATAAACTCTAATTCATATTTACTAAAAATAGTAAGTTTTTTAAAATAGAAAGTTATTAAAAATAGTGAAATCCTAATTAAAGACTACTACTAAGTAGACTCTTTCTAAAACTCATTGCTTAATAAAAATAGAAAGCCTTAAATAAACAAATACTCTAAAAAGAAGGAAACAAACTAAAATTTGTAATTACTAAAATAACAAGTTTTCCTAAAATCCCGCTTTTCTTTTGTAACCGCGTTTTCTAGTAAAACAGACATACTGGGTCGGTTCACCATGAAATGGAATTTCAGTAGGAATCCATATGTTGTGCGTCCCGTAACTCTTCTTGGATCAAAAGTTATGGTCGATTTATGATCTACCTTCTTTTGGTCATCCATGCAAAAATTGTCGATTTTGTCAACTTTTCCTTGATCTTTGTTTGATCCATGTGTGATAGGAATGTGCTTGATCCACACCCTTCATCAGGGGTTTCTTGTCCTACATCAACATGCAGGAGGCTTTCTATTCCATATTCATCTAAAGCCAAACATATCCACATGGCACACGTGCAAAAATGAAAAACTGTGTGTGAGAATGGAACTTCCTGTCAGGGTGGAAATAATGCAGATGGTCTACCTGAAAAAATAGACAATTTCATTTTTCAGATAGGCCACAACATGCATGCTAATTAATTAAATTGACAATAAAAGATTCTTTTCTACCCATTCATTTGTTTTGATGTACTATGGTCCACCTAAGGTGTGAAATGGCCTATTTAGTTAGAAGTCTAAATATTGTAGATCACACATGGAAAGCGCAGATCTCACACAGTCACCTTATGACAAATGCATTTGCTTGTGGATGTCTACAGCTCCAAAGAGCATGTGGAATTAGTAGACCTGAATGCTTTTTATTTCTCATGATTCACTCAAGGGTAGTGTTGTACATGAGTCGAATCAAGCCATGCTCGATGCTCAACTAGAACCCCCCTACCCCTGCTCGATACTCAACTTGACTTGGCGAAGTCGAGCGTGGCCTTGCTCGGTCAGCAGACTGAGCAATTTCAAGTTTAAGTCGAGTTCGAGTTTTTTATCCGAGTTCAAGTAATTGCCATTACAATGACCGTCTGGGCTTTCATTGACAACTGTCGTCCAAGTTGGGGCTTAGCCGCTTAGGGTTTTATTTATAAAAAATAATCTATAGTATATATAATATTGTGGACCCTCGCCGTTCCGCGCTCCCACACGACGTTCATCCCTTTCCTTTTGGGAAAAGAAGAAGAGGATGCGTGAGTGCGAATCGCCGTTTGTGCCACTAGCTTGCCTCGTTCTCGAGGGCTTTGTTAGGTAGTCGTGTTTAAGCTAGATGTGTTTAAATGAGTTTATATAAGACCAGAGTCGCCACTAGCCAGTTACTTCAAATCTACAGTCGGCTAGACCCCGTAGAAACGTTAGAGAAGGGGATCCGAAGATTCCTTCCTCTAAAATGACTCCTATTGATCTGCGGCCAGAGATTCAAGGTAAGGGATCACGGTTATAGGGTGGGAAGAGGTTAAGCACCCCACACACTGTGCGTACCGAAGTACGGTCTCTACTTCACAGAATCGAACTAATACTTGAAAGTCTGTTTTAATCCTCGTATATTCTCATAGATGACATGATGCATGAATGCAGGTCTGAACAGTAAGAGTTTTTGATGGGCAGGTTCCACTAACAGGCAAGCCCAGAGCATACGCTCGAACTGACAGGTGCTTTATGCGGAATGCATGCTGTGTATTTGAATGATCAAAGTGCCTGTAGTGATATGTATATGAATGCGGGTCTGAACAGTAAGAGTTTCTGATGGGCAGGTTCCACTAACAGGCAAGCCCAGAGCATACGCTCGAACTGACAGGTGCTTTATGCGAGATGCATGCAGTGTGTTTAAATAATCAAGGTGCTCGTAGTGAAGCAGGGAGATTGGAAGAAAAGTAAATATTACACTTATGTTAGATGCGAATGAGATGATGCTGGTAAAAGAGTAGCTAGATGGACGGAGGTGTCGCAAGGATTGGCTTCGAGTGGCTGGATTAAGATTTGGATGGCTTGGGAGACTTGGACCAGCGGTCAGGCTGGGCTGGACGAGGGCTAGGCTCTCCTCACTCGGGCTCTCCTTGGTGGAAAGGTGTGCTAAGGGGGTGGAGAAAGACTCGGAACAGACGGACTCTCTCCGGGCTGGATTGTGTGTTGAAATGAGAAGGGGAGAGGAGTATTTATAGCAAAGGGCATTGGCAGTTCTCGTAAATAAGTTTGGGCGGCCCCCTACGGACGCTCCTCGGTTTCCAGCGGGTGGTACGGTCATGTCTCGGGGCTGCTATTTTGACTCAGTGGGTTGTCTCGGTGAGTTGACTCAGCAGGTCAACTCGGTGATTTGACTCGGTGTTTTGACTCGACGGGTTGACTCAGCGGGTTGACTCAATGGGTTGACTCAATGGGTTGACTCAGCGGGTTTACTCAGTGAGTTTGACTTTTTTGGAATTTTTTGACTAGTTTTTCTTATGGGGGGTTCTTCAGGCTGATGCTTAGGGGTGAGTTGACTGGGTTCAGGCTTGAGTTGGGCTATGGATTGGGGCTTACAAGGGTGAGTTTGGCTGAGTTTGGACTTGGGATTTGGGGGTACGGTCCTCCATTCATCCAGCTATCTCTACCAACAGTGTAGCCGAAGGTGGGGTGTCTACAGATGCCCCTCTTTGGCATAGGTTGCTTGCAACCGAATGCCAAAGCGAGTGGACACCCCACTTCTGACCCGGTCATTCATAGATCATGGTCTTGAATCTTTGCTTACCTTTGCATCTGTGCCAGTTGATCGTCTGGAGATTGATCACTCGCACATACCGCGAAAGTTTGGAGAAAACGTTACGATTGTCCCTGCAGTTTGCTGCAACCTGGGTACCCAATCGCAACCCTTCCGATTCCCGATCGGTACTAACATCGAAAGGTACAGTAGAGCCTCTGCGTCCGTAGTCTTACGAGGATACTGACCCTGTGATTAATTGTGATGTTTGATGTTTTCCTGGATCATTCCAGGAGTACTTATTTCACTTGACTGTCAAAGTGGTTAGATGCCCTGATCATGTAGTCTTACCGGATTCTACTATGCCGACTTGGACTCAATCAAGGTACTTCAGGCATCCACGCCTAGGTATGTGCGGGTGAACTTTTTCCACCCGATCTGCTGGTTTTGATGCTTGGTTTGCAATTCATTCTTTCCTAGATTGTAGTCTGGAATCTTTGTTGTCCTTTGTATTTGAGTCAGTTGATTGTTTGGAGATTGATAACTCGCACATACCACGGGAGTTTGGAGAAAACGTTGCGATTATCCCTGCATGCGCTGCAACCTGGGTACCCAATCGCAACCCTTCCATTCTCGATCGGTACTAACATCGGAAAGGTACAGCAGAGCCTCTACGTCGCTAGTCTTACGAGGATACTGACCCTGAGACTGATTGTGATGTTTGATGTTTTCCCAGATCACTCCAAGAGTACTTGTTTCGCTTGACTGTCAAAGTGGTTAGATGCCCTGTGTCATGTAGTCTTACGGGATTCTACTACGCCGACTTGGACTCAGTCAAAATACTTCAGGCATCCACGCCTAGGTATGTGCGGGTGAACTCTTTCCACCCAATCTGCTGATTTTGATACTTGGGTTACAATTCATCGTTTCCACCTATTTAAATGGTTTCTTTGACCGAGCCTTTTGGCTTTCATCTTTTCAGTATCTTGGCATGTGGTACGACCGCACTGACACTGGAGTTCAGTTCGACTGTACTTTAAGTGCATTGGATCCGATGGTCTTCGGGGAAACCGTAAGACATCGGATCTTATTTAATTTTTGCGTCGGCTCCTACCCAGAGATATGGAAGATCTCCTGGTGTTTTTGAGGCAGAACGCTCTACTGGGAAAATATTTTTGGGTTTTTGAAAAGATACCCACTCTGGGGAGTGATACTCCGTGGGGTTTTTATTTGCAAATAGAGATATTTTTTTTTTTGTCTTTTTGAAATGGAAATCTGGTCTGCATGTGCCTCCACTAGGGATGCCTGTGGGGTCTTTGGCTAACCAACTTTATTTTGAAAGCAGGTAAACATGATGATTGATGCGATGGATGCTGATGCATGGAGATGAATGATGAATGCATGGCTTTGGCTCATTCTCTTTCAGTTTGATGATTTTGCTTTTGCTGGAGATGCAGAGAATTTTGAGCTTATTGCTTCCAGGGTTGTGCTTCCCTAGGGTTTTTCTTTTTAATGCGGATGTTTGGTCAGCGGGTTGGTCAAGATCCCGACCCGTGATCGATCAGGTCCATCGTCTCAAGATGCTATTTCTTTGCTTAATGAGAATGTACGAGGATGTTATCCGACTTCAAGATGTTCTTCTGAGCATAAATGCGATTGAGACGGTACTTAGTCGTCAGTTTTGGTCAAGATTCCAATTTGCGGGCGATTGGATCCGTCATCCCAAATTGTGAAGAGAGTGGAGTTCAAGACTCCTGAAGTGTAGTGCTGGGGGATAGTAACAATTTTTGTGATTTTTTGTAAATACTTGGTTCGAATCTTTACCTGAGTAGTCAGGATGGAGATCGGTTATTGAAAACAAAGGAAATATTTTTGTGATTTTTGAAAATATTTGATTTGAAAGCAAGGGAAATATTTTTTTTTGTGATTTTCGCAAATATTTGATTTGAAAGCAAGGAAAATATTTTTGTGATTTTTGAAAAGGTGATTTTGCAATGTTTTGGTATTTTGTGATTTTTTTGAAATGCAGGGAAAAGGTATAGAATTTTCATCCATTTCCAGCTTCTACTGCTGGTAAGGCACCCGATCCATTTTACGTCAACGAGCAAGACGAGTCTCACACAGTTAAGTGCCATAGTTTTACATCTTCGGATGAGGGGATTTTGAGGGTTTTCAGTCAACACACCCACAAAGTTGCCTGTTCCTCATGTGCAATGCACATAGACCACGTATCGTCTGACGGAATCCTTTGGCCACAAAATGAGCCACATCCTCACATTTCCCTTAGTCAATCCAGTTTGGGGCCTTACGTTGCTCACAATTCCGTGAGGGTGCGCTCCACCTCCCAACAGCCTTAATCCCCTTCATGAGTTTTAGGAACAGGGAACATCCGTCAGATTCAACAGCGACTTCCAAATCAAGGTTGTTTATCACGGTGCGTTCAACACGAACAGGATTGCGGGGCTCTGCCCGCCTCAGCCTTTACCTCTTTAAAAGATTCCAGACACCCGTACGATCAACTGTTAGCTATGTCCGGAACAGGTTAGGAAAGAAATCCCCCGAAAAGTTAATCCCAGTGTAGTTTTAGGTCTTCGGACCACTTGAGATGAATTTGTGCAGTTGAAATTGATGGTGAGATTTTTATTTTTTTATTTTTTATTTTATTTTTTTTATATTTTTTATTATATATATTTTTTATATTTTTTTGAAGAAGTTCCAGACTTCAACTCGGGTAATCGAAGTTGATGCTGGTTTTTATGGAAAGCTTGAAATCTTTTTGGTTATTTTTGAAAATGATCCAGGCTATCAAACCTTGATCCCAGCGGTTGAGGACTAATGACGGTTTTTGGTTGAAAGCAGGAAAAGGTCCCCCGAGAAATTAATCCCAATGTAGTTTAAGGTCTTCGGACCAAAAATATGTACATGCTAAAAATACATTCTTTTTTTTGTGATTTTTTCGAAATGATCCAGGTCATCAGATCTTGGCCTGAACGACTAGGATCGATGCTGGTTTTTATTAAAATCCAATATCCCGAGGTAGTTTAAGGTCTTCAGACCACAAAACTGTACAAAACAGGGCAAACATATTTTTTTATTTTTGGAAAATGTCCGGAGTCATCTGATCTTGATGTGAGCAAACAAGACCGACACTGGTTTTTATTGAAAATCTCTCGGGATGTCGATCCCGACGTAGTTTAAGGTCTTCGAACCCAAAACTGTACAAGAGAGTGCTGGAAATGCATATATATATTTTTTGTGATTTTTTGAAAAATGTCCGATGTTGTCGGATCTTGACTCGAGCAATCAAGACCGATGCCGGTTTTTATTTAAAAAGTCCCTCGGGATCTTGATCCCGACGTAGTTTAAGGTCTTCGGACCAAGAACTGTACAAAACATGGCAAACACATTTTTTTGTTTTTTTGGAAAATGTCCGGTGTCAGCGGATCTTGATTCGAACGATCCAGACTGCTACCGATTTTTATTTAAAAAGTCCCTCGGGATCTTGATCCCGACGTAGTTTAAGGTCTTCGGACCAAAAATATGTACAAGCGATGCTGGAAATCACATTTTTTTTTTAGAAAATGCCCGGAGTCATCAGGTCTTAATGAAGACCGATGCTAGTTTTTATTGAAAATCTCTCGGGATGTCGATCCCGACGTAGTTTAAGGTCTTCGGACCAAAAATATTGTACAAGCTGAACTGTAATCAAGGGTGGAGATTCCGGGGATTCTTCTTAGACTGGTTCAGATTATCAGGTCATGACTTTGGATGGTTGAGATCACTGTTTGACCAAGTCAATTCTTTTTCTTTTTTCTTGAAAATTCCATGGAACTTTTTCCACATCATCAAGCCAATTTCTCACCAATTTCTCACAAGATGAGATTTTGGTGAGATTCCTTACTTTTTCTCACCATTCTCTTCCATCACTTCATTCTTACAAGGAGGTACAAGATTCACTTGCAACCACCCTTCCCAAGGGGGAGTTCTTCTCAAGGAGAGGGGGGAGAGGTCGTTTCAACTAGGGGGAGGATAGGACGGCCCCCTGGGCGCCGCTCGGACCGTCTCTGCCCACTGATTTTTCTAGTGGGTCGGATAAAGGGGTGCACTCCCCTTTTCTATATAACATGGGGCACTCTTGCCCCCTTCAACGTGCAATCTCTCTTTTCTCTCTCTCATACTCCCTCTTTCTTCAAGTTTTTCTCTCTCTTTTGGTGGTTCTTTGCTCTTTTCAAGTGGTGGGCCTTAGTGAAGCTTTGGGACAGCAAGGTGGTCACCCTTTGGTGAGTGGTGAAGGTATGGATCACTTCCTTTCTCTCTTGTCTTTTTCCTTCTTCATTGTCTCTTCTCATGACTCTTTTCTTTTGCCATGTATCTATTCCAAAGGGAGTGAAGGTGGGCCCAAGTATTTTTGGCCATTTTCTAGATCTCAAATCTCTTTTAAAGGTGGTGAGTGGAGAAGGACATTACAAGCTTCCTTTTCATTCTTTCTTTTCTTCTTTCACACTCCCTTCATGTGTATGTAAAGGGTAATTTTGCCATGTCCATCAAGTGTGCATGGCAAAATATCCTATCTTTTTCATGGGAGTTGGGCCTCTTTTCATATGTATCAAATAGGGCTCAAAGTGAAGTCATGGCCCTTGGTGTATTTGATGGGCCCAATGCTTCATTTTGGGCTCCCTCGTGCTTTCTTGCCCTTGTCATTTTTCCTTAAAGCTCTTCTTTTCTTTTCCATCTTCTTTTCAAGGCGGGCCCATGAGAATGGTGGGGCCTACCTCAAGTTTTGGGCTCATGGGGTTCACTTTGGGTGGCCCCATCTTTCTTCACATGTAAATGGACAAAAGTGAATAGCCCATGCTTCCCTTGGATCTCAAGTGGGCTAGATTCCTTAGTTGGGCCTTTATGGACAAGTGGCCCAAATCTCCCACCATCTCTTGATTATGATGTACATCCTTTTGTACAAAGTGTGGTGGGCCCCTTGAAATTCCTCCATGTAGATGGGCTTTTGGGCCTTCCTTAAAACTTGGATATTTCTTTGGGTCATGTGTGCACCACTACACTTTGTGCATGTAGGATTCTTTTCCTTCATGTCTTTTCTTTGGATGGATGGAGGACTTAAGTTACTTGATCATCTATAAGTCCTATGAGTGAGTTGTTTCAACAATCTCACTAAGTTCAAATGGTTTTTTTCTTGTGGTAGGAAAATGGTTTCCAAGGGTTTCCTTCAATGTTATCAATCTCAAATGGATGATTCCTCTTCAAGTGAGCTATCTATGCAACCATAGCTCCTTGAACTTCCTTTGGGGTGCTTGGTGGGTCATCTACCATCATTCTCAAATATGAGTGATTTTTCTTCCAATTTGTGAGAAAGAATGATACGCATAAGTTGCCCAATTTTGTCCCATGCTTTGGGGCATTTTGGATTTTGATCTTTAAGTGAGCTATGTATATCATTCTTACCCATTTCCATGATGGTTGGGTGACTCTTCAAGCCATGCCTTCTTATGCTCAAATGGTCCCCCTTTTTTGGTAAAGAAATTGGTGCACATAAGTTGCCCAAACTTGTCCTTGCATGGACATTTCCGACTTTGATTCTTTATGTGGGCTATGTGCATCAATTTTCCTTACCATTGGCTTCTTTGATCCATATGTTTGTGGGTAGTCCGCCATGTTGTACTCTCATAGTCAAATCTTTCATCAAAATGGTGCACATAGGGATGCCCATGGTTAACCCATGAATGGGTCCTCATGTTTTTTTAAGTGGGCTATGTGCTCCTTTCAATCCATTGAGGTGAGGCATTTGGGTTGCTCTTGGGGGCCCATTTCCTTCCTATTCCCCACTTGTCCATGTACATGTGTAAAAAGATGGAAACATCTTAAGTGAGAACCGGCCTTGGCATAAAAAGGTGGATCAATCCTTGGCCACATGTGGACTTTGAAGAGGAATTTCTCATGTGAAGTATGATTCTTATCCCTTGTTGATCTCATGACACTTGAGTGCATTTGTTGTCCAAAGTATGTCCTTGGATGATGGACTTTCTTTGCCTAAGGCATGGCATGCAACCTTCTTTAAGGTGGGCCTTGCTTTCTCTAATGGGCCCAACACATACCCTAGGTAACACATGGATTCAGACTTTAGATTTTGCATTTGAATGTGAGTCCAATCCCATGGGTTTCCTGGATGATAATTTGGATTTTAACGGGTAAGGGATAGGGACTTACCTTGCCAAGCTTGTAGGATTCTATGGCGGACCCACAAAGCATGGGCCATGATCACTTATGCCTTCGGGTCTTTCCTTCTCTGCCACGCAAATGAGAGGGTCGATCCTAAATTTCTTCGCTTGGTTGAGGATCTTCACCACCCCTACAATTGGAACGGGGCTATCCTGACTCATATTTTCCAGGGTCTGGAAAAAACTAGTCGGAATAGTCGGTCCTACACAGGTTTCTGGCCTGTCGTTGAGGTACTTCTTCTTTCTCCTTTCTTGGAGACATTTACCCTCTTCCTCTTTCTAATTGTTAGGTGTGCCCTTGCCCTAGACTTGCTTTTATGACCATTTTCCCCACCTCGCACCTGAGGATGCGGGACGACATTGAGCCATCTTTGTATCGCCACATGTACTGGCATCAACAAAACCGTCAGCGGAACTCTCGAGTTTCTGGGGACAATTGGCGTGCTGACATAGACGGATTGACCGTCGAAGATGTAAGTATCTTGCTTTCCTTATCCCTCGTGCTGTACTGTAATTGATCGTGATGATCTCCCTTGTTATAGCTTGCTCGGATGCCATACGCCAACTTTCCACTCTACTATACCCCTCAGCGTGTGGAGACCTATGATGCTTCATGCCTCCGGATCATGCTTTCTGACGCTGAATCATTTCAGTGGTATCTGGGTGAGGGGCTGCTTCGACAGATTACCGGAGTGGCCAGAGTCCCTTGTTCTGCACCTCCTCCAGCTGCTCAGATCCAAGATGATGAGATAGCTGACGCTCTTGTGGGCCAGCCCGGGTTTCGTTTCACAATTCCGGATCGCGATTATGATGAGTGGTACTTGCTATATGGGCAGGGGCCTCTGCTTCCTCCGCTCTATGTTCCTGGGGGCCGTTGCAGATATGCTGGAGGCTCGGTAACAGCTCCTTTGATGGATCTTCATCGTCGAGAGCGGGACGAGAGGAGGGACGATGACGACTATGTTGGTGACCTGTAGCTTGCTTTTGTATTCAGCTTACTTGATGTATGACCTTCTTCTTTTGGCTTTTACCTTCTTCTGTATAAAAATCTTCTGAATGAATATACGATCTTTGACTTGTCTCAAATTCCTTGATGATGTCTGGATGCTTTGACTGGAGACTTCTTAATTGCATGGATGATGACTTGAATGGTTCAAATGGCTTGATTCGGCCCTGTGGGCCCACTTGAGACCTCGGCTTTACTTTGGAGCACCTCTTCTTGATGATTTGTGAGGCTAAGAAGGCTTCTCATGGTGTGGATGATAACTTGAACAGGCTCAGATCGCTGGATTTGGCATTGTGGGCCCACTTGATGATCAGATCTTGGGTTCCGGCCATCTTTCTTGATGATCGAGCCTTTGATCTTGCTATTTGATGGCTCATGTAGGTTCTTCCATGGTTTAGATCATGATGATCTAGTCTTTGAATGACTCGGATTGCTTGTAGCCCCCTCTTGATCATCTTTCCCTCTCTTTGACTTGATCAGACCCATTCTGGCCACAGTGCTTCGTGATTGGACCGGTGGGGTACCTTCCAAATGATCTTGATCAATCTCAATCGAAATCTGGAATGGATTGGAGCTTTGGGCGACCCTCAGGGTGCCATCTGCTGATGTGGACTGTCAGCCTCACCTACCAAGAACCATGGAGCCAATCCAGCGGAGAGAGAAGGGAGCGCGTCCGTACGAGTGGCCCAAAGCAAGCCGCCCAAGGTTGGCCTCTTATGCAGTCTGGGCTCGCTTTGGTTCGGACATTCTCTTCTGTCCACTGCCCTTGTCCCCACCTGCTTTGTACTCTCAGGTTCGATTGCAGCCATGAATCTCCCTTTTGTCTCCCCTTTCCTTCTCTTTTTGTCTTTTTCTTACTTGGTCCTTTCTTGGGCAGCCATTGATGATGGCTTGGGGGTCCTTATGGGAGAGATTGATGGGTCCCATACTTCAGCAATTGATGAAGGCTTTAAAGATGGTGAGATGCCTTTGATTGATGGTGGAGATGGAGCATTGAATGGGGGTATTGATGATGGATTAGGGGTGGTTGTTGGGAGAGCTTTGAATGGCTCTATTAATGGTGGGATGGCTGTAATTCCAGCTTTGGATAGGCCTTTGATTGTGGGAGAAATGGGTGGTATGGATGAGATGATGAGATGGGACATAGGTGAGGCTATGTGTCCCTTGAGTGTGGGCCACATGGATGATGTGATTGATGGAGGTGGTGGGACCATGATGGACATAGATGGGCTGATCTCATGTCTGGATGGGATGGACGGTTCAGATGATACCTTTGACGGTTTGGATGCTCTTGATGAGGGCCAAGATATGCGGCATACTTGTTTGGGCGGACTTGATGTGATCATTGATGATGTCCCCCTGATGATGGACGGTGTGGATGCCTCGATGATCCCATTGATCGGCCAGGATGATGACTGGATTCATGATTTCCTGTTGGAGAGGGCCGCAGGTCCAGATCTGACCGTTGATTCTTTGATCGGGGTATCCGGGACCCTTCTTGATGGTTTAGATGCATTTTTTTTATGGTCATATTGGCCAGGATGCCACGATGTGTGGTGTGATCTTCGCTGGTAGCCCTTTTGATGGAGGGTGTCGTCCTTCTCCTGATCGTCGGTCTTTTGCGCACTATGTTCATGAGATGGGCGAGTCTTCTCATGCGGCTGAGGTTGTGACGGTTTCAGACAATGATGCGACTATATCAGACATAGCCGTTACTGAGGGCAGGTCAGGGGCTGTCGAGTCTGCAGAGGTTCCAGCTTTTCCTTCTCCTTCGCCCGTTGATCTTCCGATCCTTAATGAGCTGTCATCGATTTCTGGGCCTTTTGTTCTGGAGGGGGTACCAGTGAGGACTTGTCAGCTGCTTCCTCGTCCTTCTTGCTCGCCACGGCTGCTTGCTTGGCTTGATAGTTTGTCAGCTTATGAGATTCGGGATTTGGAGTCCTTTGGCTTCAGCAGTCTAATTCATATGGCTAGAGTTGACATTGATTGGAGGATGCTCGGAGCTGCATTGATTGACTGGGTCCCTTCATTGAACTTATTCGCATTCAACGATATGGAGATGGGACCCTCTTTGGAGGAGCTTGCACGCTTGACAGGCCTACCTTGGGATTATACTCAGTATTTCTCGCCGAAGACATTGCCGAAGACTGCCACACCGCAGAACTGGTTCGGGATCCCCTATCTTGTTCGGCCTGCAGCTGCCGGCCAGGATGCTATAGTGTTCTCCTTGGACTTACTGTATGATCTTTTTTCGGGTCCTCGGAGTGTGGCCGATTCTATCCTTACTCGGAACGCACTGATGTAGCTGAGGTGCTGTTCTTGGGATGGCGCAGGTCCCAGACTCCTTTGCTTTTTGAGGTGATGAGCCGAGCTATCCGACGGCAGGGGATCATTTCTCTCATCTTGGCCGAGCTGTTTAATGGGCTGACTGACTGTGCCGTGGGCCGCACTCGTGTCCTTCGCGGTTGCTGTGCATTTCTTCAGGTATCTTTTCTGTACCTTTCCTTTCTTGCTTTTTAGGAATTGCTTTGCTCTAGCTGAACTTCTTTTCCTTCTTATGATCAGGTTTGGCTATGGGAGCGTCTTTCTCTGACCGTTCCTGTACCCTTTCCTGACACCCGTCGCCCAGACCTTATGCGGTACATCATGGAATTTCTTCCTCCTACGGCTAGGATGAGTGAGCTCTTGTATCACAGGATGTTTACTGATCTTCGTGACTAGAATGTTCTTTGGGAGTCATCTTGGCTTTCACTTCCTCCAGTGCTTTGCGATGTACACCGCCTTCCTCTAATGCTGGTAGGCTTTCGGTCTTACTTTTCCTACCACCCTACCCGGTTCCTGCGGCAGTTTGGGTACGAGCAGGATGTTCCTCTTTTTGCTTTTATGAGTATCGGGCGCCGAGCGCTTCCATCTAAGATCTCTGACTTTAGGACTCGGGTCGATGGATCTTGGGCGAGTTATCTGACTGCTGATCTGCTTGGTTTTGAGTTGCGGTTCTTTCTGATGGCTACCGCCCCATATCAGTACTGGGTTGCTGAGCAGTCTTTGTATCGATGTATCCCTTGCTGGCACCAGACTGCTGATGAGGATGAGCAGGATATCCTTGGAGATGTCAGGCTCTTCATCTGGTTCATATGAACCTTTTGAGGAGCGCCCGTTCATTGATCCTGGTTTCCTTTTGGCCACTCATGGCCATTTGCTGTCTGAGATCTCTGCACTTTGGTATCATTGTGAGATGATGTCGAGGAGGTTGGCTGCCGATCAGATGTTATCTGATGAGGAGGCCATGATTCATACCCTTGAGCGCGATGAGGTGCATTACCTGCGTATGGAGGTGAGCAGGTTGAGAGCGAGACTACTTCATTATGAGTCAGAGGACTTACCTGATGTGGCCGAGGAGGAGGGTAGAGGTTGATTGTGTTGGCCACCTGCACATTCTTTTTTTTTTTAATGGTATATGATTGATGATGATGAATTTTTTGTATTTTTTGAAAAAGATGACATGATATGTGTAAAAGAAATATGATGCTTTTAATGAAAAAGAAGAAACTTTTTTGAGAATCTATTGTGTCATGAGTTGTCTTGTGAGTGTGTCTGGATTTTGTGTCGGGATATAGGAATCAGAGTTGGGGCTCAGCCAATGCTTTGACCGATGTCTCGAGATTTGACTTGTGTGATCCTTTGGTTCCCTAGAGGTGTAGGCAACGGAAACTGTTGCCTCCTGAGATTGTCAGAATTTGTAGAGCTCTTCGTTTCTGACTGCACTTCTTCTTGTTCTTGAACTGTGATGGCTCGAACCGATCTGGACTGTCTGATTTCCTGGTATCTGCACTTTTATTTTTTCTTTTTCCATTTGAGTCATTTTTGCTTGCAGCGCTCTTTCGAGTTTTCACCACAGCCGGCCTTTTCCCGTCATTTTTGCCCGTAGCGCCCTTTCAGGTTGTCACCACGTCCCGGGTGTTTGATCTTGCCTGCCCCTTGGTAGCTATGCTGTTTTTACCCTCAGTGCCCTTTCGGGTTTTCACTAAGTCCACTGTATGCCCACTGTTTTTACTCGGAGCACCCTTTCGGGTTTTCACTCCGCCCTCTTTGTTTAGGCACGCATTTTCTTTTTTTCTTTTTTTTTTGTTTTTTTTGGATCTTTGGATAACTGCGATGGCTAGAGGTCGGAAATCCGTCAGTTGCCGGCCGATGGCAGTCCTTCAGCCCTTATCCTAGGTTACGATGATAGAGCTGTCGGTCTTTACTACTGACCTTTCTGATATGGGTGGATGGATGACTGTGTTTCTTCTTGGGTTGATTTTTCTCGGGTGCCTTGCTTTAGCTTCCCTTTTTCTTTTTCTCCCCCCTTTTTTTTCTTTTTCTTTTCTTTTGTATTCTTTTTCTCTTTTTTTTTTCTTTTGAATCCCCTTATTTGAAACACTTGTTGGTGGACGAAAATGATTTCTCAGAGGTTTTAGCTTCGACCTCCTGACTTTAGCTCTATTAAGGTAACTCTCGATAAGGTCAGAATGACTTACCCGTGAAAGATCTTCACTTTTTCGGTGTTGATTGGCTCAGGAAGATCCACCCCTCTCATGCTGATGAGTCTGAGGGCGCCTCCGGGAAGTACTTCTCTGATGATCAGCGACCCGTCCCACGAGGGTTTGAACTTTCCTCTAGGATCCGGAAGGTGTGACGGTAGAATCTTCTTCATGACCATGTCGCCTACCTTGAAACTTCTTTTTCGGACTCTCTTGTTGTAAGCCCGAGCGATCCTTTTCTGATAACACTGGGAATGACTTACCGCACACATACGCTTTTCATCTGCTAGCTGTAACTGATCGAATCTGGCCTGTCGCCATTCTCCTTCTTCAATTCCGCTTTCGAGTAACACTCGTAGTGATGGTATTTCCACCTCGATTGGCAGAACTGCCTCCATTCCATAAGTAAGCTCGAAAGGAGTAACGCCCGTAGCAGATCGTACAGACGTTCGATAGGCCCAAAGTGCATATGGGAGCATATCTGACCAATCTCGATAAATCACGACCATCTTCTCAAGTATCCTGACGATTGTCTTGTTTACGGCTTCTACCCCACCATTCATCTGGGGACGGTAGGGGCTTGATCGATGACGTTGAATCTTGAACTTGCTGAGAAAGTCATCCATCTTCCTGTTGACAAACGGGGTCCCATTATCTGTGATGATAGCATTGGGGATTCCATACCGGCATATGATGTTGTTCTTCATGAATTTGATCACTTGAGATGCTGCAATCGTGGTGTAGGAAGCTGCCTCTACCCACTTGGTAAAGTAGTCGATTGCCACAAGTATGTACTCATGACCATTTGATGCTTTGGGACTAATCTTGCCGATGATGTCGAGTCCCCACATGGAGAAGGGCCAGGGGGTGGTCAGGTTGTATAATTCTGTTGAGGGGGCATGGATTTGATTCGCATGCTCCTGACACTTGAAGCATTTTCTGACGTGCTGGCAGCAGTCTGTCTCCATGGTGAGCCAATAGTAGCCGAGTCGTAGAATCTTCTTTGCCACCATGTGCCCGTTCATGTGTGGGCCACAGATTCCTTCGTGTATTTCTTCCATGATCTTTGCAGCTTCTGTTTCATCGACGCATCGAAGAAGGATGTGATTATAGGATCGCTTGTAAAGAACTTCGCCACTGATGGTGAACTGGCCGGCCAAACGCTGGATGGTTTGGCGATTTGTTGTTGTTGCTGACTCAGGATACTCTTGGGTTTCGAGATATTGCTTGATGTCGGCATACCAGGGTTTGTCAGGGACAGCTTCTGCTTCTTCTATTTGCAGGCAGAAAGCAGGTTCATCTTGAATCTCGACTGTAAGCTCCCATTCTGAAGCTCCTTTTGGTATCTCGAGCATTGATGCAAGTGTAGCGAGAGCATCTGCAAACTAGTTCTTGGCTCTGGGCATATATGAGAAGGTGATTTCTTTGAATTCTTTGATCAGATTGTCAAGATACACATGATATGGTATCAACTTCTCGTCCTTGGTTTTCCATTCGCCATTGGTCTGATTGATGATAAGCTGTGAGTCTCCAAATACTTGTAGCTTCTTGACGCCCAGGATTATAGCTTCCCTTAAGCCAGTGATGCATGCTTCGTACTCTGCCATGTTGTTGGTGCACTCGAATGCTATGCGCCTTAAGATAGGAATAGGGACATCATCTGGAGAGTAGAGGATTGCTCCAATACCACTCCCTTTAGAATTTGCTGCGTCGTCGAAGAATGATGTCCATTCATCTTTTTTCTTCTTTTCTTCCCCTTCAATAAGCAAGAGATCTTCATCAGGGAAGAATGTCTTGAGCGGTTGATAATCCAGGAGGGAGTGGGCCGCAAGATGATCGGCGAGGGCCTGTCCCTTGATTGCCTTCTGAGTGATATAGGTGATGTTGAATTCAGACAGGAGTAGCTGCCATTTAGCTATCCTTCCAGTGAGTGCCAGTTTCTCGAATAGCTACTTGAGCGGATCCATGTGAGCGAGGAGGAGAATAGGGAATGCAATCATGTATTGACGGAGTCGTTGAGTTGCCCAGACTAGGGCGAGGCAGGTCTTCTCGATCGGGGAATACCTGGTCTCGTAGTCAGTGAACTTTCGGCTCAAATAATATATTGCTTGTTCCTTCTTCCCGGTCTCATCGTGCTGGCCGAGGACACAGCCAATGGCTTCTGCTGCTACCGAGATGTATAACAATAGTGGTCGTCCGGGAGTGGGTGGCACTAGAATTGGAGGATTCATGAGATACTTCTTGATGCGGTCGAAGGCGACTTGGCAATTATCATTCCATTTTTTTGGAACGTTCTTTCGGAGGAGCTTGAATATGGGCTCACAGATAAGTGTGAGCTGTGCGATGAAGCAATTGATGTATTGAATTCTGCCGAGGAAGCCACGAATTTCTTTCTCTATTCTAGGAGGGGGCATCTCGATGATTGCTAGTTTTGGTCTCGTCGACCCTGATGCCATCCTCGCTCACCATAAAGCCGAGGAGCTTACCCCCCATTGCACCGAAGACACATTTCTGAGGGTTGAGGCGGAGCTTGTACTTTTCTAATCTGTTGAATAATTTCTTCAGATCTTCAAAGTGTCCTTCAATTGTGCGAGATTTGATGATCATATCGTCCACATATACTTCAAGCTCTTTGTTCATCATGTCATGGAATAGTGCTGTCATTGCTCGCTGATATGTTACTCCTGCGTTCTTCAGACCGAACGGCATTACCCTGTAACAGAAGGTTTCCCAGGGAGTGATAAACGATGTCTTCTCACGATCTTCGATTGCCATCTTGATCTGATTGTAACCTGAGAACCCGTCCATGAATGAGAAGATCTTATATCCAGCAGTGTTGTCCGCCAGAGTGTCGATATGTGGCAAAGGGAAGTCATCTTTTGGACTGGCTTTGTTGAGATCTCGGAAGTCGATGCACATTCGAACCTTGCCGTTCTTTTTTGGTACTGGTACAATGTTGGCGAGCCATTCAGGATAGTTAGAGACTACTAAGAATCCCGCATTGTACTGTTTGATGACTTCATCTCGGACTTTCAGAGCCCATTCTGGCTTCATTCTTCAAAGTTTCTGTTTCACTGGCTTCATATCTGCCTTGGTTGGCAGATGGTGTACAACGAGCTCTTCATCGAGCCCCGGCATGTCTTCATATGAGAACGCAAAGTTGGACAATCTTGGGGTGAGGAACTCTATCATTTTCTGTTTCATCTCAGGTGGCAACGATTTTCTGATGCGTACTTCCCTAGGGATCTCAGGTGTTCCCAAGTTTACTATCTCGAAATCATCGGCTATAACATTGGCTTTGGATTCGAACTTCTTGAGGAGATCCTCTAGTTCGGGAGCCGGGTCATCATCTTCCTCATCCCGAGCTTCGTCCAGACCCATGAGCTCGAAGTCTAATTCGATGTCAAAATCATATGATTCGACTTCAAACTCATGTGACTCTTTAGACGAACTTGGCACACTATTGAATGCAGGAAAAGAAATGTTTTTTGGTTTTTGAGATTTTTCTGAAATGGAAATGCTAGATGTTTTTGGCTTTTGAAAGTTTTTTATTTTTTTTGGATTTTCGAAATTCACGGGACTTTGAACAAGTGGGCATTGCAGACCATGATTGAGCCCAACTTATTCCAAAGTTTCGGTCGCTGCTTAAATAGGCGTTTTTTTTAAGCCAGAGCCCTCATATGGCTCTTTGGCTGATTCAAGAGTTAGGGAATGGATGACCATTCAGGACCCCACACTTCCTCCCCTGAAGAGGTGGGGGTTGATGGTTCGGGCGAAGAATCACAGTCTGGCCCAATGACCATGATTTCTCGCTGGTCGAGTTCGAGATCTGAGTCGTACTCAGTCCCTCTCGGATCACTTATCTCGTATTGCAGTTCGTCTGGTTCCACAATGAGACACATGTTTGGGATCTGGACATCGGACCAATCCAGGGCTGGCCATTTCCCTTTCTTGGTCCAATGGATGGGCGGCTTCTGCTCTTGGCTGATGATTGTTGATGTTGATATGGGCGAGTCGAGCCCCTTGCTGATTGATGCTGAGATGGGCAAGTTGTGCCCCTGACTGGCTGAAATTGAAACGGGCAGGTTGTGCCCCTAGTTGGGAGCAGGTGTCAGAGTAACCTGGTCCTGAAGCTGCTGTATTTGACTTCCTTCTTCATCTTCATCATTTCCTTCTTCTTCTGGAGGCTTAGACGGTTCGAGAATCTGATCCCATCGAATGGGGGGCCACGTGGCCCAAACTAGGCTCATCAGGAGGCCTTTGTGTAGTGCAGTCGGTTGATTCCCTCCTGGATCTTTGCAAGGTTCTCCTGGCTTGACGAATTGGATGGGTGAGCACCAAAATTTCTTCCTTCCTTTGTCCATGAAGATTGCCCTATATCCGAGTCCCCATTTGCATTGGTTATATATCAGCGGTACCTTTCTAGACTTGAAATGATTCTTCATTCGGTATTTGAGGCTCAGACGTTCTGCCGGTGAAAAGACACAGTCCACCCTTATCGGTTCTGGATTGGCGATAGAGTTCACAGTCTCGAATTCGAAACTGTAAAACGGGATGTCTTCTTCAGAGTGCTGGATATCGATGACCGGGATGTCTGGTTCAATGGCAGCAGCATTGGAAGAAATGATGAGCTCCTTCTCTGCATGGATAGAGATCACTTGATTTCCACAGATGTATTTCACTCGTTGATGCAGGGTTGATGGCACAGCTCCAACCTTGTGCAGCCAAGGTCGTCCGAGCAACATGTTGAAAGAGGCTGATATATCTAGGATTTGGAATGTGATGGTGGAGACTTCCGGACCTATCTGTACCTCTATGTCGACCTCCCCTTCCACTGATCGGCGGGTGTTGTCGAATGCTCTGACACATATGGTGCTGGGTCGGAATGAAGAAGGACTGATTCTCAGACGTTCCGCGGTCTTGAGTGGGCAGACGTTTAAGCTTGAGCCATTATCGATAAGGACCAGCGGGACGCAGAGGTCTTTGTATCGTAAGGCTATGTTGAGGGATCGCCCATGATCGCGTCCTTCTGGTGGTAACTCATTATCGGTGAAGGTGATGGCGCGTGGAGCCAGGAGCTATCCAATCATCAATGCTATCATCTCTGGTGCCGTATCAGAGGAGACGTGAGCATCGTTCAAGGTTTTGGCAAACATTTCTCGATGTATGCGAGATGTGCAGAGTAGCTCCCATACTGAGATTTGAGCAGGGATTGACTTGAGCTGAGTCGCCACATCGTATGCGGCTTCATTTTTGTTGCTGAGGCCTGAGAGAGCGCCTTTGGGATCTCCTCTGTTCTGATTATCTCTTCGGATGCAACGCCCATTGGGATTCATGTTTCCCACTTCCGCACATTCTGGATAGTGCCATGGGACCTCTTTATAGTTTTCCTCACCTTTGCCTTCTATGACCACCTGTTCTTGCAACGGTGCTGGTATGGGTACCGGATCTTCTTCGTACGGAGCTTTTGCCTTGAGAACTACATTGTTGCCTGTGCTGAAGGGGTAATATCGAGGCTTGTCTTCATAGATCACATAAGGTCACGGTCCTAGCTTGACCGTTCCTGGAGTAGGAGGCTCCCATGGAATGAATACTGGTCCTCTTGATATTGCAGGGGGTTTCTCTGTTCATCCCAGCTGCCGTAGTGTGATTGACACTCCTTCGGGATTTGCCCCTTGCAATATGACTGGCTCAACTGGAGGAGCTCCTTCCAAGACAATGGGCTCTTGCTGCTGATGAGTATAATCCCTCTATCGTGGATTGGATTGTTCTTGAACTGGAGTTGCCCCTTGCAAGATGACAGGTTAGTATGCGGGCTCAATATATGATTGTGCTCCTTCCAGGACGACTGGTTCCCAACATGAAGGGCTATAAGATGCCCCTTGAGCAACTGGCACATCATATGGAAGCGCTCCTTCGAGTACTACTGGCTCGGAGACTGAAGGAAAAAAGGACTTGCCCCTTGCAGGATCGGAGGAGGATTTGTCGGTCCATAAGTGTAGGCATGAATGGACTGGATGGGGGAGAAGAAGTGATCGAGGCTTTCTCCTTCTTCTATGCTATTGACGATGGGGCCTCGAGACGAACTGGGGTCCGTCTGATGTTGAGGCAGAGGATTCTGAAGAATGTTAGTGGGAGCTGCTGCAGGAGTTCCAGGGACCGAAATGACAATCTTTCAGTCGTCGATCAGATCTTGTATGGCATTCTTCAAAGTAAAGCATCAATCAGTGGTGTGACCACGCCCTTGATGGTAGGCACAGTACTCATTTTCTCGGTAGTTTGGAGGCAGAGGATGAGGAGGAGGCCTAGGTGTCATCAGAGTGAGTAACTGCTTTTGTACCAGCATAGTCATGACTTGACTAAGTGGCTGAGTAAGTGGAGTGAACTTCCTGAGCTCCCTGTAATTCTGCCTATTCTGGTATGGGTATTGACCGTTTCCTCTGAACTGTTGCTGCTGTCGAGGTTGTTGTGGCTGTGGTTGCGGATTTGGTCGTGGTTGATACCTCTGAGATTGGTGCTGAACCTAATTCTGTTGATGCTGTTGATGTCCCTGTGGGGGAGCGTATTGATTACCCTGAGCAGTGGTGCTGATGTTGTTTACCTCTGTCGGGCGGGGAAGAGAACCGCTGCGGTTTCCGCTCCCATATCCGATGGGTCTTCCCTCCACTCTGTTCCTTTTGACTAGAGTGGCTTGATGAGGCCATGGGGAGATTATCCCGGCACGGATTCCTGCTTCGACTTGCTCTCCAGCACGGATCAACTATGAGAAATTCGCGTATGGATGCGAGATGAGATATCCAGATATGCCCGGATATGTTGAATGAACAATCATGGAGATTTGTTCTTCGTCGTCGATAGGTGTTCGCATTCTGGCTGCCATAGCTCGCCAACGTCCCACATAGGCAGATAGTGTTTCATCACTCCTTTGCCTGAGAGCTGCGAGGTCGGCTCTTCTGGGTGCCATGTTGAGATTGTATGCAAATCTGTCGACGAAAGCCTGGGAAAGCTGTTCCCACGTCCTAATGCGGTGGCAGTCCAATGAGGTGTACCAATCTAGGGCATCGCCCTTCAGAGATTTTTGGAACAAACGAATGAGGGCCCCTTCATTTCTTGAGATTGCACTCAGCTCTCCACAGAAGGCCTTGAGATGTGCTGTGGGACAACCGCTGCCATCATATCTTTTGAATTTTGGTACCTCAAAGTTTTGATGTACTTGAGCATTTGGGAAAGGACACAAGTCTCTGAACTTGGTCGAAGGTAGATCGATTCCTTGTTGTCGCTGAAGCTGATTTTGCAAGATCTGGAACTGCTTCCGCAACTCGTCCAGTCCTGAATGATCTGTTCGAGCGACTGGTGCCTCTTGGAGTAAGGCACGTTCTTCTTCGGCATAGTGGTCGATGTCTTCGACCCTATGGGTTTGCTGAAAAGCAACCGCGGGTTGCTGAAGTTGATTTGATGATTGAACTGGATTCGGATAAACTTATGCTTGAAAGGACTGTAACTGAATTGGAGACTGTACTGAAGGTTGAACTGGAACTTGCTGGAAATTAACTGGAGATTGCTGAATTGAAGATTGCTGGAAATTAACTGGAGTTTGCTGAATTGAAGATTGCTGAAAATTAACTGGGATCCCATCGGCGGGGATGTACTGGAATTGAAAAGTGCTCTTGTTTGCAGGAGGCTGAGATGCTGGGAAGTGACCCCCTTGTTGGGTATTCGCCACTGTCCGCTGATTGATGTGGGCTTGACACTGACCCTCATTGTGGGCATTCGCCAGTGCTGTCCATGTTGCTGGAAATTGAATTGAAATCCCATCGGCGGCGATGTGCTGAAATTGAAAAGGGGTCCCCTCGGTGGGGACATGCTGAGATCTACTGAGACTGTTGTTTGCAAGATTGACTGGAAGCTGACTGGAAGTCCCTGCGACGGGAGTGCTCTGAGATGGCCCTGTCGTCGCGAGAAGGTATTGAGGAGGATGCCCCATAGCGAAGGGTTGAGACGGCTGCTGTCGATAGTCTTGGGCAGACTCCAATGGTTGAGCTTGATTTGAACTAGAGGCCGGAGGGACCCGGCATGGTTGCTGAGATTGCTGAACCGGGCCAACCTGATTGTTGGCTGCTACGGTGGCTTGTGCTTGCATGAATTGCAAGAGCATTTCTTGCATTGCTCTCATTTCTTGTGCCAATTCTTGTATGATTGGCGTATTATCAATGGGCTGTTGCGCTTGAGGTTGCGCTTCGGTCATCTCAAGAGCAGGGAAGAGATGAGTTTCTTCTTCGTGGTCGGACATGGCTTGCTGTGCCAGAGTGCGGATTACACTGCGGAAGGGAAGTTGTTTCCGAACACGTTGAGCCCGAGGAGGCGCAATGGTGAGGACTATACTCTACTCTTTTTGGGTTTTAGGGTTTTCTATTTTTTAGGGTTTTGGATAGAATGCTATGCAGATGAGATTGTATGAGGACTAATGACTTTCAAGTATGGGAAGGATTCTGTTTTTCAAGTCGGATCACGACTAATGGGACTAATTCATCCCCAGCAGAGTCGCCATTCTGTGGACCCTCGCCGTTCCGCGCTCCCACACGACGTTTGTCCCTTTCCTTTCGGAAAAAGAAGAAGAGGATGCCTGAGTGCGAATCGCCGTTTGTGCCACTGGCTTCCCTCGTTCTCGAGTGCTTTGTTTGGTAGTTGTGTTTAAGCTGGATGTGTTTAAATGAGTTTATATAAGACTAGAGTCGCCACTAGCCAGTTACTTCGAATCTACAGTCGGCTAGACCCCGTAGAAACGTTAGAGAAGGGGATCTGAAGATTCCTTCCTCTAAAATGACTCCTATTGATCTGCGGCCAGAGATTCGAGGTAAGGGATCACGGTTACAGGGTGGGAAGAGGTTAAGCACCCCACACACTGCCCGCACCGAAGTACGGTCTCTACTTCACAGAATCGAACTAATACTTGAAAGTCTGTTTTAATCCTCGTATATTCTCATAGATGACATGATGCATGAATGCAGGTCTGAACAATAAGAGTTTCTGATGGGCAGGTTCCACTAACAGGCAAGCCCAGAGCATACGCTCGAACTGACAGGTGCTTTATGCGGAATGCATGCTGTGTATTTGAATGATCAAAGTGCTTGTAGTGATATGTATATGAATGCGGGTCTTAACAGTAAGAGTTTCTGATGGGCAGGTTCCACTAACAGGCAAGCCCAGAGCATACGCTCGAACTGACAGGTGCTTTGTGCGAGATGCATGCAGTGTGTTTGAATAATCAAGGTGCTCGTAGTGAAGCAGGGAGATTGGAAGAAAAGTAAATATTACACTTATGTTAGATGCGAATGAGATGATGCTGCTAAAAGAGTAGCTAGATGGACGGAGGTGTCGCAAGGATTGGCTTCGAGTGGCTGGATCAAGATTTGGATGGCTTGGGAGACTTGGACCAGCGGTCGGGCTGGGCTGGACCAGGGCTAGGCTCTCCTCACTCGGGCTCTCCTTGGTGGAAAGGTGGGCTAAGGGGGTGAAGAAAGACTCGGAACAGACGGACTCTCTCCGGGCTGGATTGTGTGTTGAAATGAGAAGGGGAGAGGAGTATTTATAGCAGAGGGCAGTGGCAGTTCTCGTAAATAAGTTTAGGTGGCCCCCAAGGGGCCGCCCGTACGGACGCTCCTCGGTTTCCAGCGCGTGGTACGGTCATGTCTCGGGGCTGCTGTTTTGACTCAGTGGGTTGACTCGGTGAGTTGACTCAGCGGGTCGACTCGGTGATTTGACTCGGCGGGTTGACTCGGTGTTTTGACTCGACGGGTTGACTCAGCGAGTTGACTCAATGGGTTGACTCAATGGGTTAACTCAGCGGGTTGACTCAGCGAGTTTGACTTTTTTGGGATTTTTTGACTGGTTTTTCTTATGGGGGGTTCTTCAGGCTGATGCTTAGGGGCGAGTTGACTGGGTTCAGGCTTGAGTTGGGCTATGGATTGGGGCTTACAAGGGTGAGTTTGGACTTGGGATTTGGGGGTATGGTCCTCCATTCATCCAGCTATCTCTACCAACAGTGTAGCCGAAGGTGGGGTGTCTACAAATATATATCAAATGGAAGAAAAGACGAGTGTTACCGGACGAGTAGTGGCAACCGGGGAGGATAGAGATGGTGGCAAGACGAGCAGGGGCAAACGGGCGGGGGCGGACATGGTGGCACTAGCCAGATGAGCAAGGCAACCGAGTAGGGAAGGAGAGCGAGGGGGGGGAAGGGGGGTTCAGTCTATCGTCGGGCAAGAAAAGAGAGGGGGAAATGAAAAGGGATTAGGCTTTTCAAAACTTAATATTTATATTACCTGAGTCAAATCAAGTTGAGTCGAGTCGAATAGGGGTCTACTCGGTACTCGACTCGAATTACTTTCGAGTTCCAAAAATCAGCTCGTCTCGACTCAAATTCAGAACCGAGTCGAGTCGAGTCGAGCTATTCCGAGCCGAGTCGAGCAAGTTTTTTCGAGTTTACTCTACTCGTGTATAGCTCTACTCAAGGATAAAAGACAAAAGAAGAAGAAGTAAAACCTCAATGCACCTCAGGAGCACCGGTGATTGCAGTGATGGTTGGGTTGATTTGATTGGCCATGTGCCAATATTAGAGATGGGACCTAGTAGGTACTAGACCTAACAACTTTCAAACATGCTTTGCATGGCAGGTCTCTACCAACAACATGTGACCCAATCTAATCCCACAATGACAATGTTCAGCATGTAAAAGTTAACTAACACGCATTGTAACAGTTACTAACATGCCCGAGTTTCAAAATTGGAATAATACTTTCCGACTCCTAAATCCGACATCGACAGGGGTAAATTTTGTCTTTGGTAAAGCTATTCCCAAGTTCAGTGACCAGGCTTACTAAATTTTTGAACTCCGAACTCGGTTTATAACAATAGAATTTTTCCAAATTTCTGTTATCATGCCCCTAGCTTGGTAAATGGGCTCACTAAATTCTCGAGCTCTAAATCTAGCTTGGAACAAAGGACCTATGCATTAAATGAGTTCTACCATGCCCAAAAATCAAGTTTACAAGATCATTATATGAGCCACACCAAAAAGAAAAAGAAAAAAAAAAAGACGCCCACCCAAAACTTCCACAATCATAGCAGCCAATGTGGTAGCTACATCCTATTTATTTTTCAGCTGTCCCACTTTTTTTTTATAGCACGACGATTTTAAACAGGTTATATTCGGTTTAGAAACCACCAGTGGCCTCTCAAGCAGAATTGTTGACAAACCTTCACCCATTCAACGAAAAGTGTCATTGAAACTACTAGCCCTATGAGCAGAGTTGTTTAAGAACTTTCTTCTACTGAATGAATGACGTTACTTTCACTTGTCTACGTCAGGGCTACTGAAAATTCTATTAAACTCGATTTACAAGCCCGTCTTTCTGCATGTTAAGTAGGCTTACCGAGGTGATGGTAACAAAGAAGGTCGCATGAAATGATCACTTTTGTGAGAAAAACCTTAGTACTCTAGTAGCAGAGTGTGAAGGATGATGTACATAGGCACATAAAAATTACTTAGAAATTACACACATGGTCGACGAGTGACATTAAACTGTCCAAATTATAACTCCCAATTTAGATGTATCAAAAACCATAAAATGCACTTATTCAATATATATTTAGTGGACAGTTAAAAGTAACAAATATCGAATTGTCCTATTTAAATAAGTCTCAATTTAGGATTGTTCAACCAATCTTATTGCATAATCATCACCAAGTGGGTTCCACAGTTTAGTGAATTTAATTTGAATTAATGTATACCACGTTTATAATATCGTAGTACGTGAGTATGGAGCATTACACAGCCTGAGTATCATAGGACTCGTTCACTTGTTTTCGGAGTTCGTGCGCACCAAAAAGAGAAGCCACACAAATAAAAGCTTGACATGCACTTGACTAATTGCAGGAAAAGCACAAAAACTTTTGGCTAGGATGGGTACAAGTCGAAGATTTATTTGATACACTGCCAATGCATAGATGTTCATACGCACCCACATTGCCACTGCATGGATGAATACCTATAACCATTCATAGTGGGGTGTTGGGTGCCCATTATTGTAGAGAAAATCACAACGTGACTTGATCAATGGACATAATATTTACAATAAAATGGGCGCCAATTAGGTACTACTCCCCATCAGGACCTAGCTAGAGATGGACAGCCATGTCAGGGGCTCCATGGGGCCCACCATGGTGTATGTGTTTTATCCATGTTGTCCATACATTTTGATAAATCATTTCAGGGCATGAGCCCAAAAAAGAGGTGGATCTGAGGCTCAAGTGGACCACACCACAGTAAGCAGTGGGAATTGAATGCTTACTGTTGAAATGTCTTGGGGACCACAAAAGTTTTGGATCCAGCTAATATTTATGTTTTCCCTTCATCCAGGTCCGTGTGACCTTATGAACAGGTTAGATGGAAAATAAACATTGCAGTGGTCTCTAGGAAGGTTTCAACGGCTGGTGTCGTTGTCCTTATGGCTTCCTACGGTGTGGTCTACTTGAGCCTTATATTTTACTCCTTCTTGGGCTCATACCCTAAAATGATATGTCAAAATGGATGGACAACATGGATATAACACAAACATCAGGCCCCACAGAGCCCCTCATAGGACTGTCCGTCTCTAGCTAGGTCTTGGTGGGAATAGTACCCAATGAACGGCCGTTTATTTTGTTTCAGTTGTTTAGCATTGTCACAAGAGCTGCAGCAAAAACTTCCCTGCCAAAGTTTCATTTGATTCAAGCCATGGCATGACACGTCCTTTTAATTATATCTGTCTGGAGAAAACCCTTGATTCATCAGTATCATCTAAGCTTTATCTCAGTTAATTAGTAAAATGAATCCTGTTCTACCATTTTATTATAATCAAGGCCATACTTTTAATTGGACCATAAGTTATCAAGTCTTTTCTTAGTGCCTCCATACATGCCGTCTTGAACCATAATCTCTTACTATCTTTTCAAAACCTTCAATTTATTCCAATTCACTTATAATGAGTGCAATTCTTGATCTTCTTTGTACATGACCAAATCATCTAAATATCTTTTCTTGTCTTGCCGCTCATCTATCTCAGCATCCTCCTTTAAGTTATAGTCGCCTTATGTATAGTTGTTGCTTAACTGTCCAACATTGTCCATAAAGCTTTGGGGACACGTCTCCATTTCTTTCACCCCCTTGATTTCTATGGGTGTTGACATCTTTCTGGATCTCTCCACTATGATGAATCATCCATCCAATATATTGATAGTGGTCATTTCGAAAAACCTCTTGATCAACAATCTTAACTAATTCCTCATTCCCACTCTTCTTGTTGTTAAAATTGTACTTTATATACTTTGTTTTAGCTTTACTAATTTTAAATGTTTTAAATTCTAAAGCATCCCTCTACAAATTTAAATTTTCATGCTTTCCTTCATTTTTTTAATCAAACCTATATCATTTGCAAAACAATATATACCATGGGATTTCTTCCTATAAATATCCCATTAAGTCGCTATTAACAAATTTGAAAAGGTAAAAGCTCAATGCCGACCACTAGTGCAATCCTAAAAAAATTAAGAATTCACTTCTCTCCACTAGTGGTCCTTTGTTACTGCTCCTTCATACATATCCTCAATCAAGTTGATATAATATCTTAAAATTCTCTTCTTTCACAACACCCATCGCAGTAACTATCTAGAGACATGATCGTATACTTCTTCTAAGTTAATAAATATCATATGGAGATCTTCCAATCCTATATTTCTTCATCAATTAAGTAGGAAAAATAGTTTTAATGGTAGACCTCCCTAATATGGAACCAAACCAATTTCCTAATACATTTGTGTTATGCCTTAGTCTTTATTCCATTACTCTTTTCCAAAATTTCATAATATGGCTCATAAGTATAATTCCACAAAAGTTAGTGAAAATCTATATACTTCCTTTATTCTCATAAATAAGTGCCACAATACTTTTTCTTCACTTGTTTGACATTTTCTTTTTTTCTTACAATCTTGTTGAAAAACTCTATTAACCTAGTATCTCCCACATACTTTCAAACTTTTATTGATATGCCATTTGGTTCAAAAAGCTTTTTCTATTTTCATCCCTTTCAAAGCTTCTTTCACTTCAGATATACTAATTCTAAAACAGTACATATTGTCATTGACATGATTTTATAAAGGGTAAAAACCAAGCCATAACAAATAGCTAGCTACCAACAGGCTGGCCTGAGCCTCATGCTCTCCAACCCCAAATCAAAATCCTCAAAGATTAGCCTGAATCCGGCCATGCCAAAAAATAATAATAAATTAGTCAATCAATAATAATCCAAAGCATTGCCATGCCCAACGCATATGAAAGTTTACATGCTCATTGACAGCCCTGCACCACCATGATCACTTGCAAATGCCAAATGTATATAAATAAACTGAAGATGTTACAAGTCAAAGGAGAATCTTAAGTTATTTTGAATGAAAAATTCCAGATTCCAATTCAAGTGGATCATGTATCATATATCACTCATATATACACATGAGCTAAAAGGTAAGGTCTCATTTTTAGAGAATTGCAGGAGTGCTTGCAATAGCCTTTAAGCTCTATCTCACTAGTTTATTTTAATTGATGGTTAGCAAGAGCTCAAATTCAATCTCATCATTAGTGTGTGTGTGTGTGTGTGTGTGTGTGTGTGTGTCTCAGAGATTGTGGGCCCAAACAAGGGATATCTAAAGCTGGGCCCAAAAAATTTTGGGCTTTTATATCTAAGCCCAAGCCTATCCTAGAGGCATAAAAGCGTCCACAAACCTAGCCCAAACATCAACTGCTGTCCCGGCCCATTGATAGCCCTAATACCAAGTTAATGTATATGAAATATAATACATAAGATTTCAAATGAAAATTTCAATGCTCATGTTGGAGAGTGTCTAGAATCTTCAAGCTGAGATTGTAATCACTAATCGCCTTTATAGCCTTGGTAGCATAAAATATCGTTAGTAGCTGTTGAGCATCATGCATTTCATTAGCTGTTGGGCGTCGGATTACTAGCATGGTTAGCATGCTACATGTCCTCATTTTTTATTTGGTGACTAATCCTGACTAGTTCGAGTTCGAGTTGAGTCACCACTCGCCTAAGTCGGGAGTAATCTGAAGGTGACTTATGGTATCGACCCATACAGTTGCTGAACGAGTCCATTTTGAGTCGGTAATCCATGCCTATGGGACACGGCATCGAGTCAGGGTGCAATGGTCAAGATCAGGTTCGGTTCTGGGTCAGCCCATGACCCACAAGTCTACTAGAAGTTAAGTTCTGCCTAGCTCATAAACAAATTGTTAATTCAAAGCTGTTTTGCTTTCATTTCTGGGCCCTTATTTTGTTGAACACGGGCTATGGGAGCTTCTCGTCGGGTTCAGGTCAGCCAATTTGATAGCTTTTACTTAGCATGACCTGCACCTGACCCAATTTAAAGCCCGGAACCTGACCCATGACCCACTTGGTGTGGGTTGAACCTGGCCGGCCAGATCTGTGGGCCAACATGACCCATTTTCAGCCATAGTATGGAGGCGTGTGCGGGCCTATCAAAGCTCTTTTTATCCTCCAAGAGTTTTCAAACGCATAGCCTTGCTTCCCCACAAACACACCTCCACATATGACAAGATGGCCCACATGCAAGATCCAAGCGTTGTATTAAGTGGGCTCAACATCTACATGGCCCAGTTCCAAGAACAATGAAGGTCAAATCATCAGGTGGACCTCAGTGCCCAAAACAAACAGGCAGTTATAGACGTTGATCCACATTCAGCAAAATGTGTGCCTAAGTTGATGAACTATCCTAATTTGTAGGCCAGAGGTCAATTCATAGAGGCCCGCCTGATGAACGGATTGGATCCTGCAGCACGTGCAAAATTGGCAAACACGGAGGAGAGCGTGCCTTTGGGCTGGGCTATTCATAAATGGGAGCAGCAAATCTCTCGTCGGTCCCAAATCCGGGTTACATGGTTTGGAGCTTCTCTAAAAACACATGCTCCACACAGCCACCTAGCTTTCACAAGCAAAATGGGCTCGGATTAGGTACTACCCCCACCAGGACTGCTGAGGAGAGACGGGGTGCGTGGCACCTCGTCATTGGTGGAGAGCCGGTCGGGCCCGCACTGATGTAACGGTGGTGCACTGACAGCCCCGTCACATCAGTGCGGGCCCCACTGCTCTCCACCAATGACGAGGTGCCATGACCCCGTCCATCTCCTCAGCGTCCTGGTGGGGGTAGTACCTAATCCGAGTCCCCTGAAAATAGGCCCATCAACTCATCAGGCAGGTGACCCATGTACGGGTTTCAAGTAACTTCTAACAGTCCGCATTCAAAGTCCATGTTGCCTGCGTGACCAGTGGACCGACCAGACATTTGGGCCAGTAATCTACACAGTGCAGATGCATGGAACGTGTGGGTCCATGTAAGCATGGGAGCCTAGCAAAATCCTGTTATTATGATCCTGTAACAATCACCAATATCAACACCATGGATGTCACTACAAATATCTTTATATTGATTATTACATAACAGAAATGCATCGAGATTTATTGTGATTATTACATAACAGAAATGCATCTCTCAACGATGCAATTTCATGATCATAATACAACAAGAGGCTAATATGATCCTATAACTACTGCCAATATCTACCAAAGTCCTTATTCAAATATTGGGAAGGCTCCATCACTTACCATTGGTTTTATTAAAATAGCATAAATCATTGGATAGTAAATTAAGGCGATTTGTTGGATAGACTGAAGACAGCGATTCATGGCACACATGCCAACATGGCCTGCAAGAGCAATGTCCAGATGATTTATCAGGTGGGTCCCACAGAGAACATCCACTATCCCAAGAATCAGGCTGGGTCCACTCATCAGGTGGCCCCATGTGTATGTCGAATGTAGTTTGTTGCTAATCTTTTGCTAATGATCCAAGTTTTCTCAATGGGCCTGATTTCTGGAGCAGAACATGTAGAATCCTCGTGGGCCTCACCTGCACATGACAGTTTGGAATGTGCTTTGCAAATAGCTTCTTCAACGTCTCCTTACACAAATCGCAAAACTTGATGAACTTTACTAATCTTTAATGTCCAAAAGCAATGCTGGAGAATCATCCAGCTTCTGGGCCTCTCCATCAATGCCACACACTTGAATGATGAATTTGAGACTTGAAAAGCCTGGAGGAACAACCCAATCAGAAACATAGAAGGCCTGAACTCTCGCCACCCCAAGATATTCTTTGCTTCCTCCAATCGGTCCACCTGCATCTCCAACTGCTAGTTTGGCAACTCCCTCAACATAGACATTATACTTCAGAAACATGGAATCATTTCCTGATCCTTCCTTTAGGCTCCAAACGATCTTAACACTCACAGTCTTGGTCCCTTGAGAACCCGAGCCCCATGATACATCTTGACCCTCGACAGCCCACGAAGTAGCAGGTGGGAATATTGTGTTTTGTTCGGAAGTTCGAATGATCATATGGCCGAGAGATGCATTAAAATCCGATGCAGCTGTAGTGATTGGAGTGCTTGTGTTATCCGATGATGAACCATGTAGACTGGGTTTTCTCTTCTTGTAGCAGACTGCATCAATGTCTGTTAAAGTGTAACCATCCATTTTGATGCTGGTCTCCTGTAGGACCCACTCTCCAGGCTGTGGGTCCTCTCCTTCTACGTCTGTAATTCGGACTGGTGTGATGACTTTATCGAATGAATTCATTGCATGACGCATGGGGAGAAAGGTTGGTCCTCCCGGCGCAATAAGGATCGAGGCCCGTCCGTTCGTGTTTGAGAATCCAAGAGACACGCCCAACAGGGAGCTCCCATCTGAGTTCACCTAAATCAGGATGCCGGTGTAGTGTCAAAATTGCAGATCAAGGAAAATCAAAATCTCAAGTAGAGTTATAACATATGTGCTGGTTTGGTGTATGACCTTTACTTAAAAGAGTGAATCTTGAAATGGGGAAAGGTGAATGATCCAGTGTCAAAAGCTCATGTCTAAGTTAGATAGGACTCCACGTAGATGTGGAACACATAGCAGATCCAAACCCTCCATCTATTGGGCCCTACCAAGGATGGGTTTCCCCAAAAATTACAATTGTTGGATGATCCTAGCTAAATGATGGAGTATATTTGCCTTGTTGATTATGGGGCCTTGGAGGAGAACAGGTAAGTAATAGTGCAAGGCAAACCACTCAAGATACCATCTTTAAGACAATAATTTCTCCATTATAATGGAAGTGGTGTCCATGGAATCTCTGCCCTCAAGATGCAATGCACAGACTCTCAATCTCTTAGGCTGCACTCCTAAAGAGATGTTAGAAAAAGTATGCCAAAATAGTAATAAAGACTTGGATTCAGAGACAATCACTGTTGTATTTTGCTCCCTAAAGTCTTCCCTGTGTTTATAGAATGGTCACTGTTAAACTGATGGAGACGTTGCTCCCACTGGAAGGAAATGTGTCATTCAGATATGCGAGTTCCTTGTCGTAGAAGAAAATTAATTAATTATCATTACTTTTGAGAGGGGGATTAGAAGATTGATTGGGATGATAAGGCCAACCCCAATAAATTAGGATATGGGAGGAGAGAGAGAGAGAGAGAGAGAGAGAGAGAGAGAGAGAGAGTTTGGAGATTGGGACTGTTGATTTGGTGGTCAGCACACGAATGGCCACAGCCCCAAACTCTAGATCAACACACCTACTGTCGCAATCTGATCGATGTTTCTGAATGGTACTGTTAGCATTCAGCAAAAAATAACAGCAGCAGCAGCAAACAACAGCAACCTCAAACAACAACAGCAGCAGCAACAACAACACTGAAGAGAACTCTAACGCCCCGTAAAATTGCCCTTCTTAGGACCCGAGCACACACACGAGTCCAGTAAACCCACATGACCTTAGGGCGAATAATCGACCCTACTGAACTCAGAAGAACCATAGTTTCATGAAATTAGAAACTTAGTGGCAAAAGCCTGCTTCCGCCGCCATCCCAAGACCACCAAACCCGAGACTCAGCGGGAAACATCCCCGTACTGGGCTTGACGCTCTTGGATGGGCGTTACATCAACATCGACACCCGAAACCATAAAACTGGGATTGGGGGTGAGGACTGTGAGATGGATGTGTGGGAAGAGTGGAGTGGATAGAACGAGACCATCCAAAGCAATGTAGTAGTCCCGGAAAGAGCTAAAATATGGAGTAGATACTGGAATGGTCTGTGAAATGAACGCAAGGGACAAATCTGATAAGGGCCTAAGAAAAGGATGATAGGACCTAAAAGAAATTTGGATCAAGGTGGGGAAAAGGTATATTAAGGCTTGTTCAACTATGAAGGATAGAGCCTCAAATAGGAATGCTTGGCAAAATAGAATTTCTAATGTGGACTCACAAGGTTGGGACAATGCGATGATGATGATGATGATGACGACGACGATGACGATGATGACGATGATTTTTTCCCTGAATGATCATTATCGTTATCATCATTATCAATGATGATGACGACAATGACGATGATGACCATATTGATGCATTGATGTGTATACAGTGTCTTAATGTGCCCAGTATGCACAGACAAAACTCATGGTTCAATTATCTAGCTGGTTGATTTGATAGGCCCTACCATTGATGGGGGGTGCTAAAAAATCTTCCAAAATGGAAGATTCTAGTTATACAATTTTCAACCCTTCTCCAAAAGCCATTATTTTTATGAAATGTTTGTTTGTGGACCACTGGTCAAAGGGTCAGGATCTTCCAAACTAATAAATTTGGCATCCCCATCCATAGTGGGGCCTAGTAGATCAACGATCTGATGTACCAGGTCGAGGACTATAATTCCGCTTAGAACTATTATTATGACAAATTCTCAAAGGATAGAAGAAACATAATAGCATTGTTTAGTGGTCTCTCTTAAATAAAGCTTTGAATTGCAATAATGATAGTTTAAGGGTGAAATCTTGTTATGTTTGCAAGGTTTTCCATGAATGAGAATTCTTACAGAATATATAATGTGGATTGGTAGATCTCCCAAAGGAAAAGCCCCCTGAAAGAGCCTCGTCGTGAAAGAAGCACCATCTTCAAGACTTCCTTTAAATGTGATGTTCCCTCCTCCACTATAAGACGCGTCCTTAAAACTACCAATTACAAAGAATTGTTTAAACCAAAGACACAAAATATATTTGGTTGAAATCAACTTTCTAATGAAAATTTGCAAGGAAAAAAAATTGGTAAAGAAATCATGTTGTCAGACAGACCAAATATGATAAAATGGGGAGCACAAATTTGAATAAACCCTAGTACTATGGAGAAGTTTTCACAAAGGTGGAATTGAGAAAATTGAGGCGTGTTGGACATGAATTACAATGATCATCAATGAAATGAGAGATTTGTTTGGTTAGTTTGTATTGCGAAGGTTTTGCTTCTTGTGGGTGTATTATTTCCCTCTCAGGGACCTTTTAATAAATTGTCTTACCGATCTTAAAAAAGAGGAAAAAGGAAAGGATCATAAATTCTTACTTCAGTGAAATGAATATGTGGGTTTGTTTCCCTAAACGGACAAACACATGCTCAATCTTTGTTACATGACGCCTTCCACCTCCCTCTCCTAGATCAAAGAACTGATACCCTATAGGCTATGACATAACTACTTGTCATGCAGGCCTGCCTTTCTCGCCAACACATCAATTGTGTAGGACATCCATACCATGCAAACGATAGGCCTTAACATGAAGATCACCTGGCAAAAAATAAGGCCGGTCAGCTCATCAAGTGGGCAACACTGTTTGAATCAATGGAGTCATTGATGCTCTGACTCAACAAATGGGTGTGGCCATCTAATGAATGGATCAACCTCATTTTCGACATGAATGATTCCATGGTGAGGCCTACCTTTTGCATGGTATGGATGTACTGCGCAAGTGGCATATTGGCAGGAAAGAGAAGCCCGCATGACAAGGTCATGCCGTTGCCTATAAGTGCCTCTGATTATTGTATTCGTTCTAGTGATCACATGACAAGTGAATCTTGTTTGATCTTTATAGCACCTCTTGGTTTTGAGATCAAACTTGTTGATGGACCCGTGCACCCATTTCTGGTGATACGATGAGTCTCTCCCTTATTGTCTTCATCACACATTTGACTTAATCATACCTACTTTGCTTCAAACTTTCGTTCTATTAGTAGCATTGTTTTAAATAGCTACGCTATGTAGCGTGTAGCTTACGCTACGTAGCGTAGCTTAGCCTAAACGCTACATAGCTCATGAAAATAGCTTAAGTTGCATGTAGCCTATACTACATGATTAATTTGGATACACTACACACTACATAGCTCACATTACGAGTCATTTTTCACTATTACATTAAAATCAATAATGTTTTTAATGATTTGTTACATTTTTCAAATTTCAATGAAAATTAGTTAGTCTTTTCAATGCTTTTAGTAAAATAATATAAGAAATAGTTTTAAATAAGTTTTGTTGCTCTTTCTTCACTTTTATATTTAATCACTTTTATCTAGCATGTTATGAAATTTTGTCAAATTTTATTACTAATCATCTAATTTGGTGCAACCTAGATTAAAAATCTAAGTAGTGTGTAGCTTACGCTACACGCTATGTAGCTTACGCCTCATGCTTCAGAGGGGTGAAGGCTACGCTACACGCTAATCGCTATTTAAAACACTGATTAGTAGTATGATGTGGACTCTTACTTGCATCATGACCATCTACCACAACACTTTTCAAGATGTAAGGACAAGGAGGACAATTGGTCTGGTCATGAGGCAAATGGGTTGTACCACCTTGACTTCTTAGGATAAACATCTTCGTTCCAATGATCTTAAGAGGTAATAATATCTTTGTGGAACTTTAGATTCTCCAGGTTTCCTCAATAATTGTTCCTTGACTATAACTTTGAACCTGGCTGATTTTGGGGCCTTGAGCTTGTTGTTCCAAGTTTATGTATCATTAAAATATGTCTTTCATGGATGATTATTTCTAGACATGGATCCACTATTGAAGTCCAGAAATTTGGTTCCTAATGAATTCAGGTAAACTGCAATTTTGCACGTTCAAAGAGAATTGAGTCTCAATGCTCATCATACTCCTATATACCTTCACAAAAAGGATGGTGAGTGTAAGAATTGTTACCTCCTAGATGCTTTGAGACATAATCGTGATTGTTGTTTTGGATAGTGAATAGCATGTAGTGTAGCATTCCCCCCCCCCCCCGAAGTGTGAGGTGTAAGCTACATATCATGTAGCATAAGCTACACACTAAATTTTTAATCAAGGTTGTGCCTGTTTGCACCAATTCATGATATTTTGCACCAAATTAGACTGATTAATAATGAAATTTAACAAAATTTCATGATATTTGGTGCAACCAAACACAATCTAAAGTAATAGGAAAGGGCAAATGATTATGTATAAAGGTAAAGAAAGAGCAACAAAACTGATTTAATATTGTTACTTGCATTATTTTACTAAAAGCATTTAAACGATTATCTAACTTTAATTGAAAATAGAAAAATGTAACAAATCATTGAAAACAATACTTGATTTTAAGATTGTAGTGAAAAATAACTTTTAATGTGAGCTATGTAGCGTGTAGCGTACGCCAATAATCATGTAGTGTGGGCTACATGCATTGTTACTTACATTATTTTACTACAAGCATTGAAAATATTAACTTTTATTGAAAATAGAAAAATGTAACAAATCATTGAGAACATTAATGTTGCGCAGCACGCCAACAACACCGGTGAACCGAGATCCAATCTCCGGTCTTACCCACAAACGATAAACAAGAAGAAATAACAACTAGAAGCGGAATTGAAACAAACCAACAAACCACAAGACAGAATTTACGTGGAAAAACCCCAACAAGGGTAAAAAAAACCACGGGTGCAAAGTTCCACTATGAAGAAGACAAAGTTACAAGCAATATACTCACCTTCTCCGATGCTCCCATGCACAAAGATGGCCCTTTTTGCTAACTTTTTCCCTCTTTCTCACCTTAGACGTATAGAAACCCTAATGACATACCCTAATCCCGAATTACACCCCTTGATATAGCATAACCCGAAAATAGGAAACCTCACGAAACTGTTCGCATCCGGTCGAGCGCTCGGTCAGGTGCTCGCCCAATACAAAATGTGTCCAGCGAGCTCGGTGAGAATCTGTTCAAATTTCGGGCGTCCAACCAACCATGGTCGGGCGCCCGCCCTAGGCATCGGGCGCCCAGTCCACTGACCGCCGAGCGCCCGACCACCCCTAGCCGGCAATGGTGTGCTGGCTCCACACCTCAACAATCTCCCACTTGGAGACACATCACCATACTCTTTCGTCTTCTACATCCGGAGTGCACCACCTCCCCGTCTTCAAGCCTGAAGACCAATCAAAGCTGAACAGAGTTTCAGCTTCTCCCGTGTAACTGCCTTGGTCAACATATCCGCAGGGTTCTCACTTGTATGGATCTTCTCCAGAGCAATCGATCCATCTTCCAGTAACGAACATATGAAGTGATATCTAATGTCAATATGCTTGGTCCTTGAATGAAAAGATGAATTCTTGGCCAAGTGTATTGCACTTTGACTGTCACTGTACAGCTTGCAATCTGCTTGCTTCTTCCCCAACTCTTTCATAAAACCTTGCATCCACACCATCTCTTTACACGCTTCTGTAGCTGCAACATACTCTACTTCTGTTGTACTGATGGACACTATCTTCTGTAACTGAGAGACCCAACTAACTGCAGCACTACCCAGAGTAAAGACATACCCTGTAGTGCTCCTTCTGCTATCAATGTCCCTTGCTAAATCTGAATCGATGTAGCCTTGTAGCTCGATTTCCGATCCTCCATAACACAGCCCTACATTCACAGTACCTACCAGGTATCTGAGGATCCACTTCACAGCTTCCCAATGTTCTTTCTCGGGGTTATTCATGAACCTGCTAACAACTCCCACTGCTTGAGCAATATCTGGCCTCATGCTAACCATAACATACATGAGGTTCCCTATTGCTGACGCGTATGGCACTTTAGTCATGTAGTCCCGTTCCTCCTGCGTCTTTGCACCTTGCTCCTTTGAAAGCTTAAAGTGATTGGCTAGTGGAGTACTAACCGGCTTAGCACCTCCCATACTGAATCGATCAAGTACCTTGGCTATGTATTCTGCCTGTGACAAAACTAGTTTCTTGTTTTCCCTGTCACGCTTTATCCTCATGCCTAGGATTTGTTTTGCAGCTCCTAAATCCTTCATGGCAAATTCTCTAGACAACTGTCTTTTGAGATCTGAGATGTCCTTCATGCTTGATCCGGCTACAAGCATATCATCAACGTACAGAAGAAGAATGATGTATGACTTATCAAACTTCTTTAAATAGCAACAGTGGTCTGTATGACATCTCCTAAACCCATTTCTCGACATGAAACTGTCGAACTTCTTGTACCACTGCCTCGGGGCCTACTTCTGGCCATATAGGCTATTTTTCAGTCTACACACCTTATTATCATTTCCTGGTGCCACATATCCTGTTGGCTGATGCATATATCTCTTCTTCAAGGTCCCCATGAAGAAAGGCTGTCTTAACATCTAGCTGCGCTAAATGTAAGTCCTTTGTAGCCACTATACTCAAGACCATGCGAATCGTAGACATCTTCACCACTAGTGAAAATATTTCAGTGAAATCGATACCTGCCTTTTGTTGAAACCCTTTCACAACCAATCTGGCATTGTACCGCTTCGAACCATCGTGCTCCTCTTTCAGTCTGTAAACTCATTTGTTATGAAGAGCTTTCTTACCCTTTAGGTAGAGTGACGAGCTCCCACATACAATTGGACTTAAGAGAATCCATCTCATCATCCATAGCCTGCTCCCACTTAACCTGTGTATCTAACTGTAATGCATCTTCAAAACACTCTGGTTCACCATTATCTGTCAGCAATAGATAATGTAAGGAGGGTGAGTATCAGACCTTGGGTCTCCTCTCCCGAGTAGACCTCCTCACAACCGGTGTTTGCGACTCTGCCTCATCATGCTCCCGTGCATGCTCATCATGTGGCACTGTAACACCCATGTCCGGTAACTCTTCCAACTCTACGAATTCTTTCTCATCGGCCTAATTCTAATTTTGCTGTAAACTGTCCTTATGCATCACTTTTTCATTGAAGACTACGTCCTTGCTTCTGATGATTTTTCGGTTCTCTGTATCCCAAAACCGATAGCTAAAATCATGCTGCCCATAGCCTATAAATGTGTACCTCCTGGACTTCGCATCCAGCTTGTTTCTCTGCTCTGCATCAATGTGAACATATAAAGTGCAACTAAACACTTTGAGATGTGTAAGGCTCACTTCTTTCCCAGTCTACGTTTCCTCTGATAACCCACCATCCAATAGTGCTGAGGGACTTCTGTTAATGAGATATACGGCAGTATTCACAGCATCTACCCAAAACGTCTTGGATAAGCCTACATGCAACCTCATGCTTCTAGCGCGCTCAAGAATGGTTCTGTTAATACACTCGGCCACACAATTCTACTATGGTGTCCCTGGAATCATTTTCTGATGTTTGATTCCATGTGCTGCACAATACTCCTCAAACATCTTATCACAGTACTCTCTCCCATTATCAGATCTGAGACACTTTACAGTTTTACCTGTCTCATTTTCTACCAGTACTTTCCACTTCTTAAATACATCAAACACTTCAGATTTATGTTTTAAGAAATAGATCCACAGTTTCCTACTAGCATCATCAATAAAAGAGACAAAATAACGTGATCCACAAAGAGATGATACCTGTGTCGGTCCCCACACATCAGTGTATACAAGCTCCAACAGATGCGTCTTTGGAGCACGTCCTGTTTTCTTGAAGCTTACTTTCTTCTGTTTGCCATACACGCAATCCTCGCAGAATTCCAAGTCGATAGACTTTAACCCTGGTAGCTTCCCTTTTGCCAATAGCACTTTCAACCCCTGCTCACTCATATGTCCCAACCTCTGTGCCATAACTGCCCATTCACTCCAGTTGATGCGACTGCGAGTGAACTATATGATCCGAAAGTCACGTACAAAGTACCTTCCTTCTTGCCTCAAGATATCACCAAGGCACCTTTTGTGACCTTCCAGAAATCACTAGTGAATGTCGTTACATATCCGGTATCGGCCAACTGCCCCACTGAGATCAAGTTCTTTCTCAAACTCGGTACATGTCTGACATCCTTCAACTTCAAGACCGTTCCATCTTTCTGACTTATGTGAACGTCTCCCTTGCCAAAAATACTGCACGGCTCATCATCACCCAAGTAGACTCTCCCAAAGCCTCCTGACACATAATCACAAAGAACATCTTTTGACGAAGTGGCATTAAACGAAGCACCCGAGTCTATGACTCAAGACTCATTCCGCGCATCAATAGACAAGATCAACACCTCTGTGTCACTCTCCTTAAATAAATTCCCTGAATCCTTCCCACTTTGAGAGCTTCATTCTCGTTTCTTAAGCGCCCTGCAATCACGTTTCATATGCCCCTTCTTCCCACAATGCCAACACCCATCCTTGTCTTTCGGTCCCTTGGACTTCTTCCTCGACTTAGAACACTCGTGTTTATTGCCTCCTTTATTCAAAAATCTTCATCTTCGTTCAACGTTTAGAGCATTCCTCGAATCCCTTGAAACTCTTGATGCCTTCCTTCTAAATTCTTCGCTGAGAATTAGACCCGCCACATCATCAAATTTCAACTTTGTCGTTCCTGAGGAGTTGCTCACGGCAATCACCAAACCATCCCAACTATCTGGCAAACTGGACAAGATCAATAGCGCCCTAACCTCATCATCAAAAGTGATGCCAACGGATTCCAATTGTCTCATGACTGTATTGAACTCGTTTAAATGTTCAACCATGCCCCCACCATCTGACATCTTCATGTTGAATGGCCGTTTCATGAGATGAACCTTATTAGATGCTGAGAGTTTCTCATACATCGTAGCTAGAGCTTGCATTAATTCTTTTGTGGTCTTTACCTTGGATGTATTGAAGGCGACGCTCTTAGACAAAGAGAGTCGGATCGTTCCTAAAGCCTTTCGATGCACTAAAGCCCATTCATCATTTGTCATCTTCTCTGGTTTCTTCTCTTTTCCTTCTAAAGAAACATAGAGGTCCTTCTGATACAAATAATCCTCCATCTGTATCTTCCAGAAGGCAAAGTTTGAACCATCAAACTTCTCAATTCGTGTCTTCCCTTCTTCCGTCATCGCTCCCACTTGAACTAAACCAATAGCTCTAATACCAGTTGTTGCGCAGCATGCCAACGACGCTAGTGAACCGAGATCCAATGCCCGGTCTCACCCACAAACGATAAACAAGAAGAAATAACAACTAGAAGCAGAATAGAAACAAACCAACAAACCACAAGACAGAATTTACGTGGAAAAACCCCAACAAGGGTAAAAAAACCACGGGTGCAAAGTTCCACTATGAAGAAGACAAAGTTACAAGCAACATACTCACCTTCTCCGATGCTCCCATGCACAGAGATGGCCCTTTTTGCTAACTTCTTCCCTCTTTCTCACCTTGGACGTATAGAAACCCTAATGACATACCCTAATCCCGAATTATACCCCTTTATATAGCATAACCCGAAAATAGGACTCAAAATAGGAAACCCCATGAAATTGTTCGCGTCCGGTCGTGTGTCCATCGAGCTCGGTGAGAATCTGTCCGAATTTCGGGCGTCCGACCAACCATGGTCGGGCGCCCGCCCTGGACATCGGGCGCCCGGTCTACTGACCGTCGGGCGCCCGACCACCCCTGGCTGGCAATGGTGTGCTAGATCCACACCTCAAAAATTAATTGATTTTAATCTTATAGTGAAAAATAACTTGAAATGTGAGCTATGTAGCGTATAGTGTACACAAATTAATGTAGCGTGGCTACACACAACTTAAGCTATTTTCATGAGCTACGTAGCGCTAAGGCTAAGCTACACTACATAGTGTAGCTATTTAAAACACTAGTGTGATAATTGTTACCTCTTAGAATTGTTCCATTGCCATAGCACATACCCTCATATAGTGATAATTGTAATAATCAGTCTTCAGAAGTGTTTTCCTCAGTCTTCTAAAAGAAAAATGGTACAGAGTGACACTAGGAAATCCTAAAAAATTGGAGTATTCGAGTTGGACACTTGGACAAGGATAAGGATAGAGATCCCCCTTACCTTCTTATCCAAATCTACTAGGTTTCAGTCGTTGATTATGAAACAGAGTCAGGTTACAGTATTGTGAGGAAAGTTTTGAAACATGATTATACGTGTGAGAAATAGGCAATCATTGTCGTACTCTCTCCCGAGAATTTGGATATTGAGCATCCACCATACTTGTCCCTTGGTGTACATAATACCCAACCTGAACTCGTGGCCCTAACATAGCGGACAGATGTAGCATTTGTAAGGGTGTACGCATTTCCATGGATATTACCCTCTTCAAATGAGTTATCTACTTCTCATCCAAAGGGAAGCAAATCTGTTGAATATCCTTTGCCTCAAGAGGAGAGGAGCAATGTGGAAAAATCATAGACCCTCTCCAGTTTTGATTTGAAAATTGATCATCTTCCTCATAGTCTTGTCCCCAAGGTTTAAAATTTGGTTTTGGTGTACCATTTAGGTCACCACCAAAACCAATATGCATTGGTGGATACAGGCAAAGTTTTCAATTCCGACACGTGGGGCCCATGGTTGTGTGATCCATAACGCTGGTATGTTGTATCCCACAGTGGATTGAGTTTTGAGTTGGGGCCAATAGATTGACAGTTGAAAAGATACAACAGCTGTTTATATTCAACTGATCTGGGATCTCCCGATATGAAATGATATTTGGGAATGATCCACCCATAGAGGGATAGATCAGAACAAAGATCTAGATTACTTATCTAGCTCTTCCTATGATTGTACCATTTAGTAAAAAAATAGGGTCTAATGTTGACCTCAATATAAAATTGGAAATATATTAAGCACAGTCAACCATATAGCAGAATTTACCATATGACCAAATTATTTGTGGGCTGAGAGTGACATGCGTGTGGCATCCAAACAGTGCATCAGGGGTACCCTAGCATGAAGATGGAACACCCCAAAATTAAGGTTGATCCAAAACTCAGGTGGGCCACACCATAGGAAACAATGTAAAAATTCCAAATTCACATGGTGTGGCCCAACAGAGTTTTGGACCAGCCTGATGTTCCAAGGGTCCCTTCTTGGTAGGTCACACCTTCTGAACAAACTGCATGGCATAAGCACCATGGTGGGACCCAGGCACTTTTTTTTTTTTTTGGGAGGATTGCATGTAATCAGGGAGAGATGCATAAAACGCTACCAGAAAATCATTAGGAGATATCAATTATGAAACATTGCACATGACACACGCATGATGGATAATGCTCCAACATGAGGTGAGTGCTGTACAATGCTTGAATGCTTGTGTGTAGAAAGTGTGTTCAAACATACATCTCATTGAGTGAGTTTGTGTTAGGGAAATAAATTCTTTCATATAAAAAGTATTGTGGATATCTAATAAAATCAAGAAATGCCTTCAAAGGGCATCTTTTTACCTTCCAAGATTTATCTTCTCCTACTAGCTCAAAAGACAAGAATGATTAGATCAGTTCCACAATTACTGCCTATGGACTACATGATAAGGAACATATACATCATATATCGAAAGAGAGACAATATGCATGCAAGAACTTACTTGACGAAGACCTGAATAGTACTTTGACTAGGATCTACAGAACCATCAAGCACAGGCTGTCACAAATAAATGCAAAAATAAGGTTTACAAAAGTTGCTTGAGCATTGGCTAATAACTTACGAGAATTGAATTCTGTTTAATGAAGTATAAAGAAATATAACAAGATAAGAAGAGGGATTTCTAGATCCTTCAAAGAAAAGAGGGCATGTTAGCGAACAACTGAAAGAACAATCAACACCATTATATGGTCATATTTATGACTATTAAAGGGATGTAGTAATACCACAGAATAACAGCTGTCATACTTCTGTTATGAGGCGAATCCAGTTAAAAGGTGCAAACATAAAATTCAAAGACATATCGATTATGAAGATCGATTCCACCACTTAAGGCCAAAATAGATCTTCAATCCACTCCAACATTACTGGAGTTAAACAATGACAAACTAAGTCAAACATTCATTCAATCAAAAGAGTCATCATTTCTAACATCCCATTTATGGTTTTGTAGCTATATATACAAGTTTTAGAATCTCCCTACTGAAATAGAACAAACCTAATCTAAAAGTGTATTGGCTCATTCATATAGCTTTTCCTAAAATATGTCAAACTAACCCCCAAGCTGTCTAAAAAGCAACAAGAACAAATAAATAAAGAAAAGTAACCTAAACTTCAAATACAATTAAATACACGTATAAATAATTATATGGCCTGATGATATGTGACGTTTGTATAAAAACCCTTTTCATCATCTGTAAAGAAAGGTGAAAAAGGTCAACCAGATTGTACAGAAAACTGCAAGATTGGACTTGGAAGCCCCACCATTCACCTGGTCATTGATTGAGGCCATCTGATTGGATCTGTGGGCTCTACAGTCAAATCAGGTCGTTGACTTTTTCTAGTGGCAACCAAACTTTTATTACAAGAAAGAAGAAAAAATAAAAAAGGATGACCAGAAATCATCTAACTAATACAAAGGAATAGCAACCACCAAAGAAACTCAAAGCCCAGGAAAACCTGCAAACACCTTGGTCGACCTAGTCCAATCGACTACCCGACTACCAGCGCCTTTGCCTTTTGGACAAGGGACAACAACCACTGGCGATGACGACTTGCTTCTGAATGTTCTGTTGTTATGTTCCTACCATATCACCCTCAAAATGGGAACAAAAGAAAGCCACCAAAGGATAGTCCTCTTATTGTTTACAAGCTTACGAAGCTGCCATGCCTAGAAAAGGTCCTCTATAGAGTACAACATATGCCAAACAACTTCAAATCACCTAAAGAGGTGCCACCACATTTCTTGGGACAAGGAGCAAATCATAGAAAAATGATTGACCGATTCCACATCCCACAAACACATAGGACAACCATTAGGGATGGTAATCTGCCTTTGTCTAAGGCTATCAATAGTGAGTACTTTGTTCTTCCCAACAAGCCATGTGAAAGATTAAAAAAAGGGCTAAAACAGGAGGTGAACACGTGAATTTCCATATGTGGTGAATTAAATCCCAGATCCTAGCTGAAGGATAAATAGCAATGGCTGCATTGACAGATTTGACAGAGAAACAGCCCAATTTCTCAAGATTGCACATCCACCTATCACTCTCAAAACATAGATGACAAGCATTTCAGATTTACAAAGACCACAACCTCCTCATCATAAAGATCCCAAAAGTATAGGAGCCCACGCAATACCTCCTTGGAGTAACATTGGAAAATAAAGACTTCATCATCCAAGGCCACTCTATAATGAATGGGAATGACCAAGAAAAGAGGTTTTGATGGGGACATCAGGCCATCACATTCTTTTGCTCGAGTGTACCAATGTAGGAGACGTGTCGCATCCATTTCGTTGTAGTTTGATGATACGTGAGAGGAGCACGTGAGAAGAGTACAGCAACAGACCGACACGCGGGTTTATTTGTTTTAGGCGTCGTTTTGTCTTCTTTTTATATTGTAGGCACCTTGGTGCACTTTTCTTGGACTTATTTGTTTTAGGCATCATTTTGTCATTATTTTTATATTTTAGGCACTTTAGTGCACTTTTCTTGAATGAGGACTATAAAAGCATTCTAGAAACCCTATTTTGATTATTACGTGTTTATGAATATTGGGAGAAAACTTCCTTTTGCTTGAGATGAGCTTTGATTCTCCAGTGATTGGAGCCCCCCAGTGTTTTAAATAGCTACGCTATGTAGCGTGTAGCTTACGCTATGTAGCGTAGCTTAGCCTAAACGCTACGTAGCTCATGAAAATAGCTTAAGTTGCGTGTAGCCTACGCTACATGATTAATTTGGATACGCTACACGCTTCATAGACTACGCTGCATGCTACATAGCTCACATTACAAGTCATTTTTCACGATAACATTAAAATCAATCATTAAAAATGATTTGTTGCATAATTCTATTTCAATGAAAATTCGTTAGTCGTTTCGATGCTTATAGTAAAATAATATAAGAAATAGTTTTAAATCGGTTTTGTTGCTCTTTCTTCACTTTTATACTTAATCATTACCCTTGCTATTACTTTAGGTTGCATTTGTTGCACCAAATAGCATGAAATTTTGTTAAATTTTATTATTAATTATCTAATTTGGTACAACCAAGTGCAACCCTGATTAAAAATCTTAAGTGTTGTGTAGCTTACGCTACACGCTATGTAGCTTACACCTCACGCTTCAGAGAGGTGAAGGCTACGCTACACGCTATTCGCTATTTAAAACACTGGAGCCCCCTTTTGGTGTGATGCCAACGGTGCAATGCCAACTATCTTCTTCTATCTCTTCTCATCTTCTTCTCTACAAAATCCAAGTACGTTGATTGTTATTTTCATCCGTTTACGAATCTTTTGATATTTCTTAAAGCCTTGGCCTAAATCCCTCAAATCTTGAACCATTTTTCATCCGGAATAGGCCACAACCTCTTCTTCTTAGCTTTTCCCCACCTGAATCCTTCTCATCTAACCTAATCCCACCCCATTTTCAAATCCAAACATCCCATCTTCATCCAAATCCGAATTTCACCCTTCCAATAGCCTTAAATCCCTAAACCCTCAATTCCCTCATCACCCAAATCATAACCCTCATACTAATTTCCATTGATCCCAATTCTAGATATACCCTAGGAACCCTAAAGCCAGATCCTTGGATTTAGGATTACCCCTATGCTTGGACATGGAAGTTCTACCTTCCATGGGTCCCGACCCTTGGGACTTTATATTCCCGTCAGTTCATGCTTGTGATCATTGATATAAAACATGGATTTTTTTATCTAATTGAATGCCTTAACTTGTGATTTAAGTATATTTAATATGTTTATTCATTGCTTTACATATCCGCTTTAGTTCATTCCGCATCATCCCTTGTAGGCCCACTGTCCTACATCAGGTTTGTCCCACACCATTTGTCCTTCCAAACCAAATACGAGATCCATCCCATGGGATGAATGACAACCCCCTCTTAAAATGAACACCTTCCTTGAAGATGGCTTTCCAAAGATCAAACGCGCTATACTATGATGATTGTTGCGTGAACAAACCCCTTTCTACAAAGGCTATCTTCCTCCTCAAATCTCCATAACCATTTCCCAAGAGGACCTCATTCATACACTTCAATTTCTTAATCCCTAACCCAACAAACTCCTTCAATTTACAAACTTCATCCTAGCTAACCATGTGAAAGTGGTTGGCATTCTTTCCAGGCACATCCCAAACCTTAATCACAACATTCACATTATATGAAAACCCCAAGTTATCCTTGTCAATAGGCCCCACTAACAGTGGCAAGGTTTTTGCAACACTACCATTCATACTAGGTGGACCTAGCTCATGGATCCAGTGTTATCAAAATCGGACAATTTACGATATGAATCGTATGATTCATATCGTATCGTATGGATGTACGATATGAATTGTACACCCAAATCGCAAATTTTAAATAATCGTCAGAATCATATCGAATCATACGATAATCGTATTGAATCATATGATAATTTTTGCAATTCTGCCTGCACTACCTACCTGTACTGTATACCTTATTGAAGGCGCAGAGCACCAAGTACAAAACTAAAAACATGTAATTCCCCTTTCTTCGTCTATCAACTTCAAAAAACAAGTGATGGTGATAATATGGGTACATGCTGAAATTGGAAGATGTGCCCACAAGCATTGAGAAGGTGGGTACAATCGCCGCCATGCTACAGCAGATGCAAGGTAGTGAGTGCGCTCATGGAATTGCAAGCAGCAGTGGACAATAGATCCAGTTTAGGGACTGGTGGGATAGGGTTCTAATGACGAGTTGTAGATGGGTGCAAATGATCGTCAATGGCGGAGGCACTATAGTACTACAATTGGGTCACCGGATCACCGAAGATGGGGGCAACAACAAGTCGGAGCAAATTTGCAGCAATAGCAACGGATTTGGGGCTACAATGCAACAAGCTTAAGATCGGCAAATTGGAATGGTGCACAATTTAGAGGGATGCAGCTATTGAGGATTTCGATTTGCCATTGGTGATGGACTGACGGGTTGCGAGAGGTAGGAGATCGGGGTGGAGCAGGTCTAGACACCAAAAATGGTGTTGAAAGCTACTGAAAACTAAGATGGTAGCAACGGGTTTTTAGATTTGGTTATAGAAATGGAGGACGATAGCACAAATCTGACGGAGACCCCGCCGGGTTTAGTGATGCGATCTGTCATGAGCCGAGAGAGGGGATGCAAACAAGGGTACCAGATGGGGGTTTGTTATGATGGTGCTAGATCGGGGAAAAGAAGGCTATCAGCAGTAATGGCTACGCTGGAGATGAACATCCTAGTCAGCGAGCTTAGGGATGGATGACGATAATGGTGGTGGTTACTGAAACATGATGATGGGTGTGGGGTTGCCGATGGTGATGCAACCTTACAGATCTGTAGCCGAAGATGATGGGATTGCAAAATGAATTTCTAACGGGGGTTTCTGAAAAGCTATTGACAATGGTGATTGCGAAAATAGCAACGAATATAGCTATGTGCAACGGCAAGCGGCGGAGTTGTAATGGGTTTTGCTAGAGGGGATGGTTATGGGTTAGTGCGATCGGGGTTTTCAAGGCTCGTGTCATTGCAAACGATAACAACGGAGGATGGTGCGACAAATTGGTAGAGATGGTTTTTCGATTGGCACATGTCACTAAATTGGCAACGTCAGGAGATGGATGAGATTGGTATAGATGATTAGAGATGGAAGGAAGGGAGATTAATGGCTTGAATCGGGCTAGGGTCATGGCTATTATGCACCAAGGCCTACATTGTGGAAATCGTATTGTGTTTCTTTCATCAAGAATTACTAGAATACATAAAAGATGTGGGCGATTTGTAGATCTTAACACACACACACATGAATCCACCCATATAGCTATTTATAGTATGTACAACTGTTCAAAATTCAAAATTGAAATCTTCTTAAAGCAACACCAGGACAAGTCAGGTGGGACACAATCACAAATTCAAAATTCGAAATGACAGATGCCTCAACTAGGATACCCCACCCATCAAAAGCTACTTGTCCTCGCATGTCAAATCCAATGTATAAAGGGCCACTAGAATTGATACACCTTCACTTTTCCCTAACTAACACTCTGCAACATGGGTGAGAGAAAACACCGCCTACCTTAAGTTGTGCCTTCCTATACTTAGCCAAATTAGATAATTGATCTAGTCTAGAATACCCATCAAGACCATTAATATGGTCCTAATCTTTAACCAACTCAATTTGGACCATTGATTTGGTCTAGATCTTAAACCCGGATTGTTGGATGGTCCAGATCTCCAACTTGGACAATTTGCTATCTAGTTAGGACCCTTTGGATGTGCCTAATCTCCAATCAGTTAGTAGTGAGACCACTCACGGTCTCTCAATGGAGAATTGGATTATCTTGCATTAGTTCCATCGACTTGAAAGGAACTCATCTGTGAGTTCAAAATTGTCAATGATCCATGCCATGACCTGCCTTTACTCGGTCCTTTGAAGTCTCTAGTGGGAGATATTGATGAAGGCCAATGTGTTCATATGAACTTCTTTCAATAGTGGGCATGATAGAGTATGTCACTTCCTCTTTCATCTTTTCTTTGTTTTTGTACTGCGTGATGGTGTCTCTCTCTCTCTCTCTCTCTCTCTCTCTCTCTCTCTCTGTAACGCCCCGTAAAATCGCCTTTTCTAAGATATGAACACACTTGGGCCCGACCTTCACCACTAGTTCATTCCGTCAGCCCTAAAGGTGAGTTAGGAGTAAATCTTTCAACCCCCATCAGCCTCTCTTAAGTTCCATCCTCAACTCTCTAACATGTAGCCCTCATTTTGCAGGATTTCTTGAAAGTAACCAAGAGATTTAAGGTGCGGACCATTTACCTCTAGGTTGCCTAGCACCAAATGCCTTCAAATGTAGTTAATGTCCAAAATTTTGATTAATTTTGCTGTCATTGTTGTTGAGATGTTAGAAGCATGCCTATATGATGACTATGTGTTGAAATTTGCTTGCGTAGAACTCTTTAAGGCTATCATGTATGCTAGAATCACTTTTACATTCATATTTATGTCTCATGTTCTTAAATTATGCTTGATGTATACAATAATTTGCTGTGATGAAGTGTTTTCCTATGATTTGTCTAACTCGGCAAATGGATGAGAATTAGGGGCGGCTGCATGAGGCCGATTGCCCCTTTGGGACTGAAACCGTCAACGGAGGTAGAATGCGGGTGATCGGCTGTGGTGTGAGGACCACGCGGGCCACGGGCGCCTAAGGCCGACCCCCCCCTCCCCGTCTTCGTCTCAATCGAAGGTGTCAGCCCGACTCCGGGTTGGGCGTATTGTGTGTAACCTATCGCTTCTATTCGAACCTAAGTACCATTGTCACCACTGGATGGGCCCACTTAAAATTGTACGGCGATCGATCCCCAAGTCTCATGAGCCGGGGATGGTGGTATAGGACCTATGCCAGAGCTGTCGGCCTACGCTGGGGTGGTGCCTCCCCGTAGTGACCATTGAGCACAGGGTTGTTCGAGCGGCTCTGTCAAATACCCGGCCGATTGTTTCGTGCCAGAGCCCTGCTTGAACAACCCGGGCATTATTGTTAATTTGAATAACAAGCCCACACTTCTAAGTTAATTATTTATATTAGTGGTTGGGTGACGACCCTTCTGCTTTGGCTTGGGCATGGCTGACGGGTCACTGCCTAACCATACTTGGATCGAGGGGTTACTGGCGATGAGATGCATTCGCCACGCAGGGAGCCAGATGGTCCCAGTTTGGCCTGGTGATAGAATAATGGTACAGTGGTTTCGCCAACCAGCTGGATGTTAAACCGGAATAACTAATAACTCGGCTAATCATACATAGTTCGGCATGGCATGCATTGTCTGTGCGGGTGAGGTGGTGGTGCCACTCACTGGCGGCTGTGACTAAAAACCGGTGTCCGGGCATGCATTTGCACTTCATGCATTCATGCATTAAGATTATAAGATGTGATTGTGCGACTGGTGGGGTGGTGCCCCATTCATTGGTGACTTGAGTCTGTGCGGGTGAGTGGTGGTGCCACTCACTATCGGTTGTGACTAGAAAGGTTCTATGTTTATGCTTTTGACTGCTATGTATGAATGTTCGTTTTATTACATACTACGCTTATGACTACTGTATACGTATGTTGTTTCATTACCTACGTTTGATTACATTTGTGCTTTGAGTAACTTAGGGAAATGGAACCACTGAGTTGATGACTCACTCCCACTTTGGGACGGTGTTCTAAAACACCATCCAGGCACTTTCATTGGTGCAAGTCCCTCATGAGCTAGCAAGCTAGAAGAGGCCCAATCAGACAGGTTGAGTGGATCCCTTCGTACATTGCTGTTTAACTTACTTATTTGCTGGTACGTCCCTATTTCATTTCCTAGCTTGACCTATCACTATGATTTGATGCCATATTGGCCAAACACTTGAATGACACGCATTGCATACGCATTAGTAACTCCCGGGATACCGGGGATCGAGTTTGTACTCGACCCTTGGGGTTTCGGGGCGTTACAAAGATGGTATCAGAGCAGGTGATAGATTGAGTCGGGCCGTGGAGTATGGACCTATCACAATGAACCCGCTAACCTAGATAGCACTCTGAGATTAGAGACATTATACCTTAGGATCACGCCCCTACTTGACTAGCATGATCCACTCGAGCATAGAAACTAAGACCCTAGGGTTGCTTAGTATCAAACATCGTTATGTGGTCAATGCCTTGATTGAGCATTCGGGAATGTCTAGATTTGATGATGGATTGTTGAGATCTCTCTATTTCATGAATGAACTATTGTCATTGTTTGCTTTGATTTTGGATGCTATGAAATGCCTCTATTTTCAGCCTGTATGTTGATAATTGTGTGCACATGATGCGAATTAGTGTCGATGGAGTAGTTTGATACGATGCTAACAAAGTTTTCCAGACCTATAGGGTGCCATCGCACACTGTAGGCTGCCATGCCACCGGACCTCCTTGACCTTAAAACTGATTTTTTTCTTTTTCCTCTCATTTTCACTTCTCTCTCCCATTTTTCACCCCATTTTTTCCTACCCTTGCTAAACCCTCTCATCTTTGCCCCAACACTCTCTTAAAGAGAGCCCCAACCCTCTTTCATTTCCCACCAAGAGGCCCAAACCTTCCTTCAACCCCCTCCGAACGCCTAGGGTGACCAAACAACGGATTTACGGAACCATGCTTAAGCGAGGTATTCGCGGTCTGATCCAATTCCTGATCCTGGGCGATTACCAAAGGACTCACTGCTGTGGCTGAGCAGAAGACCGGGATCCACCAGGATTGGAAGGGATACAACGAACTTTCTGCCATAGCCAGGCAGAGGATCGAAGTACCAGAATCAGGCCTATCACCACCGTTTCTCCTTACTAACCCGATCGTTCAAGATTTTTTTTTAAGGGGGGTAGACCGCATAAGTCAGGCCAGTGTAGTTAGCATACGTCCTTGCATGCATATAAACTCAGGCATTATGACATGAGCCCATCAGAGTGGCGCAGCGGAAGCGTGTGGGCCCATAGCCCCCAGTCCCAGGATCGAAACATAGGGTAAATCACTAAGTAAGACCCGACTTGTCCTCTCGAGACGTTAGTAACCAGACTTGTATAAGGAGAACAGTTAGCATTCAGAAAATAGGCTCAGTCGTATAAGTAGATCAGAATACTGGGGATAAACCCAACAATGAGCACGAGCTAAACCATCGGATCTAGCACCGGTGTATCGTCAGATAAGATCGTTAAATGTGAACCTAAACAATTTCGGGGGCGAAATTGGTTTTTAAGGGGGGTAGATTGTAACGCCCCATAAAATCGCCTTTTCTAAGATATGAACACACTTGGGCCCGACCTTCACCACTAGTTCATTCCGTCAGCCCTAAAGGTGAGTTAGGAGTAAATCCTTCAACCCCCATCAGCCTCTCTTAAGTTCCATCCTCAACTCTCTAACATGTAGCCCTCATTTTGCAGGATTTCTTGAAAGTAACCAAGAGATTTAAGGTGCGGACCATTTACCTCTAGGTTGCCTAGCACCAAATGCCTTCAAATGTAGTTAATGTCCAAAATTTTGATTAATTTTGCTGTCATTGTTGTTGAGATGTTAGAAGCATGCCTATATGATGACTATGTGTTGAAATTTGCTTGCGTAGAACTCTTTAAGGCTATCATGTATGCTAGAATCACTTTTACGTTCATATTTATGTCTCATGTTCTTAAATTATGCTTGATGTATACAACAATTTGCTGTGATGAAGTGTTTTCCTATGATTTGTCTAACTCGGCAAATGGATGAGAATTAGGGGCGGCTGCATGAGGCCGATTGCCCCTTTGGGACTGAAACCGTCAACGGAGGTAGAATGCGGGTGATCGGCTGTGGTGTGAGGACCACGCGGGCCACGGGCGCCTAAGGCGACCCCCCCGTCTTCGTCTCAGTCGAAGGTGTCAGCCCAACTCCGGGTTGGGCGTATTGTGTGTAACCTATCGCTTCTATTCGAACCTAAGTACCATTGTCACCACTGGATGGGCCCACTTAAAATTGTACGGCGATCGATCCCCAAGTCTCATGAGCCGGGGATGGTGATATGGGACCTATGCCCGAGCTGTCGGCCTACGCTGGGGTGGTGCCTCCCCGTAGTGACCATTGAGCACAGGGTTGTTCGAGCGGCCCTGTCAAATACCCGGCCGATTGTTTCGTGCCAGAGCCCTGCTTGAACAACCCGGGCATTATTGTTAATTTGAATAACAAGCCCACACTTCTAAGTTAATTATTTATATTAGTGGTTGGGTGACGACCCTTCTGCTTTGGCTTGGGCATGGCTGACGGGCCACTGCCTAACCATACTTGGATCGAGGGGTTACTGGCGATGAGATGCATTCGCCACGCAGGGAGCCAGATGGTCCCAGTTTGGCCTGGTGATAGAATAATGGTACAGTGGTTTCGCCAACCGGCTGGATGTTAAACCGGAATAACTAATAACTCGGCTAATCATACATAGTTCGGCATGGCATGCATTGTCTGTGCGGGTGAGGTGGTGGTGCCACTCACTGGCGGCTGTGACTAAAAACCGGTGTCCGGGCATGCATTTGCACTTCATGCATTCATGCATTAAGATTATAAGATGTGATTGTGCGACTGGTGGGGTGGTGCCCCATTCATTGGTGACTTGAGTCTGTGCGGGTGAGTGGTGGTGCCACTCACTATCGGTTGTGACTAGAAAGGTTCTAAGTTTATGCTTTTGACTGCTATGTATGAATGTTCGTTTTATTACATACTACGCTTATGACTACTGTATACGTATGTTGTTTCATTACCTACGTTTGATTACATTTGTGCTTTGAGTAACTTAGGGAAATGGAACCACTGAGTAGATGACTCACTCCCACTTTGGGACGGTGTTCTAAAACACCATCCAGGCACTTTCATTGGTGCAGGTCCCTCATGAGCTAGCAAGCTAGAAGAGGCCCAATCAGACAGGTTGAGTGGATCCCTTCGTACATTGCTGTTTAACTTACTTATTTGCTGGTACGTCCCTATTTCATTTCCTAGCTTGACCTATCACTATGATTTGATGCCATATTGGCCAAACACTTGAATGACACGCATTGCATACGCATTAGTAACTCCCGGGATACCGGGGATCGAGTTTGTACTCGACCCTTGGGGTTTCGGGGCGTTACACTCTCTCTCTCCAATAGAGCGGCTTGCTTGGGATGTTAATTTATCGCTTGCAACTCAATCTCGTTCTCCATTGGCTTATTGCCTTTGCTATGTCATCATTCTCACCACGAGTCTCTGCTTTGGGTGCTCTAATCATAGTTGGGGTGAATCTAATGCATCCACCTGACTTTACCATACTCCTAAGAAATTGTCAATTATTGAATAGCCGATCACCTTTCCTTTCACTTTGATGTTTGATTCATCCGCCATCTCACCTTCTAGCTCCTCTACAGATTCACTGGATGATCCATCAATAATTTTCTCACTAAATCTATATGTGGATTATTAAGCAATCCAACGATGTATTCTTTGCACTGGTTAGAATGCCTTTACTTGGATTTTCATATGTAACCATTGGTTTCAGTGTTACCTTTCTTTTGACACTAGCTATTGACATAGACTTGGGTAAGTCCTTGAATGATTCAATGCATATATTCAAGTTTTCCTTAATTTCTCATCATTCCTCCACCCTCTCCATCTTCTTTGACTCCCTAGTTGGATCCTTATTATGAGGCGTCATCTCCAAATAACTAATGTACTTTGAGGACTTTTTGTAGTAAGGGGGAGGATCAAGGTACTAAAAACCGATTAACGGCCGTAATGTAATGGTAATAGTGGAACAATATATAAATAAATTTTACCATTCCTTCGCCAGAACCACATTGATTGTTGCTCTGATATCACTGTAGGGCGCACGCAGACAACGTAGCCAGTTAGATTTATTATTATAATTACGGATCAAGTGACGTAACACGACCGAATCGGGAAGCCGAAACATGAAAACTAGTGGCCCACTCAAATTAACCATTGAAAGGAAGTACGAGTCAATTCACTTACCCGATCTGATGGCTACGATGGTATGCCGACATATGTGACCTCGAGAAAGCACAGGGGAGGGCCCTTTTTTATTCCTTTATACTATGTACACACTACACACGCACCACATACCCACCGCGCACCTTGCACGTACACCACACAAAATACCCTCCTCTCTCTCTTTTCCCCTCCTCTCTCTTTCTCTTTGCTCTCTTCTCCCTCTTCTTCTCTCTCCTCTCTCTCTCTCTCTCTTTCTTTCTTCTTTCTCTCTCTCCTCTCTTCTCTCCCCTTCCTCTTTGTTGCATACACCCACACTCCTCTCTCCTCTCCCCTTAAAAGGCATTCTAGGAATTGATTTTGAAGGAACTAGATTTAATACATAAGTGGTTATACGCAATGCGTCTCCCAAAAAAGTAGTTGGTAGATTTGTGTGAGCAATCACAGATCTAACCATATCCAGTAAGGTTTTATTTCTTCTTTCGGCTACATTATTCTGCTGAGTACAAGGCTTGGTATATTGACGAACAATACCATTATTTTCACAATACGATTTAAAAATATTTTATGTGTATTCTCTACCCCTATTTGTCCTCAACACTTTAATTCTTTTATCTAACTAATTCTCTACTTCTAATCTATATTTTTGGAAATAGTCGAGAGCCTTTGATTTCTTAGAAATTAAATACATTTCCCCATATCGCAAGTAATCATCAATAAATGTTATGAAATACTGATGCCCATTTCGAGCTCGTACGTTCGGAGGGCCACGTATATCACTATATATAATCTGCAAAAGTTCTTTAGATCTATCTACTTTGGGGAAGGGTTTTCTAGTCGCTTTTCCCGACACACAATATTCACAAAAAGGTAAAGCTACCCTTGTCAATATTCCCAGTAACCCATCTCGTGCTAACCTAATCATACGATCTTTTTCTATATGTCCTAATCTATTGTGTCACTTAATAAGTTCAAATATAATACCAACACCAGTCAAACCAATTAAAGATGGATTGTTTGGCACTGATGAAAAATTATTTACAACATCTAGTTTAAAGAAAACTCTTGACACTTCCCCTAGGCAAGTATTATATTGTTCTTTCTTAGTGAAACTCCATCTTTACAGAATCTTATACTAAATTTCTTTTCATTTCAGGAGCAAAAAGAGTATCTTTAAGTAGAAGAGAATGTCCCATCTTTAACTCAAGGAGATCTGTACTAACTCCGACGACATCCTCGATGCATTGTTTCCCATGTACTTGTGACTTCCAAGTGGAATAGTCCGAATTTTAATAGAATCATCTTTGTCCTTCGTTATATGCCTTGTTGCCCCCAAATCCACAATCCATTCGTTAACGTTTAAATTGGCTATCAATACCTCTGTGTAAACACAACTAATAGGTGGAGAACAAATTACCATTTTTCGTTCAGGGCAAGTTCTAGCCCAATGCCCTTGCTTTCCATATACAAAACGTGAACCATCTCCCTGTCCTTGCACTCTTTTCTTGTTAGCTCTTTTTGGTAGCCTAGGGTCAATGTATGTATGACGAGGCTACAGAGGTTGTGGAGGTTTAATCAGTTGACACTTAGGTGGATATGGCTGATTTTAAGGTAGATGTGGTTGGGGTTGGGGTGGTCCATATTGATAAAAAGGTGGATGTGGACAGAAATGAGGAGGAATGGGTGGATGATGGGGTGGATTGGATTGATTAGTGGGAGCACACAACCTGCCTAGCTTTCTAAACCTTTTCTTTGATCGATCAGTTTTCTTTCGATTTTTTATAGAAAAATGACATTGCTTCTAGACTGAATGGCCCTAGATTCAAGTTCATGTTCTAAATGATAGGCTAAATCCTTAAATATCTTTATTGCTTCATTGTGATTTAGGATATCTTTTATGTGGGTTCAAGAATCTGACAAAGATTGGAACATAGCTATGATTTTCTGGTTTTTAGTCAAGACACAGCCTACATTTCGCAGATCAGTCATCATCTGTTCCATTTTCCTAATATGATCTTTGATAGAACAGGTATCCTATATGCATCAAAACTCCATTTGCATTGTTCTAATCTTACAATCCAATATTCTAGCATATGATCCAATCAGGAATCTACAATTTTTTTATTTTTTTTTTTACAATTTCTCAGATTTCATATGTGGAAATCGATTCCTCATGCAAGAGCCAAAGAGAATATTTCTAGCCATTCTATTGTTTTTCTCTCACATTCTTTTATTTTTGTTGCTCAAGTTTCAGCTTCTTTACGGTCACATCCTCATTTTCTATCTGTGGTTTTCTCCAAACAGTTTTCAGTGCATATAGCACATCTTTCTCATCTAATAGAATTCTAACAGCCCTTCGCCAGTCATCAAAATTTTTACCATCCAATTTCTCTCCTTTCAAGAGGTTGGCCATGATTGATTTGAATGCCATTTCTCATCACAACGTCAAGTGAGAGAGGGTCTTATATTAGTTGATCGAGAAACACATTCGAGACATTATTTTAATTTTACTCATGTGCAATCATCATCAGTGGTCCAAAACAATAGTATCACTTAAACAAATTGACACGAGGGAAATACGATCATTGTCCATCCGGCCCAAAAGTTCCACTTACCCTATTGAGCGTAACAAAAGTAATCAAAGTCGGAAGGACGATATAAGAATCCCTCCATGGAAATAGCTAGATGAAAACCACAATAAATCATTAAAATTATAAGTGGGGAGGAAAGAGGAGTGGGGGTGTATGTAGCAGAGAGAACGGGGAGAGAAAGAAAGAAGAAAGAGAGAGAGAGAGAGAGAGAGAGAGAGAGAGAGAAGAAGAAGAAGAAGAAGAGAGAAGGAGAGAGAAAGGATGGCATTTTGCACGGTGTACGTGCAACGTGCACGGTGGGTACATGGTGCACGTGAGGTGTTTATGTAGTATAAAGGAATAGAAAATGGCCCACCCTTGTTCTTAGTCAAAGTCGCATATGCCAGCATACCATCATAACAATCGAATCAGGTAAGTGAATTGGATTGTCTTCCCTTTGTGTGGTTGATTTGAGTTGGCCATCGATTTCCATGTTTGGCTCCTCGATTCAGTCGTGTAATCGCGTCGCTTAATCCATAATTATAATAATAAATCTAACTCGACACGCTGTCCACGTACACCCTACAGTAATGGGCATGAGTATCTTTATAAATAGGGTTGCAATGGGCCTGGCCAGGCCAGGCTTCATGCTAAACAATCCCAGCCCAAAATTCTCTATGCTAGTCCAAGCACAGGCCCTTGTCTTTAAATAAAAAAATAAAAAAAACTGTGGGCCTTGCCCATGTCCAACCCATATGACAATTTATGTGCCTATGACCGCTTGCACATGTCAAATGTATAAAAATAAAATGGAGACATTAAAACTCAAATGAGAATCTAAAGTTATTTCACTCTTAAGTTAATGAAACAAATTACATTCCAATTCAACACAATCATTCATTTATGCATTTTATCTCACCCATGTGCATTAGTACATACATGACCCAAAAGGCCAAAATTCTATTTTAGAAGACTTGGGGGAGCGCTCCCAACAGGCTCTATGCCTCTATCTCACATGTTCACTTTAATTGAACGATTGGCAAGAGCTCACATATAAGCCCCATCATTAACTTATAGACAGCACACCACACGCACGCACATGCGTGTGCCCGCGCGCACGCACACACACAGGGGCGACCAACCCAACCCATTACCAACACTATTTATATAAGCCTAGACTCCTATTTATTTTTACACCTTTTAAAAAATGGTGGTGACTCATCCTCCTGACATGTTGACGTGTGAATGGCTACCCAGACCATTGAAATTGTGGGTCCCATTGTGGATGGAGCAAGTCTGTAAATCACATTGATCAAGCAATCCAACCATCCAATTAAGGGCTACCAAATGGATGGTTAAAAGTAAAATAGAGAGTGGTCAAATTCTAAGGGAAAAATCAGATGGTTCGTATTATGTTTTTGGTGCAATTTTTTGGCTAAAACTTGGGGAACTTCGGGAAATTGGGTATAGATTTGAAGGAAATTAGGCTTAGGCTAGTTGGAGATGAATTGGCAAAAAAAAGAACAAAGTCCCTAGGAACTAGATTGCTCTAATATCAATTTGATGCAACCACAAGACAAAAATAACACTAGAAGCATAAGGTTGCAAAACCTGCCAAAAACGACAGCCAATTCCACCACTTAAGGCCATAGAAGATCTTCAATACACTCCAAAATCATAAATAATGATAAGAAACAGCAATTAATCGATAAATATGTGGACTCACTCCACATAAAAGCCAATGTTGTTGCACAAAAGGGGCTCTAGAGGTAGCGCACTAATAGAGTATTTATGGCATGCATCCCATAGTGGGAAAAAATAATCAACTAAATTCGATGCAGTCATAAAAAATAATCATCATCTCTAAACTCCCATGGTGCTCCATACAAGTTTTAGGGGGCGTTTGGCAAATCTATTAATAAGAGCTTATTTGCTTATTCTAAAAAAATAAGCTCTTATTATGAAAATAGACCGTTTGGTAAAGCTTTCATTTTAGAGCTTATTTTTTTAGAAACTAGCAAAAAAGCTCTTAAATAATAAGCGATAGGGAGGTCACGTTTTCTTTAAAAGCTTATTTAACTTAAGCAGGTAGACATTTTTAATTAATTTTTGGACAAGTTTATACTTAAACTTTTTAAGTAATTCCCATCTTGCCCTCTTCTCTTCTTTAGAATATCTATAAGGTGGGTCCACATGATGAACAACCAATATTGAAGATGGGTTTCCACATCAAGGCGGGCCCACATAATGCAGTGGTCACATCAAAGGTGAGCCCCACATGATGAACACCCACATCAAAGGTGGGACCTACATGATGGATGGTGGACATTGAATGTGGGACCACATGATGGAAGATTGACATTAAATGTGGGACCACATGATGAATGACCCATATTGAAGGTTGGGCCCCACATGATGAATGGTCCATAGCAAGGGTGGGACCTACATGATGGATGGTGGACATCAAAGGTGGGTCCCACATGATGGACTATCCACATCAAGTGGGCCCCACATGATAGATGGTCCACAACAAAGGTGGGACCCACATGATGGATGGTCCACATCAAAGGTGGGATCCAAGTGATGGATGGTGGATATTGAATGTGGGACCACATGATGGAAGGTTAACATTAAAGGTGGGCCTACATGATGAATGACCCATATTGAAGGTTTGACCCCACATGATGGACAGTCCACAGCCAAGGTGGGACCTACATGATGGATGGTGGACATCAAATGGGTCCCACATGATGGACAACCTACTTGATGTGGGCCCCACATGATAGTGGTCCACAACAAAGGTAGGACCCACATAATGGATGGTGGACATCAAAGATGGGCCCCTCATAATGAATGACTCATATTGAAGTGAGGCCCCACATCAAGGTAGGCCTACGTAATGAAAGGTTCACATCAAAGGTAGGCCCCACATGATAGATAGCCCACATCAAAGTGTGGCCCAACATGACGGAACATGCACATCAAGTAGGTCCCATTTAAATGGCAGTCCACGTCAAAGGTGGGATCCACATGATGGATGATGGTCATTGAAGGTGGGCCCACAAGATGGTCTGTTGATATTTAAGTTGTTGTAGTCTTTAAAAATGACATCAACTACCCTTAAAAAAGCTTTTATTTGAAAGTTTTACCAAACGGCTTATTTTAAATAAAAGCTTTTTTTTGGAGATTTTACCAAACGGGCTTATTTAAAACAAGAGCTAGAACAAAAAGAGCTTATTAAAGTAGCTCTTATTCAAAAAGCTCTTATTGAATTAGAGTAGAGATACCAAACACCCCCTTAGAGTCTCCCACTAAATTTGAAGGAGCCTAATCTAAACGACTATTAGCTCCTGTATCGGAATGTACTATCCAATAACATCGATACGTTAATGACATTTAGCATTTTTATTTTTTTTTTGTTATACCATGTAGTTCTATGTATGTAGTCGGTGACACCAATGTTATCGGTTGTATCGTTGATACATAGAACACTAGGCTCGTTTGCATAACTTTCCTAAATTATCTCAAACTAACCCATTAGTTATAAAAGCAAGGAAATCAAATAAATTGAGGAAACTAACCTAAAGACTTTCCAATACCACTCAAAACCGTATGGCACTTTGGTGTACAGTTGTACTATATAGTTGGTATAGAAAGCAAAAAAGGGCATCCAGTTCATATAGAAAATCCTCAAAGATTATACAATTGGGATTGTGGACCCCACGATCATCCTGACGGGGCCTGACCTCCAAGCAGGACCATATGATCTTCAATTGGATGTTTGGATTGTCCTACATCAGTCTCTGACTAGATCCTACCTACAGACATCCATATGGTTAAGGATTGTAATTACATTGATGGCTTTGCTTTTGACAATCAGATTTTGGCAACCTACATTGCATCTTCAATATTATTGTAATTTTACAGTAAAAACAAATAAAATTCAAGCTCTCCAGAATGGGAACCTGATTTCTCTAATAAAAATAGGGTACTACACATTTTCAGTGACAAAATAGATGGGCTATATGACCGTTGATCAGCTACTACAGGAAATATATGATGAATCAATTGGTAAATGGGAATATAATAGCTGTGAAAGCATGCATGGATGCATTAGTTAGATCCTTAAGATTCTCCAGTTACAATGATGTCTTCAAAACTGACTTTGTACGACATGGCATCAAAACTTCAAGTATTTTCCAAATTCCCGTAAAGAACAAAGACTGCAGCTTTATCTGCATGTACCTTATGTATATGACTCGTGAGCACTCGTTAATGTGTTAACTGCTGATAGTTTTGGTATCGCAGGTCAGTGATACAAAACTATCCAGGAATACTAATATCGATACATGCCGATATATCATGATATTTGTGATACTTCACAATATCATGTATTCATGTGATATCTGTGATTTTTGCCAATATATCATTGATATTGGGGCTATATTTGCAATATTTCAACTGAAACCAGTGTAAATATGAAGAAATCAGAAAAGAGAACAAGTTTCTTGTACAAGTTTTTTGGGGATTCTCTTTACAGTTGTGTTTTAAAACTCGGCTTGAGTTCACATCAAAATATGAATTTGGTGGAGAAGTCATGATCTGAGAGGATTTCGAAGCATAGTTTTGTACAACAGCACATCATTGGATTGAAGCATAGTTTTGTACAACAGCACATCGTTGTCCCCTAAACAACTGAAAACTTTTGCGCACGGCTTTGTTTTGTCGTGGTTTGAGTTCTAACTAGTGTGTAATCATGTGCATTTGAACACCTAAAGTTTCACTGAAAATTTTCACCATTTTCCTAAAGTTTCTCAAATGTTTCCCTCAGATTGAGATGCATTACATGATACAGGAGATATTTCCCATACAATATTTCTGTATCCCAAGGGCGCGATACATAGTGCAATACCAATACTCAGAACATTGCCCATGAGAAAAGAAAATCATCAAACTAAAAGAAACTTAAAGAGATATAATAGATCTGTTTGATGCAAACCTGAAACGTTTGAGAGGAAATGTTACACCAAGGATCAGCTGCTACTTGCAAGCCTTCGACATAGATATGATAACCATGACCCTGAAGAAATTCAAAGATTCCCGCTATTAATGAAATTGACGACTCTCCCTGGCATTAATAGTGCTAGGTTTCCTATTCAAATTTTGATTAGCATAGAATTCTTAGAGAGATGCCTAACTTCATAAGGTGCACTTTTTGGAGTTAGAAATACATGGGCAACAGGTTCCCATAAAAATTGAAAGAAAAAGAAACGAAGTCGGCAAACCATAGAAGCCCTGGGTCCATACTCATCAAATGCATGACAATTTTTCATCTTCCTACTTTTGCCTTCACAAGTGTTAGTTCCTTTAATAAGCTTTCGAAATATGTGAAAGCTATTGTTCCATAACTTTGTACTATAGTTGCATGAAGTGTGAAGAGCAGCAGCAACACAAATTCAGGTACCAGAGCAGCGAAGCGTCTTTTTCAAATGTAAACAAGTATAAATAGGCAGGAAGTGGGAGCGGGAGCGGGAGCGGGAGTCTGAAGCAAGATTTAAAGCAGGAGCGGCACCTATATAATATATGGCCACCATTTTCTACCACCACCGTCCAGTTTCATATGTGTATAGTTGCCCACAATGACCAATGTGATTGTAATGCAAAACATAAAGTAAACTATTGGCTGGTGAGTGAAGACCATAGCTAACTAGTTGGTTCTCTCCACGGTTGAAAATTTAATATGAAATCATCATCATAGCCGTGTCCTAACTATTTAGGGGTTGCTTCACAAATTACAGTGCTCATTGGAATTAAGAACATCCATATGTTTTACAAATGCAGCACACGTGTGCCTGAGCCATTAATCAGGTGAGCTCCATCGTGGATGTGCCATGGACGAAATCAGGCTAGTCATTAGGTGGACTACATATGTATGGTGACTAGTGACTACAGATTGTTGATCTATATTTTAACCTCCATTTTTCCATACACTTTTGGCCCACCTTATGACCAACCAGCCCTATTATTTGGCCATGGGCATGGCGCACAGAGTGAGGCCACTAGATGAACCACCCAGATCTCGCACTCAGGTGCCACGATAGAAAGGGTAGGAGAGTAGGATTTGCAATCCTACTCTTACAAGAAGCCTTTGTATCTCTTATAAAGAAGTAATCAATAATATAAACACTAGAAATCTATCTGGTTGATCCCACAAATCAAATCTGGCTCTCATGTGATTCCTTTGGGTAAGAACAGATGCTATAACACTGGCAGTGCAGCTGATAAATTACCATTGCATCATAATGAAATATGATATCCACCACCAACGAATCATCATATCTAAGATTAAAATTGTTACCATTTTATATGAGAAGCATCTGTTCTGTCATGTGTGCCACATTATAATACTTTAAGAAGGCAGACAGCAATTTCTAACCTGATCAAAGTTTGAGTAGAATGGTAATACTTTTGGATAGTTTTGTTGTATTCCCCAAGACTTCTCAACCAGTCCCCACCAACTGCACAATTAAACAAGTACAAGACCTTGAAAGTCAGCATGATAAAGCTCAAGAAATAGCAGTACGACTTAGACACAAAAGCGAAGTTACAAAAACAAGAGCTTGTGTGATGCATGGGAAAGGAAAATTAACAAATATCAGAAGGCAGATTAGCAATAAAATAGTTCCATCAAACATCAAAAGTTTTAGAATGTATTCAGAACTGACTTTAGAGATTGAAAGTTAAAAGTTCATGAAGTAAATGGGAAGGTTTGATAGGGGGAGTGTCGATATATCGTACGATACATTAAGAATTTATAAAGGAGTGTAAATATATCGCACGATATCGCGATATACACAATACATCGCAATATCGTGCAATATATTGCACAATACCATGAAAAATGGATATTAAAGCTGGGTTTCATATCGCCCAGCTGGGATAATAGATATATTGTGGGATGTATCAGTGATATCACAAAATACTGAAAACACTGGTTGTAAATAAGTCAAGAGTTTCACAAAGTCTTCCATTTCTTCCTCCAAAAAGTCCCACCTATAGGGAGGAGAACAAACTATAGCAGCCAGCACCCCCCCCCCCCCCCCCCCCCCCCCACAGCTTGGACGCAAAACGAGATACTGTAATGTCTTTAGCCGGAGAAAGATTGGCTACACTTGGAAAAAGAACTTGAAGTGTTGAATCCCCACACCGTCGATCCTCCCAAAAACAGATCCAATCATCATCTCCCAATGAGAAAGCCACCTCCTCTTTACACTTCACCAGTATTCAGGACACCGCCCTCCAAAGAGCCGGCATCTAGTACTGCAAAGAATCCATCGCCCACCACCCTCCTTCTTGAACTCCATATTTAATGGCAATCAACTCTCTCCAAAGCCTACCTTCTTCTAAAGCAAGTTTCTACAACCACTTGCCAAGAAGGACCTCGTTCATGCCGTTCAAATCTCAAAGGCCTACATCAACCCCCCCTCATCACACCTAAGTGGAATTTATGGCTTTCACACAGCTCCAAAGGAAATATTGCCTTAATTTCACCAATCTATCCAACACCGACTCTTGACACCAAAATAGGGACATGAAGTAAACAGGAAGGTTTCATAGGGAAGCCTTGATGAGTGTGATTCTTCCTCCCGAAGATAGGTGACAGCTTTTCCATCTCAATAGCTACCTTTCCACCCTTTCTAGCACATTATCCCAAAAATGCTTGGCCGGCTTTCCAATGCATAAGACAAGGCCAAGTTATGACAATAGCAAGAACTAGCCTCACAACCGAAGACATTTGCAAAACTTTGCACCTCCTCCTTCATCTTCCGAATTCCCAACATCTCACTTTTTCAAATGTTAATCTTAAGACCTGAGAACACTTCAAATCATTTCAAGATCTTCCTTGTATTTTCCACCATTTCCTCTTCCGCTTCACAAAATAAGGTGGTGATATCGGTGAATTAAATGTGGGAAATATGAATATGCGCAATAGACATCTCAAAACCTCAAATAAGGCCCACTTCCCATCCCTTATCTAGCATTCTACTAAGGGCCTCTAATACAATCAGAAACAAAAACAGGGAGAGGGCATCGCCCTGCCTTAGGCCCCACGAGGGGCTGAAGAAGCCTTTAAAGGACCCATTCACAAAACCAAAAAGGATGCCGATTGAACACCTCCCGTATCCAACCCCTCCACTTCTTCCCGAAGCCCAGTCTATACAGCATATAATCCAAGAATTCCCAGTCAAACTGATTATAGACTTTTTCTAAATCGAGCCTGCAGATAACCCTTTCTAACCTTCCCAATGCTGAGAGTCGATGCATTCATGAGCCATGAGCACACTACCCAAAATATGCCTTCCCGACACAAACGCCCCTTGATTCTCAAAAAATGACCTTGGCTAGGACCATCCTAAACCTAGAGGCTATGATTTTTGCTAGGATTTTGTAGGGACTCCTGATAGACTTGTTAAACGGCTAAATGGTGCTAATCTTGAGGGCCTGTGAGCAATGTTCGAAATATCGGTATCGTGTTACGTATCACATCCTTGGGATACGGATACGTATCGGTTATTGCATGGGATATATCGGTTGTATCATGTAATATATTGTTGTTGTTGGAAACATGGGGAAACATTGGGAAATTGGGTGAATTTTTCAATGAAACTTCAGTGATTGTTAAAAAAGACATCAATACACACTTATAAATCAAAACATTACAAAAAACAAGTGCACATAATAGGCTTTCTTTGTATGAGGTCCTAATCTATGCGCTATCTAACTGAATGGATGCAAATATATTCAAAGTCTATTCATGGAATTTATTGATGTAAGAAGACGTGTGGAAACACACGCAATACATTCAAAAGTAAAAGAAGAATCAGCAAGTGTTTGATTTTATGTTTGGATACAAAGATTGCAACCGATTTGCGAGAAATTAGGATTTTTTTATTTTTTTCAATTTTTCGCTACTCGGCTCATCTCCTCTAAATCTCAAAATCGAAGCGCTCCCAATCCATGATCTTTCATGCAAAACATGAAAAAATCATGGATTTGTAACTATTTGACACTGATTTTACATGATTTACAGAAAAAAGGATCGAAAATCGAAAATGCTCACTGGATCAAACATGTGAGATATATCCCACTAATTATGCGTTGCGTATCGCACAGGTGGGATACAAGATATATCGTGGGATATATCGGCCGATATCGTCAATACTTAAAACACTACCTGTGAGAAGGCTACAATGAGAGGAAGAAGAAGAAAGAAGGAGAAGAAAGAGGAGAGAAACAATGAGAAAGAGGGAGGAGAGAGATAGCAAGAATATGAGATGCTTAGGGTGTATTGAAACCCTAGCCCTCTACTCTTATTTATATTAGTAAAAACATGAATGGGCCCTAAGAGCCTTATTAGGCCCTATGGGCTTATTACATGGACTTGGGCCCAATGGGCTCTATTCAACTATCAACCTTTCAACACTCTCCCCTCAAGTTGGAGCATCCTAATAAGGCTCAGCTTGAAACAAGGGCTAGCATAATTAAACCTAAAATAGAAAGAAATCCCCCCCCCCCCCCCCCCCCCCCCCCCCCCCCCCTTGGAGCATCTTAATGAGGCCAACTTGGAAAATGGGCTAAAAGAATGAAACCTAAGAAAGAAAGAAATTCTTCTCTAACATTCCCCCTCAAACTCAAGGTGCTTTGAAAAAAGGAACTTGAGTTTGGAGAGAGGCACATAAATTATTTCTTAAAAGCAAAAAATAAAAATAAAAAAGTAGCGCAACTGCAGAGATGAATAGCATTGGTTGTGACGAGAGGCAAGCGAGCGGGATGAGAAATCGAAGCAATGAGACGACCAATAACTTCAAGCGAACACGCACTTCTACAACTTCAGTAATGTGAGCCACATGAACAACCATCCGACATAAACAAGTCTAGATCAACTATCTAGTTGAACCAAGGTTGGACCAACTACCCAATACAATCATAAGTCTGGACAACTATCTGAACAAATAAGAATGGACCAACAGTCCAATATAAACAAATGAGTTTGGATCAACTATCCAGCTCAACCAAGGCTAAGCCAATTGCCTAGCACAATCATAAGATTGAAGAACTATCTAGAACAAATAAGAATGGACCAACTGTCCAATATAAACAGTGAGCCTGAGCCAACTACTCGTAAGAAACAAGCCCAGTACAATCATAAGTCTTAGCTAAGGCTGGGATAACCACACAGTCCAAACAAGCTCAAATCAATTGTCCAGTATATAAACAGGTTTGGGCCAACTACTCAGTATAAATACTGGTCACATCACACATCTTGGCAATGAAAGCCTAGAACGGAGAAGCTGTTAAGTCATCGAAGGAGGTGGTGGAGAAGAGGGGAGCACATGTCACACAACAAGAGAGAATCCAGTCAAATACCTCCAACCTTAATGTCCAACAATACCTCTAACAATTCAGCAAAAAGTAGCAAATCCCTTAAAAAAATTCTTCGAAAAAGGAATAGAATAACAATTTTTAGAAACATCTTCAACCTGAACAACAGAAAAATCAGCAATGACTTCAACTCCATATCAAAGAGGTTTTAAATCCAGCAACACATCATGCAAAACCTTTTTAAAAAAAAAACAACCGCAAGCCACCCTTTTCTCACAAATCATGAGTCAATGAGGAAAAGGCCTTACAACTCTCAAAACAAGAAAGAAAGAAAAAGATGAATGAATGGGAGCGGAAAAGGGTCAATCGGAAGTTGTTGTTGTGTAGAGAAGGAAGGGAACCACCACTTTTTGAAGAATGAAGGGTGAAGGAAAAGGAGTTAATAAGAAGTCGTTGTTTTGTAGGGAAAGAGAGAGGGGAAGAGGAAAGAAAGAAAACAAGATTAGGGAAGGAAGGAAGGAAGCGCTGAAGATTAGAAAGGGAATGAAGGGAAACACCACTTGTTGAGAAAAAATTAGAAGAATAAAACTCATAGAGTTACAAGAAAGAAGAAGAAGAAGAAAAAGAAAAATGAAGGAAAAGAAGGGAATCTTCAAGAATTAAGAAGGGAAATACCAAAAATACCCAAAAATCTGCCCTCATAGAAAAAACTCAGCAAACCCTATCCAAAGAAATATAAAAATCTGCTTCAACAGAAAACATCAACAGACCCTAGTCAAGGTAACACAAAAATCTGTTTCAACAGGAAAAATCCAGCAAACCCTAGGCAAGGAAACAAAAAAATTGTTTCAACAGAAAAATTTCAGCAAACCCTATCCAAGGCAACAAAAAATTTCGAAAGTGCTTCAGAAAAAAATCTTCAAATAAAAAGAACTGAAGAAGAATAAGGGGAAAAAAAAAAGGTGCAGGAAAATGAAGAAGAGAGAAAAGAAGGACAAACCCTAGAAGAAGAGAAAAAAAAATCCTAGAAGAAGAAACCCTAGGAGCTGGGTCTAATATTATGTTAAGCCACATGATGCTAATCTTGGCAAGAGGCTAATGAGAAGAGATACATATGAGAGAGAGAGAAGGAGAAGAAATATGGAAGAGAGAGAGAGAGAGAGAGAGAGAGAGAGAGAGAGAGACCATGAGATGCTTTAGGGTGTATTAGAACCCTAGCCCTCTACTCTTATTTATAATAGAAAAAACATGAATGGGCCCCCGATGGGCCTTATTCAACTATCAACCTTTCGACACTCCCCCTCAAGCTGGAGCACCCTAATGAGGCCCAACTTGAAACAAGTGTTAACATAACCAAACCTAAGAAAGAAAGAATTTCTTCTCCAACAAGACTTATAGATTTGAACTCTTTCAAGTTATCTGCTACAATTTTTGGGATGACAGCTATAAAAGTGACACCAAGCTTTGTGGATAATCGACCCCTTTGAAAGAATTCTGAGATGAGCTTCACCAAATCCCCTTTAACAACTTCCCAAACAACCAAAAATAAAGGCAATTGAAAAGCCATCCAAGCCCAGGCTTTATCTCTTCACAAGGAATCAACTGTCAACTTAATTTCTTCCTCGGTGATCGATTTTTCAAGAAGCAATGCATCCACATTGAAAATCTGGGAGAATTTTAAATTATTCAACCTTAGGTGCATCCATCGTTCACTAAAGGGCAACCTCCTAAAGAACTGAACAATTGCATCATGCACTTGATTCTTTTCTTCCACTCTCTGATTATCCACCAATAGGCTAGAAATCATCTTATTCCTAGCCCTTGCACTTGTGATACCAAGGAAAAACCATGTATTTTTATCACCTTCCTTCAGCCATGCTGCCCTCAACCGATGTCTCCACTTAAATTCTTCTTCCTTGAGGCGATTGGAGCACTACGCCTCCAACTTGGCCCTAGTACATTTCACAGCTCCCCTCCTTAATATCCATAGCGTGAATGTCGTTCAAAATGCTTTCCCTCTCGACTTTCAAGGTAACTAGAACCTCCTGCTTCCATGAGATAATTTACCTTTCAATATTTTCAGCTTTTGACTAAGAATAAATCTAGTAAACCCTTGAACCCAATAGGACTCCCACCACTGCCTAACCAAATCCTTGCACTCTTCCACTTCCAACCACATAAGCTCGAATCTAAAGGATCTCGAACCTCAATTTTCCTCCTCCACATCGAAAAGAATGGGGTGGTGATCTGAAGCTGGTCTGGGGAGACAAATTTAATGCACCAAGGGAAACTTATTGATTCACTCAAGTGAAAGCAAGAATATGTCGAGCTGCGACTTGATGACGGTCTCTTGGCAATTGGACCAGGTGAATTTTGCTCCACCCAGCAAAAGATCAACCAAGTTGTTTGAAGAAATCTGATCGGAAAACTCGTACATGCTTATGGTTATCCGACCACCATTCGACTTTTCATACGAGAATTGAATCACATTGAAGTCACCTCCTACACACCACGGATACAACCACCTAGCCCAAGAAGAGTTCAGTTCCTCCCAAAGCTTTTTTATCTCCTCTACGACTGACACGAACATAGATTGAAGTAAACGCCAGTCCTGAAGTCGGAAACTACTCAATCACCTTCTTATCCATTAATTGAAGCTTGGATTCCTAAATCGAGATCAATTGGGCCTTCACCTTTCAACACATCCTTAATCGTGAGCCTTTTCTCTTGACTTCCCAGACCACGCATGTTCCAGCTAAGCATCTTCACTAGGAAACCCGTCTTGTCCTCTCTCCCCTTCTTCATAGTACTTGTCCTAGAGCCCGAATCATAGTTGATCACCCGCTAATTCCCTCCAGCCCCTAGGCAATTTTCTCATTTTTTCAGAATTACTTGTAGCAACTTCTAGAAACCTTTCTCCTTCACGAACCTGAGTAGGGCAATGATATCATTGCCATTTTCTCCAAAGTTAACTCCCACCAGCTTACTAATCAGACCAATCACTTCCTCAATACTACTCAAGTCGCTAGGCAAAAACAGGAAAGACATCACTGTTCTCTCTAACGTTGGGGGAGGCAGAAGGACCACCTCCCTTTACTACAGATCCTTTGGTTGCCCGAATAGGCATTAGCATCTCCTCTGGGGAAAACTCTCACACTTCCTGAAGCAAGAGCGTCTCCCCTCCCAACTCAACATCTAGCTCTTGAATCATGTCCGTTAACTCTCTTTCAACATCAAACAAGGAAAGGTTTAGAGATAGATCTTGTAAAGGCCAGATCAACACAGATAGGGGCTTTGTATGACTTCATTCGCTACTCATCTCAGAAGGCAAAGTCTCGAACTCAACCAAAGGACGATCACCCCCTCAGGACTCTCCTAGTACTCAATGAAGGGAGTCTGAGAGTCGAGAGGCAAACCCCCCAACTTAAGATATAAGGGAGGGAGCTCGCATGTGTGTGTGTGTGTGTGTGTGTGTGTGAGAGAGAGAGAGAGAGAGAGAGAGAGAGATCATGTCACACTACACAAGTTGAATACCCCAATGAGCCACACTTTCCAATGGTGATACAAATGCCAACATAACATCTCGAGGACCCCCACTACCACGTCTTCACCAAATGAATGCGAAGGCGACCCAAGGTGAGGTGATCTCCCAACCACACATCCCCCGATGTAGCCGAAAGAGCACACGTGTCGTCCAACATAGCCTCGGGGCCTCCAACCCTACTTCGATAAGAGACACATGTTCCAGTTCTCTCACCCTATGCCACTTGTCTCCCCTTCAACCGCACATGAAGTCCATATGTCCTGAACCTAATGGTTATTCCTCTAGAAGCTACCAGAATCCTGGCCACATGTCTTCTCTCCCTCCATCATGCTTACAGGTATGTCAGCCATTTGACACCCGTACATCATCTTCTCCACCACCATTGCCACACACTCCAACGGCTCGCTATGTGTTGTCACAAGCAGAGCGTCATAGTGACCTACCCTCTGACTTCTAATAGACTGCTACCACACCATCTTACCTCCATTCAGTGCACCGTCGGAGCACCCCATCGGTACTCCGTCATCCTCTCTCATGTCTCTACACCTCCCCATTCGAGCTCGGCCACCCCTGAGTTTCCAATTTTTCCCCCACCTTTTGAAACACCTCGCTCCTCCCTCTCGATGTCCGTTTGTCACAAACTAAAATCAGAATGGCTTGTAAGTCCTCTCTTCTTTTACACACAGATACGAGCAGCACTGACTCCTCCCCCCTTTCAGTCTCTGAATCAATAGCTACAACATCTCCAAATAATAGGAACCAATGCAATGAAGGTTTCCTTGAACCAAAGTTCCATTGGGACTCACATAATAGGAACCACACCACTTCCGAGCCAAAAATGGAATAGTTGTCCCACTTGCAGACTAAAATCACCAGGTTGTCGTTGAAGAGGACTCTCACCATCATCACTCGATCCAGGTTGGCTTCCGACTCAAGGAGATCCAGACCCCATCTTCCCTAAGAGGATTTAGCACGAAATCCTCCTTCAACCCTCAACAGGCATCCAGCTAGATTGAGATCTCCTTTAGAGATGCCCCCTTCTTGAATGAGCCACCAAGGTCGACTATTGAACACTAAAGCAATTCGCAATTACTCATGGGTCAACCTTCACCTTTGGCCTGCCCCAAGTTTGTATCCACTTTCTAAATGCATCTTCTTTCTCCCAATGGGTTTTCCTCCTCCTGGTTTCTACGACTCCTTGCACAAACTCGGAATTGATCCCTTCCCGATAACCACATTCCTAAAGGCTCTATTCCTTTCCCGATTTCCCACCTTTCCATCCTCTTTTGCTCTCTCGAATACCTCCATGACTTCTCCTGCCTTTTGCTTCTCATCCACCCCTCCTTTGTTGAGCTTCTCCTTCGAGGGGAGTTTGTTAATCACCTCTGGACCATACTTTGCCTTCTGGACTGAGAGCTTTCTTCCTCCAGAACCCTTACCATTCAACACTATGACAACTTCAAAGGCTTCCTCTACTGATTCCATCCAGACTAAGGCAAAACACCGAATTCCTAAAGTTTTTGTCTTTTGGGATGACTACCTTCTTCACCACCCCGGCAACTTAAAAAACCCATGAGAAGTTGAGATCATTCCAATCCTCCGGAAAGTTCTCCACACGCACTCTGGTAATGGATTTACCCCTCTTACTATTCTTCCTTTCCTCAAAGGCTTCTTCTTCTTCACAACCTAGATCCATTGCCCATCTTCAAGCTCCTCTCTTCCCCTCCGCACTTCTTTTCCTTGAGCTTCCCCACCCCTTACTTCTGAAACCCTCTTTCCTCTCACCTCCCTCACCCAACGATTCCCCTCACCCATTACTGTCGAAACCCTCTTCTCACTCACCTCCGTCACCCAACGATTCCCCTCACCCATTACTGTCGAAACCCTCCTTTTATTTTATAGGTTAGTACACCCACCCACCCCATTAGTCACATTGCAATGTTAGCCACCCCCACTTTGGGAATCGATACCAAGACCTCAGTGTTGAAACCCTCTTCTCTCTCACGTCCCTCACCTAGCTATTCCCCTCACCCCTCACTCCTTTCTCCCCCTCTTTGTTCATCGTCTCTGATCTTCCTCTTCTAATCCCTTCTCCACTTCAACCCCTCCCTCAATAATTCACTCCCCTTTCCTCACGAAGCCCCCCCACCCACGCCTCCTTTTCTCATTCTCCCTCCCTCTCAACCCAATCTCCCCTCCCCTTTTGCTCGATTCCCCTTTCTTGAAGTTCCTATGACATCATCAGATTGAAGTCACGAGCTAAAGGAAGAATTTTTCACGCACCTGAAGTCTATTCCCTCTCCCCATGGTTATTCAAATAAACGACATGTTAAGACTTTGGATTGCTTACTAGAATCACTCATGAGAACTTCTAATTGGTTGGAAGAAGGGTAAGAAAAGAAGGATGCATATTGTATTGATGATTGAAAGGCAAAGTAAGGAAAGCACACTATAATTCTAGAGATATCGACTTAAATTAACTTGCCCCAAATGGGGAGAGAGAGAGAGAGAGAGAGAGAGAGAGAGAGAGAGAGAGAGAGAGATCCCCTTTATAGATCCGTGCAAGGACTTGCTTACACCATTCCTATAATTCATCATACCAATCAAATGATTGACTAAGCACACGCCAATGCATGCAACTTTATCACTAGGGAGACACCCACCTTTACCTTTTTCTTCTCTAAGGGCATGTTTGTTTAAGTGGAATCCAAGGGAAAAGAAAGGAAAAGGAAATAATTAACTAATGATGATTTCCATGAGACCTCATGAAACATAGATTCCAATTTTGAGTTCTCGTTTTATCTTTGAAAAAAAAAATGGGTTCTTATTTGGATGGAAAGTGGAAATCTCATATTTCTCTCACAATAAGAAACTACAAGAATCCAAATTATGGAAAAGTGTAATGATTGCTTGGCGGAACCACCCTTTCCTTTGTTAACCAAACAACACAAATTGTCACATCAAAAGAAAACCCTTTTCCATTGTTTGGCATGGAATCCATGGTCTCCAAACATGGGCTAAAAGGAGATTGAGATTACCATAAGTGAAATAAGAGAATATGAGATACATCCCATTTATTCTTACGTCACCTAAAATGTTATGAACATCGTACTTCTTCAGCCTTCATAGATTGCTTATGTGGCAGTGGTTATCATAAGACGTTTTATAGGGATTGAAAATCATGTTTGAAGGGCTTGTTTGTAAAAAGTGACAGCAAAAATGCTGTCATGGAGCCCCTTCTCAGTGCATGAAGGCAACAAAAACAAATTGATTCCATTTGTGTTTTGTATTCAAACAGGCCCTAAAATAATCTTTTTACAATGTATTAGTAAAATAATCACCAAGAACTTGCATAAGACAAAGTTCACAACATTAAGGGGAAAAAGACCAAATTACCGATTTTGGGCAGTCTGAAAGTCGGGTTTTTGTTTTGTTTCATAGACCCATCCAGGAGCGAATATGGCAGCTGACACGTCATCCTTCTTCAGTACATCAAGTGCAACATTTGTCTAACATGCAAAGAGTTATTAGAACTAAAAATTAGCTAGAACAATTTTTTGCATGAAGTCGAAAATATGTAACAAAAACACAAATTTAAAAAGTATATACATTGTAACATGAGTCTATTTCCTTCTCACAAAAAGCTTGAAGAACCAAGGATTTAAAGACCATCATGATCATCTAAGATTCTAAGCCTTATGCCAATTAATTGGCGTCCACTAAGGATTTAAAGATACAAACAAAAAATAAGGGTGTGTTTGGATGCCACTCATTTTTCATTTAGCATTAAATCTGCAAGTGAATAAATACAATAAAACAGAAATTGAATGTCAACACACAGGAAATGGACAAAGTAGAAAGCAAAGTTAGATTTGTCCACAATAAAAAAAAGAAACTATTTGAATGAGAAGCAATGAACCAACGCAAGAGTGACTAGGAAATCAGATAATGCCATTTTTCTGGAGGACAAAAATCAACAGATCAGAAAAAAGAGGAATGGAGCAAACCAGCGCTGCAGGATGTAGGAGGGTCCTGCAATTCTTTCAACTCCTTTGTAATCCATTTTGAGGCAATCAGAGACCAAGACAAATAAGTTTAATCTTTTGGAACTAAAAGAAAGTGAGAAGACTACCCTGATCCTGTACTAACTCCATTTTCCTCTCTTCAACCTTTGTCTCCTGAATGAAAATGATATCAATTTCATTCGAGACTCAAAAGTCCGGCCACCGCCCTTTGAGAGTGCTTAAGCTCCTTCCCTACTTCTTTCTTTTTATTGGGGTTCTGCTTTTTTCTCCCCTTCCTTGACTGCCTAGTTTTGAGGCTCTTTCCTTCTTTTGAGATGTTTTAAAAAATTTGAACCCACCGTCACAAAAATACACATATGATTGAAGTTTCAGACACATATGGTTGAAGTTTCAGGCCCATTGGATAATTAAGCAGGCCACGATCTCATATTTAATTCTAGCCATTGGTATCTTCTGACGGGAGTCGGTGCCTATCAAGAGAAAATGAGTTAAAACAGATTTTTCGGCGGCATAAAACATGCCCTAAAGGATTTAAGTTGACTTAATAACATACACTCAACTATACTAGTAGGTTCAATAAGCTATACACTTTTATATGAGCACCATCCCATGGTCACTAAACCCTAAGAGGCTCCACAGAGAGAATTATTATAAACCTGGAGTATGACCCCATTCTTGTGTCTTAGACTCTTAGGAGAACCTTGTCAAGTAAGTATATTTCAAATCCAGAAGGATGTTCCATGTCTGATAGCCAGATTTCCAATTGTATACCAAAAAAGGAAAAAGAAAAACAAATTTCAGTAAGAACAGTATTCATTTTTTGAGAATACTAAATCGCACACCAACCATTTTTATAATCATTTCTATTCAATAGATGATAGATATAAAAATCAAAAGAATATCCTCTCTCTAGCTGGCCCCCTATTTGACCTAAAGTGATCATATAGAAGCCAAAAACCAACTTCAATTCAATGATACATGATTTCTAAAGGTTATGGGTACAGTTGAAGGGAATAGTTTTTTGCCCAAATTAATATCCATTATGTTACAGACTTCCAGGTAGGGTTTGAGCCGAGAAAGGAAATGGTGTCCACATGATGCACTTCCTGTTTTCCACACCACATCAAAGTCCATGCACCTACCCATTATGCCAAAAAATCCTCCATAAAGTTTGCAATTCGGAGTACATCCAAACCCATCCTCCCCCTCGCAAAAAGCAACTAGAAAAAGAGCAACAACAAAGAATCATGAAACCTGATAAAAGCACCTTGAGCTCCATGACTCATCAAAGAGATAAGAGGACAATGAAAAAAGAATTTTGAATAGAACCAAGCAATCACATTCAGTATACCTCTCAAAAACACCTCCCCTATATTACTTCAAATATTGCGAAAAGATATGCAGTTGTGTTCAGTCTAAATCCACCAAAGACCCACAAGAATGCAAAGCCTCCACAAACCACCCTTTTGGCCAGCAACAACCCTCACGCCAAGCTAAAAGGACTCATTGGATTGAAGCATCACCAGGAAAAATCTTGAAAAGATCAAGGAACTTTCCCCAGACAGTCCTCGCAAATCGTAATGCAAGAATAAGTGGTCCGTCATTCAGCATTCCGAAGGTATAAAAAACAGACATTTGGAATAATCATTTGCCTTCTACTCAAGAGATCACTATTTAGCACCTTGCTCTTTCCATTGATCCAGTTGAAATCAATAACTCTTGGTGGACAAAAATGGGAATAAATATGCTTCCCATTTTCAGATGAGATTTGTTAAAATATTTTTCCCATTTTGGGCCATGTTGGAGAAGAATTTCTTTCTTTAATAGGTTTGATTATGTTAGCCCTTGTTCCAAACCGGGCCTCATTAGGGGACGCAGATTTCGACCCATGGTCGGACCTTTAAGCGTCCGACCAGATCTGTGTGGGAGCCCACCGTGATGTATCTGTTTATCCACGTTGTCCATCCCTTTTTTAAGATCATGTTAAGGTATGAGACCAAAAAGGAGGTAGATCCAACGCTCTAGTGGACCACACCAAATAGTAAGCTCAGATTGCATTAAATACACAAAGCATTAAATGCAAGAGTCATCTCTGATGTGGTCCACTAGAGCGTTGGATCTGTCTCAGTTTTTGGCCCATACCTTAACATGATCTTAGAAAAGGGATGGACGGCGTGGATAAACAGATACATCACGGTGGGCCCCCACACAGATTTGGTCAGACGCTTAAGGGGGGGAGTGTTGAAAGGTTGATAGTTGAATAAATCCATGTAATAAGGCCCAAAGGGCCCATTCACAAGTCCATGTAATAAGGCCCATAAAGCCCATTCATGTTTTTACTATTATAAATAAGGGCCTGTTAGATAGCTGAGAAATGAAATGCATTGAACGTAAATAAGTAATGATTATTTACTTTCATATTTCCTTGAAAATGCACGTTGTCCCAAAAATTCTCACATTGGGTACTGTGCTATGTACCAAAATTCTGTGGGCCCCAATAAGAATAATTAAGTCTACCATTGAACCTACTGTTATCTGTGGTGTGGTCCACTTAATCTTTGGATATGTCTCATTTTTGGGCTCATGTCCTAAAATGATTTGGAAGGATGAATGAGACGTGTCATTTACCTCGTATCAAACAGGCCCTAAGAGTAGAGGACTAGGGTTTCAATACATACCCTAAGCATCTCTATCTCTCTCTCTCTCTCTCTCTCTCTCTCTCTCTCTCTCTAGCTTCTCACAGGCCCTCGAGATTAGCACCATGCAGCTGTTTAACAGGTCATTTGGATGTCCAAAATCGGAACTGTAAAAACTATGTTTCCGGGCTCAAAACCTGAGTTTTCATGAAAAATCACTGTCACTTTTAACTTTTCAAAGAATTTTTCATAAACAGATTTTAGGCAACCTTCACCCTTCTTTTTCCCTTCATCCTCCCTCATTAGAGTCTGAAGCTCAACAGGAATTCCACCAGAAATAAGGTTAACCAAATAGTCCAAATTTGCACTACAAAAGAATTGACTCTTAAATATGTGGTTTCAAGGAATCTTAAGGCCCTGTTTGCTAGTCGCCTGAAAATGAGTTGATCCCATTTTAGTTAACAGTAATTATGTATTAGAGATCAACTCATTTTCAGGTGTCTACCAAACAAGGTCTAAACTTTTTTAAGAATCCTATTTTCAAAAACAATACATCCTAAGTTCCAAACAGGGCCTAAGATTATATTTGACAGGATATGAATTCAACATACAGTCCATTGTCCACCACCATATGTGCCTCTCCCAAAAACATCAATACCCATGTAAACATCAAACTTTCGCTCACCAGCTAAATCAGCTGAAAGTTTTGGGTAATTTTCCTGCAAAAAACCAGCGACATATTCAAGTGTTATGAAAACAATGGAAGGTGAAATCAGAGATTGAGACATGTAGAGGAAAAGGAAGGGGTATTGACCTGCCATGAATAATTGACAAATATGCCATCACATAAATCAAAGAAAGGTTTGTTTAGCTCATTCAATTGATTTTGCCACCTAAGATTGCCATTTATAGTCACACTATCATACCTGCATCACCAACAATAACTGATGACAGCTTAAATCAAGAAGGCAGACACAACCACAGAAATTTCAATGATGGGACGAGATTGCCATTTATAGACAAATTTGGGTGTTTTCCACCATTAGTAAAATGGTACACACGGCATGACTGGACAGCAACAAAGAGTCAGAAACATCGGGCCTCCTGTGCATGGGGCATATCTTGACCACCAACACATAAAATAATCATAACCATCTAAGTGGAGCCATCAAATGGATGGTTAAAATGAAAACGGCCAGCAGTCCAAATGCAAACTCCAACACAGATAATTAAGATCATTCAGTGTTGCCTTGGGGGGTATGCTCCACCCAGAATGGGGCCCACGGTTAGGGAGGTCTTTTCTGTTGAACATGAATGCCACATAAACAGTGGATAAGCCGCCGCCATTCAAGAAATGATGGAAACACAAATAGGTCTGACCCTCCAACTACTAAGAATAACAGTTATCTTGAAAAGTTACCATATGACCAGAGAGTCAGGCACAGAGGCATGCATGGTCTGAGTTAAGTGACTGACAAATTCTTTCAAGTTAGGGATTTGCTCCTTATTCAGTTCAACCTCCATATTGATCTACAAGAACAATTCATTGTAAATTTTAGACAGAACGCCAAAAGAATGAGCTTCTCTGAGATCAACTTTTACTCTATTCAATGTATTTTGTGCATCCACTGCATGATTTAAACAATTGATCCATCATAAAGTTTTGCTTATAATTGGGTAACGACTTAAATCAGACCAGGAGTCCTGCTAAGCTCAGTGTAATGGTTTTGGATCCACATATAACTACATGTGACAGTGTGGCATGTGTGAGCGAGGTCCAAACCATCCATTAGGACCTGCTATGTAGCAGCTCTGGCCCAATAAATGGTCAGTCCAACCACTAGGTGGTCATACATATGTTGAATGCAGGCCCTGGGAAACTTCTTCCCATTTTTTTCAGTCCATTTTTAGTACCGAGTGGCTCAATAGATGATTGGAAGGTTCTGATTTTGGGCCAGGGCATTTACACAATGGAATCCCAGCACATCCACAAGAATGTGGGCTTAGCAAAATGCATCAAATCTGTTATACAAATAATCCAGAAAATGTTCACCAAAACCAAAAAAAAAGAAATAATCAAGAACCAAAAAAAAAAAATCCTTTAAAGGATGAACGCATTAGAAACTAAAATTGGGACCACCAAAATCAATCAGGAAAGCACTCATATTAACTTTGCAAAACGAAGGTAAAGCATACAAAAAATCAAGTTACCAGCCAGCCATCAAATCCTAAGGCTGCAGCAAGCTCTGCCAGCAGCTCCGCATACATTTGAGCAGACTCCTTTGTAGATAGCAATGTATTGGCAATAACTTTCCCTTCATCCCATTCCAAGATGAATGTCCCCAACATCTTCATATTCATGCATCGACACAATCAAACATAAGCCCAAAAATTACAAGTGAAAAATATCCAACCTTCATTCATTCATCTAAAATCAAATACAAGCTCAAAACTAATATGCAAGAAACCACACATTTCAGCCACCTCGATCCAGAAGTAAACAAAGACGATTAGTAGTCCACAATATATATATATATATATATATATATATATATGCAAGAAGCCACACATTTCAGCCACCTCGATCCAGAAGTAAACAAAGATGATTAGTAGTCCACAATATATATATATATATATATATATATATATATATATATATATATATATAGTTTCCCTTCTGTACCCTCCAATTGGCAGATGAAATAGGAGGTCAACATGAAACATAGGTGTCCTATCACTTTCCCAATGATCCAATTTTAGGGCAACAATTTCCTTGTTCTACCTGTCTTTTTCCAAAAGCTAAAACACAAGCTTACAGCAAAATAGAAGCCATGTAAGTCCATAAAACGTGAACCTAGTACACAAGTTCATGAATCAGCCCTATGCACAGTTCTCTTTGCCCATGAAAGACTGAACCATAAGACCAAAAAAATCCATTTGCCTATTCAATTACGAATTCAATAACAAAATTTATTCATCAATTCCTTTTTAATTCCTGTAACTACTGTGTTAGCCAACACCTAAGAACATATTCCACAAGTGCCAAGGTGGTTTTTCAGTGTAATTCTTATAACTAGTATACATCCTACTTTCCCCACAAATGCCAATGTGGTTTTTCAGTGTAAGATATAGACTACTCATCAGGTGGAGTACACAATCTGTGTTGCGGATTAAAAATAGGTGGGTCCGGCATGTGAAAGCCAAGTGGGGGCCTTTTAATGATCTATTTTCTTCACTGCACCGGCCCTAATTTTAGGTTAGGACATATACTGTGCAGCATACCTGATGAACTGACAGGATCTCCCACACAATTCAGATTGGCATATTTGGGGAGAAGGATTTCAAGGTCCTACTCTCACAAGTAACCATCACGTCTCTTGGTTTAAAGAGATTCCTACTTTTGCTAAAGATCTCTATTTGATGTCGAATGGATAGGAATTTGTGGGAAGAGTAAAGACGAAGAAAATAGGAGAAAAAGCACACCAACCGATTCAAAGAGGAATACTTCTGGGGTTTTCACCCTCTGCAAGAGAAACTCTTCAGTAAAGAAACAAAACTATTTTTCTTTATTCAATACTCAATGACTCATATGTCATCTACAAAACCAACTATACATATAAAAGGAAACCAAACCTAAACTTAATCTCATCCATTAAAAATTATTAAATTTCAGTGTCCATCCAGAACCATATCCGAGATGTTTCCAGCCCACTCAAGATGGCTGATTGAAGATTTGACCATCAAAACACATATTCAAGGCCAAATTAGGCCCAACCAACAGTCCTGATCAAAGATCAGACAGATTCGACGGTCCAAATTAAAAATCCGGACCATTCAACACACAGATTGTTGATTGGGACTGCATCAAGTGTCTAGATTAATCTGATTTAGGACCTAGATCAAAAAAAGGGCATGATATCAATTCTGGATCCCATTCATTTATCCAATTAGACTATGGGGTCCACAAATACAATAGAATGGATGACCTCAGTATTCCTTTTTGCCTTTATGCTTATGGACCAATGGACCTCACAAAACCATAAAACTATGTGTACAACCATGTGCAGTGTATTTTGGTTATTTTTGTATGAGATCTTTCAAGACTTGGGAATCTCCCAGTAGTTGTTTATTTCCTGTTTGTATCGGAAGTCTAGGTGTATCTTCTCTAGGTATCTATTTCATGTTTGTGAGTTGTATCTAGGAGATAAAATAGCCAAGTTGAGATCTAGGAGGATTCTCTTTTGTAAGTTTATAAAATACCACAAGCCATGCATATGAGGAAGTTATTATGAATATCATGAAAAGAATGCTTTCAGTCTTTTAATCCAGTGATGGGGTTGATTTTTTCTTCTAGTGCAATGCCATTAGAATCATGGGTGGACTCCATAAATGGGTGGTATGACTCTGCCTAGTTATCCATTTTTTTCCTAGTGCATCTTTTGGAGGCTTGCTGAAGTTAAAGATCCAGAATGATCTAGTGCATATGTGTGGATTTTGGAGATTTACAGGGTCCAGATCTGATATGAATGAACTCAAAATTCTGTTGCCCTAACTCTATTGCATCACTCAGCGACTGATTCTCATGTTACTGTGGTGAATACTGTGTTGATCCTGTCGCACACCACTATTTAGAGAAATGCTATTAAAAACTACTAAAACCCTAAAACATGAAACTATCCCCTGTTGTGGACTTAAACACGTGTTAAGCAACTAAAACCCTAAAACATGAAACTGTCCCCTGTTGTCGACTTAAACACGTGTTAAGCACAATTGGGGCAAGCTGAACAAGCCAAATGACCCAAACTCGAGTCTTTGGGACTCGCATTTTCATTGTGCATCTTGTGATCATCTTCGACCTACATTGTTGCTCTCTAGTCGGAATGAATTTGACCTTGTCAAAAAAAAAAAAAAAAAAATCTTATCACACTACAGACAAGTATTCAACAGTTTTGACAGTTGGATTTCATTAACCCCCTTCAAAATATGCACTGACGTCATATGCCTGCTCATGCAATATGAATATCATACCATCCTTCTCCGACTATAGAGTTTTCCTTTCCACAGATAGCAGGATCCTGAACATAGTGCCATTGTCTCCCATGCATTATATTGCACACATCTATCATTCTACATTGCAGATCGCACCAAACTTCATCATATCCAACATCAATGTTAAAATAAATCAAGCAATGACATATTATTTCTTTGATTTCATTTTCAATCTTAAAACACGCCAATTTTTAAGGTTGCAAAGATATTTCGACCTTTCTCTTTAATGCTTCAAACTATTGCCCTCCATGTGTAGTTTTAACAATTACTGTATCTCCCTTTCAATGTGCAAGCTTCATGAAGGCCTGGTAGTCCTCCAATGTTCTTCCCTCAACAATTTTGGAAACAATAGAACCTCTCATACAAACATATTGCCAGGTTTTTTTCCCATTTACATACTCGTGCACAACAGCTTTATTAGTTGCTAGCTCCATTAGGCTTCTCTTCTTCAAGTGCATCTTCTTCTTGAATCTTCACAAGTTGACTTCATCCTTGAATTTTCTTTCAGAATGCTCAAAGGAACAATGTCTAAATCAGAAGAACTTGTAGAGCCTTGGTTGATCCTTGTTATGCCTAGTTTCTCTTCTTCGTTTTTTCGTTTCTCCTTTTGAAAGGGCTCAGACTCAGGCTGGACCCTATATGAACATGCCAGGCCAGGCTTGGGCTTGACTATTTTGGCCCATCATGGACCCAAGCCAAGTTTGGGCTTATGTTGAATAAGGCAGGCCAGGCTTGGACAGAGCTTGGCCCGACCCTAATCCGGACCATTGACACCCCTACTTTCGGGTCATGGATCATCGACTCTGGTGCAACTAATCACATGACAAGTTAGGAAGGTAACTTCCACTCATATATGCCCTTTTCCCATCGCCTTAAGCTAACCGATGAGTCCTATTCTTCAATCTCTTAAAAAACACCCTATCAGCTGAATCCTTTTATGAAACTATCTTTTGCATTACATGTTCCCTCTTTTCCTAATAATTTGCTATTTGTTACTTCTCTCACTAAGCAGTTGAATTGTTTTGTTGCATTCTTTTTTACCATTGTGTTATGCAGGATCTGCGGACTCATCAGATGATTGGTGGTGAACATGAGGCTCAACGACTCTATTTAACTCGAAGAGCAACCCCACTATGTCAGTCGTCAAGTCAAGATTTAATAAAGAGTGTGTTCACTATGGCACACACACTTAGGTCATGCGTCAGTCAGGTCTTTGCATATTGTATTTCCTAATAAATTCTCAGCTTAGTTAAAATTCAATGTGAAACTTGTGTACTCTCTAAGCATTGTCGAACTGATTATCCTATTAGTAAATCCGTTTCAAATATAATATTCCTTTTAAATTAATTCATTCAGATGTTTGCGATGGGAATTAATTCATTCGGATATTTGTGGCCCTACCCCAACTTTTATATTTATTTGGATATTGCTACTTTATTTCCTTCATAGATGATTGTTCTTGTTTCACTTGCGTGTTTCTCATGAACAGTAGGAGCGAAGTTCCTGCAATTGTTCTTATATTTACTAAGTTCATAAAAAATCAGTTCAGCATTAGAATAAAAGTCTTTAGACCAGATAATGCTAGGGAGTACATTTGTCATGATTTGAGCACTCATCTAACTGCTAAAGGGATATCTTTCCAAACATCATGTCCATATACTCCACAGCAAAATAAGGTTACCGAAAGGACAAATCAGTGTTTCAAATAGCTCTCATAGAGTAGCAGTACCGTAAGCTACATAGCGTAGCATAGCCATAGTGCTACGTAGTGTATTAAATAGCCCAAATCCCCTATAGTATACGCTACAGGAGTCGTAGTGTATACTACAGCTATCTAGCATGTAGCGTACATAGCGTACACTACAATGTAATTTTTTATTTTTTTATTTTAGCTTATACTACAGCTACGTAGCGTGTAGTGTACATAGGGTATCCTAGAATGTATTTTTTTTATTTATTTTTTTACATTTTCTTTGTATCTAATTTTGAGGAATGTGACACTTGTATTGTATACAATACTTTTAACCTATGGGATTTTTATTTCTTGTCATATTTGTGACTTGTGGTTTCAATTTAGACATTATTAATTAAATTGGTTTTCTTAGAAAGTCGTTGATGTGATAATTATTTGATTTGGTTTACATACGTGGACTGGCTTTTGATAATGATAATTAATAACTTGTTTGAACATGCTTATACTTGAAAAAATGAATTTTCATTTATGCATTTTTATATTTTTTTCCTTTCTTTCCTTACTATTTATCATATTTTCCTATTTTTAAATTAAAAAATAGAAGTTGTGTAGCTTATGCTACATGCTACGCTATTTACGCTACATGCTACAAATGGCTGAGTGCTACGCAACACGCTATTATAAGTTGTTGGAGGTAACTCAATCTCTCATGGCCGGAATGGGTGTTCCTCGAACATATTGGGCCAATATAGTTCTTTACTGCAACCTTTATGATAAATAAGACGCCTACTTTCATGCTTGACAACAATTACCCCTTACAGGTTTTGCAGCCCAAAGGCACCCCTATCAGTCTCACACCTAGAATTCTTTGTTGTGTTTGCCTTGTTCACCTTCAGGATAATTCTCATGATAAATTGAGATATTGATCTGTCAAGTGTGGTACTTAGGATAATTAGCAACTCAAAAAGGTTATAGATGTTTTTATCATGTTAGTAGAAAAAGGTTTGTGTCTAAGGATGTAACATTCTTTAAGAACATGGTATTACTTACCATATCTTTAAAGCGGTTTATTGTATCCTTTGCTAAGTCGTTTTTGGGCAAGGGCATCCTTTTCTCTGATCATGGGCATCTTAACGTGCAAGCATGTTATGACATTGATTGGGCAAGGTCAACAAATGATCGCCAATTTAGTACTGGTTATTGTAAGTCCATTGGTGAGGCCGAGTATTTTTATATGGGCCATGCCACGTGTAAGGTTCTTTGGCTTCAGATGCTTCTCTCGGACCTTGGTATTAGTGAGCCCATGCCAATTCCTCTCTTCTATGATAACCAAGCAACAATCCACATTGCCAAACAATATTGAGGTTGACTGCCATTGTTCGTGAAAGATGGCTAATGGGCTTATATCATTGTCTCATGTCTCTCTCTCTTTTTCTTTTTTTTTTAACGATATTGTCTCGTGTCTCTTCTCAACATCAATCGGCCAATATTCTTATAAAGGTTGTACAGTCTCCTCAACTTTGTGACTATATATATATATATATATATATATATATATATATATATATATATATATATATATATATTCAAGCTTGAGGAGTGTTGGAATATGGGCTTTTTGTTTATGAGATGTGCTTAGGGTTTTATGTACAAGCCCACTTCAATTAGGGTTTTTCTATTTTTCTATAATTTAGAGGTGTGGGAGAGAAATCTCTACACACTGGTTTTCTCCTCTCTCAACGAGCCAACAGGTCCAGATACTCAATCTCGTCAGTCAGCTGGTCCAGATCTAGAGGGTTGGATCCTCAATCAAGACTTCCTGGACAAATCATATCTTCAATTGGCCAGCTTGTGGGAATCCGGGACCCATCGATGGTTGTGTGGCCTACATGCATCACAGCCCTTTAGAAGGATTGTGTAGGCTTCCACCTTCGTATTCAACACCAACCAAATGAATGATCTGTATCGCTAAAATATGGACCCATCAGTACTAAATGTTGACCCCAAAGAGAGCACCAATAATCGGATCGAGCATTGTACGATGTCATATTATACAATGCTCAACAATCAGTACATTCGATCTTTTAGTTTGTACAAGTGCGGCCCATAGTTCAGTAATCCAAACCACTGATATGATAAGCCCCACCCTGGGTGACCCAAGTACAAAAAATTTCTCCAGGCTGGAAGATCCTAGCCACTGACTGTTTGACCTTTTTTTTTTTGGTAGTCGAATGAACCATTGCTGTGATTCCTTTCTTCACTGTCTATTTATTAGCCATCTATAGAGGACTCGGGATTTCTAGAATCCATGGAGAGGCCTACTCTATCAACTGTCTGGATCACTGAATGATGGGCCCCACATACACAAATGAGAATCTGAACAGACTGCACAAACATTTGGCCTGAACTGCTGATCAAATCAAACCCAATGCTGAAAATTTCCACAAAAAAAAAAAAACTCCATAATAACAAAAGAACAAAGAAAAGATGCCCGAAAACCTTGACTCCATGCGTATGGGCCGCGTTCGTCCAGCACGGCGGCGGGATTGTGACAAGGCTATGCGAGAAGTAAACGAAGACGTCGATCAGATACCAATGCCAGATTGCGTACGCGTCCGCATTGGTTCCGCCCTGGACCCACTTGTCGTCGAGGTACCCACCAGCCATATCATGGCAGACGAGCACCCTCGGGCGGGAAGGCGAAGAGGAGCCTTGCGGCAAGGGGACAGATGCTTTGTTGAATGGGAAGTGGAAGGAATTGTAATAGGATCTTGACTGGAGGTCTTGAAGCTTGGTGATGGGGAAGGAGATGGGGACGGCCGGCTTGGATGGATCGAAGGGGGGAGGATCGGACTGTTCAGATGAGTTGGGGTCTTGATCTTGCTGGGGTTTTGGGTCCATGGCGAGGAAGGAGAGGAAGCGTTGAATTAGTTTGACGAGGACTTTGATGGGGTTTTTGAAGCGGCAGAGGAAGAGAAACAGGGATTGCATCGGGATTCGGGACGAGGGAGGTTTTCCTATTTTTAAAATTTTGAACGGTTGACGACTGTGGTGGGAATCAACGGTTGCCTGTTTTCGTCAGTTGCGTTGGAATTTCTTCCGATGGAAAGAGATGCTACATGGCTAGACCAGTGGTAAGCGGATTGCATACTGATTTACTCAGTAGGCTTATTAAGTAAACTTTGTGGGGCCCACAATGGATGTATGTGTCTTATCCACGCTGTCCATCCGTTTTTACAGATCATTTTATGGCATCAGCCCAAAATTGAAGCATATCCAAAGCTCAAGTGGACCACACCACAGGAAACAGTGTGAATTGAACGCCTACCATTGAAAAACTTCTTAAGGACCACAGAAGTTTTGGATCAAAATGATATTTGTGTTTCGTCTTCATCCATGTCTGTGTGATCTTATAAACAGGTTGGATGACAAATAAAAATCACTGTGGAACCTAGGAGGTTTCAACGGTGGAAATAATTATTCACACAGTTTCTTGTGGTGTGTTCCACTTAACATTTTGATATGCTTCAATTTTGAGCTCATGCCCTAAAATGATCTGAAAACACGGATGGACAGCGTGGATAATATACATACATTCATGGTGGGCCCCACAAAGAGTTTACTCTGTAACATTTAGCTGACTGAGTTACTCAGTACGCAATCCGCTTCCAGAACCCGGTGCTGTATGCTCATTCCACACGTCTAGATGCCGTGCACATTCGCACGTTGGCACACGTGCGTGCGATTTTAGCCTTCCAGAAGCTTGGAAATGATGCTAGATATGCGCGGATTGCCTGCGAAAGCCTTTGCAGGCATCTCCTGCGCAAGGAATCTGGGTGGGGCCCACCGTCAGGTTTGTTAGAAATCTACGCCGTCCAACCGTTTAGTGAGATTATTTGAGGCGTTACGACCAAAAATGAACGGGATCCAAAACTCAAGTGGGCCGCACTATAGCAAAAGGTGTGTAGGGAAATTCTTATCCAGCCAGTAGTTTGTTTCATGTGCAGTCGCCCACCTGAGCTTTGCAACAACCTCATTTTTCCCATTATGAACAGTTCAGATCTCACACACGTGCCACACTACGACACGTGTGTAGTTTGTACGTCTCCGAGCTGTGGACTTGGACTTGGACTTGGACTTGGCAAATATCTAAACTCGTTTGTTAGTTTTGCACCATTTAAAAATGGGCGGTGACTCATCCTCCTCTCACACGTGACACTTACGTACAGCTATCCAGACTATCCAAATTGTGGGCCCCATTGTGGATGGAGCATGTATCTAAAACCATACGTATCAAGAAAATTTAACCACCCAATTAAAGGCCATAGAATGGATGGTTGAAAGTAAAATGGCGAGTAGAGAAAAATCGGATGTCCGTACGATTTTAGACGGTCTACGTCCGTATGACCATGCCATGTGGGCGTACGAAGAGTCACCACTATTCTAAAATGGTGCAGAACTCACACAGGAGTCTAGAGTGAATAATACTTCACGGAGCCAGCACGCGTGCAGAGCAGCAGAGGAGATGGTGTGATGATGGAGGCCGTCCATGTTCTGGTGCTGTCTATACAGGCCATGCTAAATGTATGATTCCAACCACCGCTACACGTAGATGAATCGTGAACGTTGAAAACAAGATCTTCAATGGCTCAGATTCAGCTTTGAAAAAATCACTGCTCGGAATTGTTTTCAAGTACTGATGTTTGCAATCTAGCTCATTTACTAGTAGCAACAAAAGATGGACGGTTCTAATAATTAGACATGTCCGCATGTGGGCCCAGGAAGCGTCATACAGGCTGGCAAACCTGAGTGGCGACGCTGGCAAAACGTACTCTTCACAACTGTATAGGGAAATTAATTAAAATAGCCCTTGATTTTAGCACCTCTATTAGAAGCCTTTTTCTATTAACCTTTTAAGCACTGTTTGCATTTTTTCAGACAAAAATGTCCCTATACCACCACTGTTCTCAAACGGTGGCAGTTTTTTTTTTTGCAAAAGTCATGAAGGCCTTTTGAGAATGGAGGTGTGGACTCACTAAATCAATAATTGGGGCCACCCATCAAATTATTTGATCCGCTCACTTTAATCAGACAGTCATGAACCCACAAAAAGATTATTTAAAAAAAATGGAGCTTTTTATTAATCACACATGTATTAACATTGTGAGTTAATTCCGAACTGTTTCCTCTGGTGTGGTCCATTTGTAATGAGTTTTGCCCTCAAACTTAAACAAATGGCATGAAATTAAAACGTCATTCATGTGGACAGCTTGGATCTACTCTATGATTATTTAGTAGGCTCCACATAAGACGTAGAATGGGTTCAATAGATGAGTCCCTTCGCAGAAAAGGTCAGTTAGCATTTTCCTTCTTTTCTTCTTCTTCTTTTCTCAGGAGTGAATCATTTGGCCATTACGACCGTTGCCACCTCTGTAGGACTCACTCTGACAAGCTTCCGACGTGCATTCGGCATCATTCTCTCCATTCCGACAAGCTTTTGAGTGTTTTTTTAAAGATTTTCGGCCACAATTTCCAACATAAAAGCTATGACGACTAAAGGTGGGTTTTATGTCAAGATAATCATGGCTTTTATTTTTTATTTTTTAGTAGGTATCAATGATAAGAGTTTATATAATGGAGGAATGTGTAGTGGTTCCCTTCATAAAAAGAAATTATGAGTACGAAAGGTAAGAGTTTATGAAGGGGATGAATTTTGTGATAAAAGAATATTGTAACGGATGTATTTTGAAATGGAAAAATGTTGTAATGGATGAATATGATGAATGTTGAAATTGATAAATGTTGTAACGAATGAATGTTGTAGTGGAAGAATGTTGAAATGGATAAATGGTCATAACTGTCATAACTCCATGTGGGTTGTAGATCCCACGAAAATAGGCCCACTTTTGGGCATCAAATGGTGTTTAAATGAAGTGATTTTGAATCCATTTGAAAGTTCATCGAATTACCTTTTCAACAAGTACAAGATGGTCAGTGAGTACCAGCGATAGTCAGTGTGTCAGCAATAGTCAGTGTATATTGACAAAAACAATCATAACTCACTCGTTACATGTTTGATTTAGGTGATCTTATACTTGTTGGAAATGTAATTTGATGAACTTTCATATGATTTTGAAATCACCTCATTTGGACATCATTTGATTGCTCATAAATGGGCCCAAAGTCCCTATCATTTGTCGATACTCACTGTGTTGGGTTTTTATTTAAATAAAAAAAAATTTAATTAATTTCAAAAATAAAAGTTTATTTTTAATAAGTACATAAATATACTTATTATTAAAACTTTCCATAAAAGTTTAAATAGCCGGTTGGTAAAAGGAGGGGGTTTTGCTACTGGAACCAAGGTTCGAATCTCCACAAGGACGGTGCGAAGCACCGTCCGCGCACGCGCGCGTGGCGTGGGCTGCTTGGGCGCTTTTTGGCGCTTTATTAGGCGCACTTTGCACTTTGCATCGTCACAAGGAGCTAGCCTTTTTGGCACTAAGTACAATAAGGAGTGAACCTGGGTTAGGTCAGAGGTTGATTAAGACATTCTGTACATGTGACATTTGTGCCACGTGTCATACATGTGGCGGCAGTTATGCTGACTATGATCTGGATCCCACATGACAACAGTTTTAGGCTGTTGCATAACTGTTTTTGTCTGAAAAGATACAGAAATAATTGCCACAAGAGAAAGGGTCATGTCCTTTCATGGCAGAATGTCTCTTGCATATGAAAGGGTGTGGATGTCTTGAAGAGGCACATGAGTCTCTCCAGAAAAGACACCATGACCCTTCAATTGCTATATATCCTGGATATCATAATCCAGAAGGAGTATGATTCTATCCATTTCTCTGATCAAGCCATCCTCTTTCAGTATTATAAGATCTGACCTCTTATTGTGTTTTTTCTGGACGTATTTGAAGGCATATTGGTGTTATAACTAAAGATCTGTTTAACACTTAAATGTGCAAAGTTTTGTGTTAAAATTCGGATTGAGAGTTCATTGTATCCTGAAGATAATTTGCAGATTTCCTTCATTTGCACTTGCTGGAATTACCAGAAAATGGGCAGCAAATCTGTCTTGAGAAATTGACTATTCAAGTCAAGCCTTGAACCTGATAGATCTGACTTGGCCGTGTACTAAATATACAGGAAGATTTATACAACATTCAAGACAGATTTTATTTCTAATATTTAGTCACGATGGAGGCAATTCATTCCATTCAAGTTATGAACCAAGACTTTGTTCGATGGATCGTTTCGACGGCCAATTCTTCTCCAGATGGCAGCAGAAGATGCTTTTCTTTCTGACAACTCTTAAGTTGTCCTACATCTTAGATGATGATCTGCATTCTCTGCCCGAGCCAAAAGACGACGACTCAGAACAAGTAAAGGCGGAACGGAAGAAAATGAAGGAGGACGATTTTCTGTGCAAAGGTCATATCCTAAACGCCCTCTCTAATTCCATATATAACTCGTACCGTAAAATATCCTCTGCCAAAGAACTGTGGACAAAGTTAGATCAAAAATATAAAACTGAAGAAGTCAGTATACAGAAATTTCTGATCGATAACTATATCCATTTCAAGTTTAAAAATGATCAGCCAATTCTCTCCCAAGTAACTGAACTACTAAACTTGGTTGATGAATTGAAGATTGGTGGTATAGATCTTCCTGAAGAATTCCTGGTCGGTGTAGTAATTGCAAAATTACCCTCATCATGGTTTGATTATAAAAAGAAACTGAAACATGATGAGAAGAAGTACACTCTTGAAGGGCTTCAACGACATCTTCGTATAGAAGAAGAGTCCAGAAACCAGGACAAGAGAGAAGATGCTTCAGAAAATCATTCAAAAGCAAATATAGTAGAAGAGGACAAGCCAAAATCTCAGAACTCTAAATCTATTCCTCCAAAGAAGAATACAACTTTTAAGAAAAAGGGAAAGAAGAAAGGCAATTGTCACTTCTGCAACAAGCCAGGACACTACATAAAGGAATGTCGACACAGGAAGAAACAGTTGAAAGCTCAGGCTAATATGGCAGAAGACCAACTTGTAGCAATGGTTACTGAAGCCAACACAGTAATATCCGATGGTGGATGGTGGCTAGACACTGGAGCAACCATTCACATATCGAAGGACCGAAACATCTTCAAGACCTACGAAGGCACATCCAATGGGCAAGAGGTGAAGATGGGTAACAATGTTCGAGCGAATGTTGTTGGAAAAGGAACTGTGGAGCTTCAGTTTACATCAGGCAAAAGATTGATGCTAACAAATGTATTACATGTACCTGATATGTCTAAAAATCCTAGTATCAGGGGATCTTCTCAATAAGAGAGGATTCAAGTTAGCATATGAGTCTGATAAGTTAGTTATCACCAAGAATGGCATGTTTGTAGGCAAAGGATACTCATATAATGGTATGATTAAATTGAATATCAATAATAATAATGATACTTCTGTTTATATAGTGGATTCAGTATCTTTATGGCATGCTAGGTTAGGCCATGTTAATTATCATTCAATAAAAAGAATGATGATTTTAGGACTTATACCAAAGCATGAAATAAAACTAGAAGGAAAATGTGATGTATGTGCCCATTCTAAAATAACTAGAAAACCATTTGCAAGTGGCATTAGAAAAACTCAAACCTTAGAATTAATACATTCTGATATTTGTGATTTAAATAATACCTTAACTCGTGGTGGAAAGAGGTATTTTATCACATTTATCGATGATTTCACTAGATTTTCCTACGTGTACTTGATAAAATCTAAAGATCAAGCCTTTGAAATGTTTAAACTATATAAAGCCGAAGTGGAAAATCAGTTAAATCTTAAGATTAAAGCCCTTAGAAGTGATAGAGGAGGTGAGTACTCATCTAATGAATTCAATGACTTCTGTGAATCAAATGGTATAATCCATGAATTTACAGCTCCTTATACACCTCAACAGAATGGCCTAGCAGAACGCAAAAATAGGACATTGGTTGAAATGATCAACTGTATGATATCAAATTCTGGATTACCATTGAATTTGTGGGGGGAAGCACTGTTAACAGCAAACCGTATCCTAAATGCTATCCCACACAAAAATTGGATCTCTCCCCATATGAATTGTGGAAAAAGAAAAAACCAAGTTTTCATTACTTTAAAGTATGGGGAAGTGTAGCAGAAGTCAGAATAATTGATTCTAAAAGACCCAAGTTAGGTCCTAGAGGAATCAAGTGTGCTTTTGTGGGTTATGCAACTCATAGTCCCGTATATAGATTTCTGGTTCTAGAACAATCCAATTTTGCTGACAAAAATATGATTACAGAATCTAGAGATGCCATATTCTTTGAAAATATAGTATATAAAGACTACATGAATGATCATACGAAAAGTCAGGTGAATGAAAATAAAGTAGAACCAATGATTGAAAAATCTAGTATCATTCTTGATAAATCTAAAGTTCATCCAGAAGGAAATGAACCAAGAAGATCGAAAAGGGCAAGAAAAGAAACATCTTTTGGCCCAGATTTCTATCTGTTTCTTGTAGAAGGGGATAGAAATGAAATAAAAAAGGAAATCACTATACCATTAAATATTGAAAGTGATCCTTTAACACTTAGTGAAGCTCTCTCATCTCCTGATACACAGTTTGGGAGGGAAGCCATTGACGATGAAATGGATTCCATAGTCTCAAATAACACTTGGTGTTTGGTCGATCTTCCACCTGGTTCAAAGCCTATCGGATGTAAATGGATTTTCAAGAGAAAGTTAAATCCTGATGGAACCATAAATAAGTTTAAAGCTCGATTGGTAGCCAAAGGCTTTAGACAAAAAGAAGGTATCGATTTCTTCGATACATATGCTCCTGTTGCTCGTATATCTACCATTAGGACTTTAATTGCTCTTGCAGCAATTCACCGCCTAATAATCCATCAAATGGATGTTAAAACGGCATTTTTAAATGGTGATCTAGATGAGGAAGTCTATATGGAACAACCTGAGGGATTTGTTCAACCTCGGCAAGAGAAGAAAGTGTGTAAATTGGTCAAATCTCTCTATGGGCTCAAGCAAGCTCCTAAGCAATGGCATGAGAAGTTTGACCAAGTAGTGCAATCTAATGGTTTTAGAGTAAACCAAGCAGATAAGTGCATATATATCAAAGGTCAAATCATTATCTGCTTATATGTAGATGATATGCTAATATTTGGACCAGATGTGGATTGTATTAAATAAACCAAAAAGTTTCTAAGTACCAGCTTCGACATGAAGGATATGGGTAAAGCCGATGTAATACTAGGTATTAAGATTTATAATCTTAATGATGGAATAGCCTTGACACAATCTCATTACCTAGAGAAAGTGTTAAAGAAGTTTAATCACTATGATTATAAATCGGTTTCAACCCCGTTTGATTCAAGTATTAAATTGGTTAAAAATACTGGTAGATGTAAAGCACAACAAGAATATGCTAGTATTATTGGGAGCTTAATGTATGCAATGAATTGTACTAGACCCGATATAGCATTCACAGTAGGAATGTTAAGCAGGTATACTAGTAATCCAGGACAAGAACACTGGAATGCAATTTCCAGGGTTATGAGGTATCTAAAAGGAACTATAGACTATGGACTGTATTATAAGTCATATCCTGCTGTACTTGAAGGGTACAGTGATGCAAGCTGGAATGCAGATAGTATAGAATCGAAATCTACAAGTGGCTGGATATTCACTCTTGGAGGAGGAGCAATATCATGGGCATCTAAGAAACAAACGTGCATATCTCACTCTACTATGGAAAGTGAGTTTATAGCACTTGGAGCCGCTTGTAAAGAAGGAGAATGGCTAAGATACCTACTGATGGAACTCCCATTTTGGCCAAGACCTACTCCTGCTATATCTATCTTTTGTGATAGTTAGGCTACTCTTTATCGTGCTATGAGTAAGACTTATAATGGTAAGTCTAGAAATGTAGGTTTAAGGCATAACTTTGTTAAAGGATTGCTCAGAGATGGAGTAATCACAGTGGAATATGTTAAATCCATCCTGAACTTAGCAGATCCCTTAACAAAAGGTTTATCTAGATATCAAATAAGGAGAACCACTAAAGGAATGGGACTAAGATCCATAAAGATATAACTTTCATCCTTGATGGTAACCCTACCTAAGTTTTGAAATATAGGCTAGGTTCAAAGGGACAAACAAGTCAAGTAGGTGACTGAAACATAACACTAGAAAATTTTGAGTCTCATTCCTAAAAGTCTAGTGTTTGATTTTTGCATTTTATAGGAGGTTGGGTAATAACTCTTAATAGGTCTATAAGCAGACTTTGCGGAGATGAAGCAGAATCATCTTTGATAGATCTACCTATATGAGTAAAGAAGTGAGGCCGCTTTTGGAGAGATTGGGATCGTCTCTAGAATACTCATGAAATAGGATACGCACAAGGCCAAAAATGTGCGAACTTTTAGATCTTCAGTTACATATAAATAGATGTGTGCTATGTGTCCAGTGAGTCATATAAGGTCTTTAGTTCAAGACTAATGGGTCACTAAGTACTTGACAAAACTTTGATACATATGCACTAAAGTGATGATTCAAATCCACAAGATACCATTATTTATGCTTCTGTTTATACTGATATGCCATACGTCCTAGCCGTTAATTTATTTTTGAAATTGTGGGGGATTGTTGGGTTTTTATTTAAATAAAAATTTTTTTAATTAATTTCAAAAATAAAAGTTTATTTTTAATAAGTACATAAATATACTTATTATTAAAACTTTCCATAAAAGTTTAAATAGCCGGTTGGTAAAAGGAGGGGGTTTTGCTACTAAAACCAAGGTTCGAATCTCCACAAGGACGGTGCGAAGCACCGTCCGCGCACGCGCGCGTGGCGTGGGCTGCTTGGGCGCTTTTTGGCGCTTTATTAGGCGCACTTTGCACTTTGCATCGTCGCAAGGAGCTAGCCTTTTTGGCACTAAGTACAATAAGGAGTGAACCTGAGTTAGGTCAGAGGTTGATTAAGACATTCTGTACATGTGACATTTGTGCCACGTGTCATACATGTGGCGGCAGTTATGCTGACTATGATCTGGATCCCACATGACAACAGTTTTAGGCTGTTGCATAACTGTTTTTGTCTGAAAAGATACAGAAATAAGTGCCACAAGAGAAAGGGTCATGTCCTTTCATGGCAGAATGTCTCTTGCATATGAAAGGGTGTGGATGTCTTGAAGAGGCACATGAGTCTCTCCAGAAAAGACACCATGACCCTTCAATTGCTATATATCCTGGATATCATAATCCAGAAGGAGTATGATTCTATCCATTTCTCTGATCAAGCCATCCTCTTTCAGTATTATAAGATCTGACCTCTTATTGTGTTTTTTCTGGACGTATTTGAAGGCATATTGGTGTTATAACTAAAGATCTGTTTAACACTTAAATGTGCAAAGTTTTGTGTTAAAATTCGGATTGAGAGTTCATTGTATCCTGAAGATAATTTGCAGATTTCCTTCATTTGCACTTGCTGGAATTACCAGAAAAAGGGCAGCAAATCTGTCTTGAGAAATTGACTATTCAAGTCAAGCCTTGAACCTGATAGATCTGACTTGGCCGTGTACTAAATATACAGAAAGATTTATACAACATTCAAGACAGATTTTATTTCTAATATTTAGTCACGATGGAGGCAATTCATTCCATTCAAGTTATGAACCAAGACTTTGTTCGACTGGATCGTTTCGACGGCCAATTCTTCTCCAGATGGCAGCAGAAGATGCTTTTCTTTCTGACAACTCTTAAGTTGTCCTACATCTTAGATGATGATCTGCATTCTCTGCCCGAGCCAAAAGACGACGACTCAGAACAAGTAAAGGCGGAACGGAAGAAAATGAAGGAGGACGATTTTCTGTGCAAAGGTCATATCCTAAACGCCCTCTCTAATTCCATATATAACTCGTACCGTAAAATATCCTCTGCCAAAGAACTGTGGACAAAGTTAGATCAAAAATATAAAACTGAAGAAGTCAGTATACAGAAATTTCTGATCGATAACTATATCCATTTCAAGTTTAAAAATGATCAGCCAATTCTCTCCCAAGTAACTGAACTACTAAACTTGGTTGATGAATTGAAGATTGGTGGTATAGATCTTCCTGAAGAATTCCTGGTCGGTGTAGTAATTGCAAAATTACCCTCATCATGGTTTGATTATAAAAAGAAACTGAAACATGATGAGAAGAAGTACACTCTTGAAGGGCTTCAACGACATCTTCGTATAGAAGAAGAGTCCAGAAACCAGGACAAGAGAGAAGATGCTTCAGAAAATCATTCAAAAGCAAATATAGTAGAAGAGGACAAGCCAAAATCTCAGAACTCTAAATCTATTCCTCCAAAGAAGAATACAACTTTTAAGAAAAAGGGAAAGAAGAAAGGCAATTGTCACTTCTGCAACAAGCCAGGACACTACATAAAGGAATGTCGACACAGGAAGAAACAGTTGAAAGCTCAGGCTAATATGGCAGAAGACCAACTTGTAGCAATGGTTACTGAAGCCAACACAGTAATATCCGATGGTGGATGGTGGCTAGACACTGGAGCAACCATTCACATATCGAAGGACCGAAACATCTTCAAGACCTACGAAGGCACATCCAATGGGCAAGAGGTGAAGATGGGTAACAATGTTCGAGCGAATGTTGTTGGAAAAGGAACTGTGGAGCTTCAGTTTACATCAGGCAAAAGATTGATGCTAACAAATGTATTACATGTACCTGATATGTCTAAAAATCTAGTATCAGGGGATCTTCTCAATAAGAGAGGATTCAAGTTAGCATATGAGTCTGATAAGTTAGTTATCACCAAGAATGGCATGTTTGTAGGCAAAGGATACTCATATAATGGTATGATTAAATTGAATATCAATAATAATAATGATACTTCTGTTTATATAGTGGATTCAGTATCTTTATGGCATGCTAGGTTAGGCCATGTTAATTATCATTCAATAAAAAGAATGATGATTTTAGGACTTATACCAAAGCATGAAATAAAACTAGAAGGAAAATGTGATGTATGTGCCCATTCTAAAATAACTAGAAAACCATTTGCAAGTGGCATTAGAAAAACTCAAACCTTAGAATTAATACATTCTGATATTTGTGATTTAAATAATACCTTAACTCGTGGTGGAAAGAGGTATTTTATCACATTTATCGATGATTTCACTAGATTTTCCTACGTGTACTTGATAAAATCTAAAGATCAAGCCTTTGAAATGTTTAAACTATATAAGCCGAAGTGGAAAATCAGTTAAATCTTAAGATTAAAGCCCTTAGAAGTGATAGAGGAGGTGAGTACTCATCTAATGAATTCAATGACTTCTGTGAATCAAATGGTATAATCCATGAATTTACAGCTCCTTATACACCTCAACAGAATGGCCTAGCAGAACGCAAAAATAGGACATTGGTTGAAATGATCAACTGTATGATATCAAATTCTGGATTACCATTGAATTTGTGGGGGGAAGCACTGTTAACAGCAAACCGTATCCTAAATGCTATCCCACACAAAAATTGGATCTCTCCCCATATGAATTGTGGAAAAAGAAAAAACCAAGTTTTCATTACTTTAAAGTATGGGGAAGTGTAGCAGAAGTCAGAATAATTGATTCTAAAAGACCCAAGTTAGGTCCTAGAGGAATCAAGTGTGCTTTTGTGGGTTATGCAACTCATAGTCCCGTATATAGATTTCTGGTTCTAGAACAATCCAATTTTGCTGACAAAAATATGATTACAGAATCTAGAGATGCCATATTCTTTGAAAATATAGTATATAAAGACTACATGAATGATCATACGAAAAGTCAGGTGAATGAAAATAAAGTAGAACCAATGATTGAAAAATCTAGTATCATTCTTGATAAATCTAAAGTTCATCCAGAAGGAAATGAACCAAGAAGATCGAAAAGGGCAAGAAAAGAAACATCTTTTGGCCCAGATTTCTATCTGTTTCTTGTAGAAGGGGATAGAAATGAAATAAAAAAGGAAATCACTATACCATTAAATATTGAAAGTGATCCTTTAACACTTAGTGAAGCTCTCTCATCTCCTGATACACAGTTTGGGAGGGAAGCCATTGACGATGAAATGGATTCCATAGTCTCAAATAACACTTGGTGTTTGGTCGATCTTCCACCTGGTTCAAAGCCTATCGGATGTAAATGGATTTTCAAGAGAAAGTTAAATCCTGATGGAACCATAAATAAGTTTAAAGCTCGATTGGTAGCCAAAGGCTTTAGACAAAAAGAAGGTATCGATTTCTTCGATACATATGCTCCTGTTGCTCGTATATCTACCATTAGGACTTTAATTGCTCTTGCAGCAATTCACCGCCTAATAATCCATCAAATGGATGTTAAAACGGCATTTTTAAATGGTGATCTAGATGAGGAAGTCTATATGGAACAACCTGAGGGATTTGTTCAACCTCGGCAAGAGAAGAAAGTGTGTAAATTGGTCAAATCTCTCTATGGGCTCAAGCAAGCTCCTAAGCAATGGCATGAGAAGTTTGACCAAGTAGTGCAATCTAATGGTTTTAGAGTAAACCAAGCAGATAAGTGCATATATATCAAAGGTCAAATCATTATCTGCTTATATGTAGATGATATGCTAATATTTGGACCAGATGTGGATTGTATTAAATAAACCAAAAAGTTTCTAAGTACCAGCTTCGACATGAAAGATATGGGTAAAGCCGATGTAATACTAGGTATTAAGATTTATAATCTTAATGATGGAATAGCCTTGACACAATCTCATTACCTAGAGAAAGTGTTAAAGAAGTTTAATCACTATGATTATAAATCGGTTTCAACCCCGTTTGATTCAAGTATTAAATTGGTTAAAAATACTGGTAGATGTAAAGCACAACAAGAATATGCTAGTATTATTGGGAGCTTAATGTATGCAATGAATTGTACTAGACCCGATATAGCATTCACAGTAGGAATGTTAAGCAGGTATACTAGTAATCCAGGACAAGAACACTGGAATGCAATTTCCAGGGTTATGAGGTATCTAAAAGGAACTATAGACTATGGACTGTATTATAAGTCATATCCTGCTGTACTTGAAGGGTACAGTGATGCAAGCTGGAATGCAGATAGTATAGAATCGAAATCTACAAGTGGCTGGATATTCACTCTTTGAGGAGGAGCAATATCATGGGCATCTAAGAAACAAACGTGCATATCTCACTCTACTATGGAAAGTGAGTTTATAGCACTTGGAGCCGCTTGTAAAGAAGGAGAATGGCTAAGATACCTACTGATGGAACTCCCATTTTGGCCAAGACCTACTCCTGCTATATCTATCTTTTGTGATAGTTAGGCTACTCTTTATCGTGCTATGAGTAAGACTTATAATGGTAAGTCTAGAAATGTAGGTTTAAGGCATAACTTTGTTAAAGGATTGCTCAGAGATGGAGTAATCACAGTGGAATATGTTAAATCCATCCTGAACTTAGCAGATCCCTTAACAAAAGGTTTATCTAGATATCAAATAAGGAGAACCACTAAAGGAATGGGACTAAGATCCATAAAGATATAACTTTCATCCTTGATGGTAACCCTACCTAAGTTTTGAAATATAGGCTAGGTTCAAAGGGACAAACAAGTCAAGTAGGTGACTGAAACATAACACTAGAAAATTTTGAGTCTCATTCCTAAAAGTCTAGTGTTTGATTTTTGCATTTTATAGGAGGTTGGGTAATAACTCTTAATAGGTCTATAAGCAGACTTTGCGGAGATGAAGCAGAATCATCTTTGATAGATCTACCTATATGAGTAAAGAAGTGAGGCCGCTTTTGGAGAGATTGGGATCGTCTCTAGAATACTCATGAAATAGGATACGCACAAGGCCAAAAAATGTGCGAACTTTTAGATCTTCAGTTACATATAAATAGATGTGTGCTATGTGTCCAGTGAGTCATATAAGGTCTTTAGTTCAAGACTAATGGGTCACTAAGTACTTGACAAAACTTTGATACATATGCACTAAAGTGATGATTCAAATCCACAAGATACCATTATTTATGCTTCTGTTTATACTGATATGCCATACGTCCTAGCCGTTAATTTATTTTTGAAATTGTGGGGGATTGTTGGGTTTTTATTTAAATAAAAATTTTTTTAATTAATTTCAAAAATAAAAGTTTATTTTTAATAAGTACATAAATATACTTATTATTAAAACTTTCCATAAAAGTTTAAATAGCCGGTTGGTAAAAGGAGGGGGTTTTGCTACTAAAACCAAGGTTCGAATCTCCACAAGGACGGTGCGAAGCACCGTCCGCGCACGCGCGCGTGGCGTGGGCTGCTTGGGCGCTTTTTGGCGCTTTATTAGGCGCACTTTGCACTTTGCATCGTCGCAAGGAGCTAACCTTTTTGGCACTAAGTACAATAAGGAGTGAACCTGGGTTAGGTCAGAGGTTGATTAAGACATTCTGTACATGTGACATTTGTGCCACGTGTCATACATGTGGCGGCAGTTATGCTGACTATGATCTGGATCCCACATGACAATAGTTTTAGGCTGTTGCATAACTGTTTTTGTCTGAAAAGATACAGAAATAACTGCCACAAGAGAAATGGTCATGTCCTTTCATGGCAGAATGTCTCTTGCATATGAAAGGGTGTGGATGTCTTGAAGAGGCACATGAGTCTCTCCAGAAAAGACACCATGACCCTTCAATTGCTATATATCCTGGATATCATAATCCAGAAGGAGTATGATTCTATCCATTTCTCTGATCAAGCCATCCTCTTTCAGTATTATAAGATCTGACCTCTTACTGTGTTTTTTCTGGACGTATTTGAAGGCATATTGGTGTTATAACTAAAGATCTGTTTAACACTTAAATGTGCAAAGTTTTGTGTTAAAATTCGGATTGAGAGTTCATTGTATCCTGAAGACAATTTGCAGATTTCCTTCATTTGCACTTGCTGGAATTAACAGAAAAAGGGCAGCAAATCTGTCTTGAGAAATTGACTATTCAAGTCAAGCCTTGAACCTGATAGATCTGACTTGGCCGTGTACTAAATATACAGGAAGATTTATACAACACACTGTTGTTCACAGATCTAACGAAAACAGTCTTAACTTCCTCATTACATGTCCCATTTGGGTGATCTTGTACTTGTTGAAAATATAATTTGATGAACTTTCAAATGAATTTAGAATCACTTTATTTAGACACTATTTGATTGCTCAAAAGTGAGCCCATTTTCGTGGGATCTATAACCCACGTGCGGGTGGGGGGGGACTTCCTGCATAAGGGACTCATTTATTAAACACATCTCACATCTTATGTGGGGCCCACTAGATAGTCTTGGAGTAGATCAAAGCCGTCCACATGAAGGTGATTTTAATTTCATGTCATTTATTCAAGTTTGAAAGCAAAACTCGTCACGATGAACTACACTAGAAGAAGCAATTCAGAATTAACTTATAATGTTAACGCAGGTGTTGGTCATAAAAAGCTCCGAAAATTATTTTAAAATGACCTTTTTGTAGGTTCACAACTGTTCGATTAAAGTGAACAGATGATATCAACTAAGGGGTGACCTTAATCATTGATTTAGTAGGGCCTACACCCTATTCTCAAAATGCCCTCTGTTGATGTCATACGAGAGGATGGCTGGGTAGAGGGGCATTTTAAAGCTAGTATCATAAGGGCTCTTTCAACTAATATACCACCCATCTTGCAATCTTCGTTGCGCCAAATACACGCATTCTCAGTCGGAAGCCGAGGAAGTTACTGCTCGCTTGGAACTTAGGTGGAGCCCACAATGATGTTTTTGATAAATCCACCCTGTCCATCCATTTTTCGTGCTCATTTTATGATACGAGACAAAAAATGAACCGGATCCAAGATTCAAGTCAGCCTCACTAGAGGAAAAGGCGAGTAGGAAAATTATTGCCGTTGAAACCTCTCTAGGCCTACAGTGGGATGAACTGAAAACACAAATATTTCAAATGTGATGTTCAATCCTCGAGCTTTCCGCCCACTTAAGCCTTGAATCCGGTTCATTTTTGTCTCATGTCCTAAAATGGGATCCGAACGGATGAACACAGTGGATTGATAAAAAACATCAATGGACCCCACGTAGATTCCCATGAACTTCTCGTGCGGATGCCGATTAGCTACTGAAGTGACGTCACTAAGTTATGTATCCCACCAGGATGTATGTGTTACATCCGCACCGTCAATCCATTTGGAGAGATCATTTTAGGGCATGATCAAATGAATTAGGCATATCTAAACCTCAAGTGGACCCACCACAGAAAACAGCGGTGACAGTGACACCCACCATTGAAACCTTCCTAGGGCTCACCATGATGCTTATATGAGAACTATTCTTTTCATAAGTTATTACAGACATGGATGAAGGGAAAACACAAATATCAGCTTCATCGAAGACTTCTGTAGACCCCTATAAGTTTTTAATGGTAGGCATTCAATTCCCACTTGATTTTTTATGGTGGGGTCCACTTGAGTTTGGATCTGCCTCCTTTTTTGGGTCATACCTAAAATAATCTCTCCAAATGGATGGACGGTGTGTATGTAACACATACAGCATGGTGGGATCCACAGAACTTGGTGACGTCACCTCATTAGCAAGATTCCTACTGACATTAGCAATCCGCGTCCGTCCGTCCGTCCGTGCCGGGGAGTTCATGCGAAATCCACACCGTTCCTGCTCCGTATCTTTATCAATTGGAGGTGGATTTCCGGAAGTTCCTTGGCTGGAAATCTAGGCGGGGCCAGAGTGATGTTTTTGAGAAATCCATGCCGTCGATCCGTTTTTTGAGTTCATTTTAGGAGGTACCGCCGTAAATGAGCCGGTTCCAAGAGGATTGAATGTCTACAGTTGAAATATTTGTGGCCCCGAAGTTTCGAATCAGGCTAATATCTTTGTTTTCAGTTCATCCCAATAGGAATGACATTATGAACGGTATGGATGGCATATAAATATCACTGCAGGCCCTAGGGAGATTTCAACGGTGGGAATTTCCCTACTCTGAGTCTTTGATCCGGCTCATTTCGGTCCCACGTCCTAAAATAATCTCACAAAATAGATGGACGGCGTGGATTTCTCAAAAACATCACGCCCCCACATCAATTCCCAGCGCGCCTTTCGCCAGAAATCCGCTTCCTTCTCAGTTCTGACCGGTGGGGCCACGATACCTTGGAATCCTGACGACTGGTCTGTTGACTTGACTTTTAATACACGGACGCCGAACCTACGCTGGGCCACCGTGATATTTGTGAGAAATCCACCCTGTACATCTGTTTTGTGAGCTCAGGGGACAAAAAATGAGCCGGATCCAAGACTCAAGTGGGCCGAAAACGTGAGAATTAAATGTCCACAGTTGAAATATTTGTGGGGCCGCAGAAATTGTGAATCAGGCTAATATTTGTGTTTTCAATTCATCCCAGTAGGAATGATCGTTATGAATGGTATGGATGGCATATAAACATCACAGTGAACCATAAGAAGATTTCAATGGTATGAATTTCACTACCCACCTTTTACTTTAGTGCAGCCAACTTGAGTCTTGTATCCAGTTAATTTTCGGTTGCAGGTTCTAAAATAATCTTACAAAGTGAATGGACGGGGTGGATTTCTCACAAACATCACGATGGCCCCACCTAAGTTTCCAGCACAGCAACTTCACGTCCCTTAATATACGGAGGTGAGTTATTTGATACTCTGGAGGTTGATAGGCAGGTACAGAGGCATTATTGTACATTTCTCATGCATAACTCGAACTAACCTGGAAATTTCAGCACCCAAAAGTGAAATTGATGGAACGATACTGATCTCGAATAAATGCGCATTTGTTTGTTGAATCAGACCGTCAGTATTTTCATTTGGACCGTACATTAAATGTACACCAACCAGCTGGTTATGAAGTTAAATCAGCCTTACTTTCAATTCACAGGCAACCTAAACTGGGACCCACTGTTTGAACGGTTTACTTCAATAACCTGTACGTGGACTTCGCTAGCACCTGTGTCAAGTATCAACCATCATCCTCTGCCCGATTATCAAAGGTTCTGTCCCACCAGAATGGTATAGATTCTACCACGATTGAAGATGACAAAAATCAATTATCCGGACCTTTTTTCAGTTGAATGTGGACCGTTGTTGTGTTGCCCACTTAACCTGGACGCACATTGCCTGCGAGTGCACTTAGAAGCTAAATAGGCCCCACCGTGATTTTTGTGAGAAATCCACACCATTCATCTGTTTTTCCGAGATCCTGTTGGGGCATGAGCCCAACAATGAGGGAGATTCAAAACCCAAGTGTGCCATACGACAGGAACAGTTAGGATTGAGCGTCCACAAACATTCATGGGGCTGCAGAAATTTTAGATTAAGCTAATATTTTTGTATTTTCATTTCATCCTGGTAGCAATGACTTTATTTACACCAGTATGAATGACGTGATGAACAGTATGGATGGCATATAAACATCATAGGAGGGTTCAACTGTGGGCATTGTCCTACCTACTTTTTGGGAGAATAGCTGTCCTGTGTGGGGTCCACAGAGATCTCCGTGGTCAATCCACTCTGTCCATCTGTTTTGAAAGACCACAATAAGGATAGGATTATAAAAATCAGGAATATCCAAAACTCAGGTGGGCCATACCAACAAAACAGTGGAAACAGCAACTCCACCTTTGAAATCCTGATTTTTAAAATCCTGTACTATTGTGGTCTTTCAAAACAGATGAATAGAGTGGATTTATCACGGACATCTCCATGGCCCCATGCAGCCCATGCCCGAGGTCACAGGCATTAGAGCTATACAAGAGTTGAGGCTGTTGAAAATTTTCTGATCTTTAAAAATAAATAATTGGAAAAAACTGAGAAAAAAGGAGAGGCTGAAGCACGTGAAAAACACGCTGTCCTTAAAGCGTAATTTGCTCCTACTCAATATAATTTTGAGTCTGCTGATAGGTTGCAGGCGGATTGCTTCCAGGATACGACGAGCCTTATGTGGTTCTGCGTTCAGCAAGAAACAAAGGAACCACTATAGAACTCAGTAACACAGTCTGGCAGATAAAGAAAAAGAAAGAAAGAAAAGAATGATAGTCTTCTTCTGGCAGCAACAGACCACTACACTGGTCTAAGTGGTTTGGTTTATTTCAACCAAACCGAGAGGCTAAGACTAAGATGGGTGCTGGTTCAATATTCGAGGTTATGATTGCTGTTGTTATATTGGAATGAACCAGACCTGTCCGATTTATATAGGCAAGGGTGGCTGGCAATTTTGGTCCAGAGCCATAATGGCACTAGCCATTTTCTAGCTGTTGTGAGAAACTAGCCGTCTATGGCAGTTTCTGACTGTTGTGCATGTGGGAGTTATGCACCTACATGCTGGCTGTTTAGACTCAATGGCTAGCCGTTTCTGACTGTTGGGCTAGCCACATGCAGCTGTTACTGCATGGTATGGACCGTTACTGCATGAGCAGTTACACAGGTCCCTCTAATTAGCCCTGCAGCTCTCTATAAAAAGCAGAGAGGTCTCTCTGTCAGACCTCCCACCCACAGTACCTCCTCTGTTCCGAACCCAGCCACCTGACCTATTACCTAGCCTCTGTCGCACCGCGACTCGCACCATTCTTGCTCCGATCCGCGAGGTCGCAACCCATCTGCGACATGATGCTCACGTGCGAAGTGCCAAGTGCGCCACTAGCGCCTCTACAGCCACACTGCCTCACGTGCCCACGCCCTCGCACCTAGCCCGAGCTCGAGCCCGAGCCCGTGCCCGAGCCCGTGCCCGAGTCCGAGCCCGAGCCCGTGCTCTTGCGCGTGCGCGGTGTTCGCACTGGAACACGTAAGCCACCATTCTCCTTCTCTTCCACCATAAATAAGTAAGGTGCACAACACCCTACTTATAAAGAGGTAAAAATTCTTTCTCCCATCCGATATGGGACAAAAACCGAACGCATATTTTTTTCTTTTAAAATTGTTTTCAAAACAAACTTTTTCAACAATCCCCATTTGTTTTAAAATAATTTAAAACAGAAAAAACGATGTCTGCCAGAGTATAAAAGATTATATGCATAAAGAAAGATATCTTTCGATTTAAATCCTTCTTTAGTGTAAGTATTTCAAAGACCTATCGAACTTACTGGTAGCCGCAGCTTTGAACCAGTTATTTTTATATAACAGGACCGGAAATACCACACACATACTTTCTAAGTGTTATTTGAGTTCCCACAATTCTTACTCAGCACATTTAATGGCCTTATGCTTATCCTGTTTCATGAACGATCCCGAGAAAACTCTCATTCTCATGAGAGGCGGCACCATCTCTACGTTCATATAGGTGAAGTCCTTCCAGTGTCTCCGTTACTTTCAGACACTTGTCCTTAAGACTGGACTGTATTAAGAGTTTCTAAGACTCAACCCTCTGTCTGTAACGACCAGCACTATAATCCTGGATGAGGTGTATATATATATAATTTAGTGTTGAAACTTTTCACGTATCAGTGACTTGTTTTTACCCATTGAACCCCTATATAGAGATTTTCTAACTTTAGGTTGGGTTTCCATCACTGGTGAAATCTTTTGAAAAAAGTTTCAACCCCATCCCTCTAGATGTTGTCCTTACTATCTCTCTCGTTAGAGGTTTAGTAAAAGGATCAGCTAAGTTATTACTTGACTTTACATAAGAAATTGCAATGATTCCATCTTGAATCAGTTGTCTTACATAGTCATGTCTCAGACTTAGATGTCTAGATTTCCCATTATACGTGCCGCTATAAGCTCTAGCTAATGTGGCTTCATTATCGCAATGTAGCGAAACAGCCGGTATCGGCTTCGCATAGAATGAAATTTCTAAAAGAAGATCCCTAAACCACTCAGCCTCTTTACCTGTTGCAGCAAGGGCTATGAACTCAGACTTCATAGTTGAGTGAGTTATGCAGGTTTGTTTCTTGGATCCCTAAGATACAGCTGCACCTCCTAAGGTGAAAACCCATCCAGTAGTGGATTTGTTGTCACCTGCACTCGATATCCAACTTGCATCGGTATATCCTTCCAGTACAGCTGAAAATTCTGAGTAAAATAACCCTAAGTCTTTGGTTGGTTGCTTTTAAATAACCAAGTACTCTTCCTATTGCTTTCCAGTGTTCTACACTGGGATTACTAGTAAACCTACTTAGTTTACTCACAGTATATGCGATGTCTGGTCTAGTGCATTGCATTGCATACATTAGACTTCCTATAACACTCGCATACTCTAATTGTGCAACTGTTCTTCCAGTATTTTCATTTAACTTGATACTTGGATCGAATGGGGTTTTCGCTTCTTTAATATTCAGATGTTTAAACTCGTTTATTATTTTCTCAATATAATGAGATTGGCATAGCGCATAAACCCCACTATGAGTTTTAACTTTAATACCTAGAATGGTATCAACTTGTCTAAGATGCTTCATTTTAAATACGGAAGACAGAAACTTCTTTGTTTCAGTTACACCTTCCATTTTGTTACTTATTATTAACAGGTCATCAACGTATAAACAAATAACAATTATATAGTTACTACTTGTTTTGGAATATATGCATTTGTCTGCTACATTATGCATGAAACCATGAGAAAGTATTTTAGAATCAAACTTCTCATGCCACTATTTAGGTGCTTGTTTTAGTCCATACAATGATTTAATTACTTTACAAACTTTCTTCTCATTTCCTGACAGAACGAACCCTTCAGGTTGTTCCATGTATACCTCCTCGTCGAAGTCTCTATTCAGGAAAGCAGTCTTTACATCCATCTGATGTATATACAGCTGATGTATGGATGCTAAAGCAAACATAATTCTAATAGATGTTATTCTTGCCACATGTGAGTATGTGTCAAAATAATCTATTCATTCTTTTTGTCTGAATCCTTTAGCTACTAATCTAGCTTTAAAGGTTTGAATAGTTCCATCAGTGTGATATTTCTTTCTGAATACTCACTTACACCCTATGGGTTTAGAAGCTGGAGGTAGATCCACCAGTTCCCAGGTTTGGTTTGACATAATCGAGTTCATCTCATCATTAATGGCTTCTTTCCAAAAAGCTGAATCTCTAGAAGTTACAGCTTCTCTATAGGTTTTGGATCATCTTCTATAGTCATAACTATAGGTATCTTTCTAATAACATTATCTCTATCTCCTTCTACAAGATGAAAAGAGATACGTTGAGAGTCTATCTGTTCAGGATCAAGACTCTTTTCTACTCTTACCCTTTGACTCCTACGAGGTTCTATTGGAGCTTCAACTTCATGTTGAGCTTCTACCATAGGTTTTTCTGTTTGAGTTTGGATTTCATTATCCTTTGACTCTAAGAATAGTGAGTTTTCAAAGAACTCAACGTCTCTAGACTCTATGATTGTATTAGACTCTAAATCTAGGAGTCTATATGCTTTGCTATTTTGTGCATACCCTACAAAGGCGCACTTAATAGCTCTGGATCCTAATTTAGTTCTTTTGGGATCAGGCATTCTACAATATGCGAGGCACCCCCACACTTTAAGATATCCTAGATTAGGTTTTCTACATTTCCATACCTCATATGGTGAAGTGTTAAACTTCTTAGAAGGAACCCTATTTAGGATGTGGTACGCTGCGAGAAGTGCTTCTCCCCAAAGTCCTAGTGGCAACTTTGCTTGTATTAGCATTGAGTTGACCATTTCTACTAAGGTTTTATTCTTCCGTTCAGCTATACCGTTTTGTTGCGGTGTGTACGGCGCAGTGCATTGGTGTATTATGCCATGTTCTTCACAGAAGTTAGAGAATTCATTTGAAAAATACTCTCCTCCTCTGTCGCTACGAAGAACTTTAATTTTCTTGTTTAATTGATTTTCCACTTCTGCTTTATATATCTTGAACATGCTGAGTGCTTCATCTTTGTTCTTTAGAAGATATACATGTACATATCTGGAGCAATCATCGATGAAGGTTATAAAGTATCTTCTTTCTTCACGTGTAAGAATGCCATTTAACTCACAGATATCAGTGTGTATTAGGTCCAATATTTGAGATGGTCTCTCAACACTAGGAAAATGTTTCTTTGTAAATTTGGACCTTATGCACAGTTCACATTTGTCATTTTGACTATCTGTGTATGAGATTAAGCCATTCTTAGACATGAATTTTAAGGTACTATAACCTATGTGTGCTAATCTACCATGCCACAATGCTACAGATTCAATCATATACGCAGAAGGGCTACTTTCATTCAAAGAAAATTTTATCATCCCATTACAAGCATATCCCTTACCAACGAAATTTCCGTTCTTGGATAGAATCAGTTTTCCCAACTCAAACACTACCCATATTCCAGGTTTTCCCAGAAGATCCCCAGAAACTAAGTTTCGTCTCATGTCAGGGACATGCAGTACATTAGTTAGGATCACTTTCTTTCCAGAGGTAAAGGCTAGTTCCACGGTTCCTTTGCCTACGACTTTCGATCGGACTTCATTACCCATTTGGACCTCTTGACCATCGGTCACGTCCTCATAAGTCTTGAAGGCTGATCTATCATAGCTTACATGGACTGTGGCAGTTGTATCATACCACCAACTGGGTACTTTGCCTTGGATCATGTTTACCTCAGTGATCATGGCAACTATGTCTTCTTCAACTGCACTTGCCTCATTCTTCGACTTTCGAAAACGGCATACTCGAGCGTAATGCCCGATTTTCCCACAGGCATAGCAAGGGCCTTTGAACTTTTCGTTCTTCTTTTGTGATTTCTTGAATTTCTCTTTATTGGGTTTCAGGGAACCGTTCTTGTCGGGATTCTTGTTTTGGGTACTTTCTACTGCTTGCACCTTGAATGAGGAATTCCCATTTCCATTTTTCTTTTCACGGTTTCGGGATTCTTTCTCTATTCGGATATGTTTCTGGATTTGTTCCAGTGAATAATCATCGGTTTTATGTAGCAGTTTCTTCCTGTATTCTGTCCAACTCGATGGCAAATTTGCGATAATAGCCCCGACTTGGAAAGTTTCAGGGATATCAATTTTTAGGGCACTAATTTTGCCAACAATTAGCTGTAGTTCTTCGAGTTGGGCTAACAACGATTTGTTATCTACCATGGTGTAGTCGAAATAGCTAGCTATTAGATATTTGTTCGTACCTTCTTCTTCGGTCTTGAATTTGAACTCGAGAGCGGTCCAAATTTCTTTGGCAGATTCAGTTCTTGTGTATTGATCATACAGACGATCAGATAGCGTGTTCAGAATGTGTCTTCGACATAACAGACTATCTTCTTCTCTCTTGATGCGTGCGTTGGTCTGCTCAGTCGTGTCTGTATCAGTAGCTGGAGGAAGCGGCTTCAAGTTCGGGTCTAAGATATAGAATATCTTCAATGCCGTAAGCAGGAACTTTATCTTATCCTGCCATCTGGTGAAATTGGTTCCATCTAACCGGTCCAAACGAATCAGATCCTGGTTCATCAGTTTGATTGATGATACCCCTTCGGTTTCCATATCAGAAAAATTACGTTTTAAGATTGTTGAAAATTTTCTGATATTTAAAAATAAATAATTAAAAAAAACTGAGAAAAAAGGACAGGCTGAAGCACGTGAAAAACACGCTGTTCTTAAAGCGTAATTCGCCCCTACTCAATATAATTTTGAGTCTGCTGATAGGTTGCAGGCGGATTGCTTCCAGAATACGACGAGCCTTATGTGGTTCTGCGTTCAGCAAGAAACAAATGAACTACTATGGAACTCAGTAATACAGTCTGGCAGATAAAGAAAAAGAAAGAAAGAAAAGAATGACAGTCTTCTTCTGGCAGCAACAGACCACTACTAGGGCTGAAAGTTGGACGGGTTCAACCCGACCGACCCGTGACCGACCCGACATTGGGTTGGGCTTGGGCAAGAAGTATTGAACCCGATCTCGAGCTTGGGCTATGAAAACATCAACCCGATGAAGTTTGGGTCGGGCTTGGGTTGAGGTCTCGGGTTGCCCGACCCAACCCGAACCCGATCTATATACAAGTTACTTATACTTTTATTATACTTTAGTGAAGTAACCTTGTAATGTTTACTTGTATTTTAACTTATTTGTTTAGGAAAAGTGAAGTTCTTTACATAAATAAGTACATATATAATTAATAAAGTCATAGGTACAAAAAATAAGGCGTGTATTGAAACATAGTAGACTAATGTAATAACGAAAATATTAGCATGTATCAACCCGACCAACCCGATCAACCCGACCGAGCCTGCTTGGATTGGGCTTGGGTTGAGAATTCCCAACCCGAGGTTGGGTTGGGTTGGGTTAGGGTTGAGGTATAGGAACCTTGGGTTGGGTTAGGGTTCAGCACCAACCCGACCCAACCTGCCCGACTTTCAGCCCTAACCACTACACTGGTCTAAGTGGTTTGGTTTATTTCAACCAAACCGAGAGGCTAAGACTAAGATGGGTGCTGGTTCAGTATTCGAGGTTGTGATTGTTGTTGTTATATTGGAATGAACCAGACCTGTCCGGTTTATATAGGCAAGGGTGGCTGACAACTTTGGTCCAGAGACATAATGGCACTAGCCGTTTTCTAGCTGTTGTGAGAAACTAGCCGTTTATGGCAGTTTCTAACTGTTGTGCATGTGGAAGTTATGCACCTACATGCTGGCTGTTTAAACTCAATGGCTAGCCGTTTCTGACTGTTGGGTTAGCCACATGCAGCTGTTACTGCATGGTATGGACCGTTACTGCATGAGCAGTTACACAGGTTTCTCTAATTAGCCCTGCAACTCTCTATAAAAAGCAGAGAGGTCTCTCTGTCAGACCTCCCACCCACAGCACCTCCTCTGTTCCGAACCCAGCCACCTGACCTATTACCTAGCCTCTGTCGCACCGCGACTCGCTCCGGTCCGCGAGGTGGAAACCCATCTGCGACACGATGCGCACTGCCGAGTGCGCCACTAGCGCCTCTACAGCCACACTGCCTCACGTGCCCACGCCCTCGCACCTAGCCCGAGCCTAGCCCGTGCCCGTGCCCGTGCCCGTGCCCGAGCCCGAGTTCGAGACCGAGCCCGTGCGCGTGCGCGGTGTTCCAGTGCTTCGCACTGGAACACAAGCCACCATTCTCCCTCTCTTCCACCATAAATAAGTAAGGTGCACAACACCCTACTTATAAAGAGGTAAAAACTCTTTCTCCCATCCGATATGGGACAAAAACCAAACGCATATTTTTTCTTTTAAAATTATTTTCAAAACAAACTTTTTCAACAGAGCCTAGGCTCGTTCAATGACCACCCTGTTGTATATTTGGCTCAGCTTGGCCTACGAGCTGGAGTAATATGTTTGAGCTAGCTCAACCAAGTTTTTGAGCTGAGATCGAGCTTGGAAAAATTGAAATTTTAAACAGCACCTAAATCCCAATTTAAAAATATTTAAAATTGGGCCCAAAGGCACCCTAAATCCTATTTACACCCTCACTTACTTTTACTTAGGATTTTACCTCTTATTTCCTTGCTCACTTACTTTTATACAGAGTTTTACCTCTCATTTCCTTGCTCAGTTCTAAAGTAGAACTAAAAACATACTTTTCCAATTAAGTCAGCTAGGTCAATCTAGATTGAGCTTTGAATAACTAAATTTTGAGCCGAGCCGAATCGAGTTTGGGTTAGCTCAAGCTCAATTTGAAAATCATTTGGAATTTGGAATAATAGCTCAGCTTAGTTGGATCCCTACTTTCGAATCAAGCTGGTATGGGCCGAGCCGAGCAAGATAACTGAGCTAGCTTGGCTCGTGTACAACAGCTCTAACGCCCGCAATCCGCTCCCCCACTTTTTCCTTTTCGTATGGTTTACAGATGTTCGTGACATATCCACTCCATTCATCGGTTTTAAAAGACCATAATAGAATAGGAGCCTAAAAATCAGGTAGATCTAAAACTAAGGCAGGCCATATCACATGAAACAGTGGAAACGAAAACTTCCACCGTTGAAACCTTTCTTGAGCTGAACATGATGTTTATATCCCATCTAAACTGTTCATAGGATTATTACCGCTCAGATAAACTTTAGGAAAAACAAATATCATCCTGATACAAAACTGTTGTCATTCCAGATGTTCAATCCCCACTGTTTCCTGTGGTATGGGGCACTTGAGTCTTTGATCCGCCCGATTTTTAGGTTCCAGTCCTATTGTCGTCTTTTAAAACAGATGGACGGGGTGAATTTGTTACTAACATCTCTATGAGCCCTACACAGGTCACGGGCAATCCGCTCTCAGGTCAATGAACTCCAGGGATTTCTCACAAACACCACGGTTGGCCCCACCTAGCTTCTAAGGGGAAGAGCTTCTTGCCCCCAGTTGTCGAAGGCAATCCGCTTCCCATATTTATGTGGGACCCGACTGAACAATGGTCTGGATCATAGTTCGTGGCCCCACTTGTGCTAATTGGAGAAAGATGTACCGTGCAAAGATGCAGCACGTATCCTCACAGGAAAGCATGTGTGGTCTCCAACACGTGCCACTAAGATATCTACGTAAGAATCTGACCGCTCATCAGATATGCGGCCAGGCCTGGCCAGTAGTGTCTAGAGTGTCTAATGACTGACCTGAGTGTTGACTGCGTCAACGGTCTGGATTACGTGGACGATTGCCACCCATAAACAAAAGTCTAGCCCATAATGACAAATCTCCTTCTCGGCAATTTCTCAGCTTTGAAATTTCCACACTTTTTCTCACGGCAATGTACGGCAGTATGGGAAATTTTTTTCGGGAAATAAACATTAAAAAAAATATTTATTATTAATTAATAAATAATTTTAAATCCTAAAAATGTTAGAAAAAATAAATTTATTTAAACTTTTAGACATCTATTTTCATAAAATCTCTGATAATTTCAGGATAAAATCACAAGAAGCTAAAATTAAGAGATTTTGTAAATCTCGCAATATTCATGACAAATAATCTAGAAAATAAAATTTTCTGCATAATATTGCAAGATTTCACCTTTCAGCTAGCGATATTTTTTTCACATGGTGTCTGTGTGCACATGACTTTTATTTTCTATGGCACGGAAATCCACTACAACTTGTTGGTTCCCAATTTGGTTGCACATGTCTTATATATGTGTGTGTCCAGCGTGCCCAAGCCAATATTAGCTCAACTTGAGTCAAATGCTTTGTGACCCCAGTGCCAAATAGATTAAAAAAATTAGGCTCAGGTGAACCGAGCTGTCCATCCATGCTACTGATCACGAAAGATTAAGTGATTTGTGAAGTAGAAGGTTTATCTTTTTAATGAGTTCTTTTTATCTTAAGTGAGTAAACGTGTGATAATTCACTTAGTTCAACAATAATTCAATATTATTAAAAGAAATATTTTCACTGTAGTTGATAAAACAATAAATATAAGTTAATGCACTAGGTTAATTAAAGTAAAACAATAAAAGAAAAGATAATTAATGACTATCTCATTCAAAGGCAAAACGGTAGTCAAGCACAGTCATTTGGTTCGTCTCTCTATCAGCTTTATGAGTGCGACAGTCGTTGCGAAACAATTTATTGTTTCTTTGACGGTTAACTTTTGTTAAGCAAGAGAGTCATAGGTGGTTGGTAGATCTTAAACAATCTTGTAAATGCATGATGCGAGGGAATTTGAGTGGTCGACAATATCTCTAAGTTCTTAAGCAAGAAAAGCAACCACCCAAAAATCTTCCCAATGGGTGAAACTAAGACATTTTACTTCTGTTGGAATGTAAATCATTGAACTCAAAAAAATAAATGCATGAAGTAAATACATTAATGTAAATGACAATAAAAAGATAAAGTAAGGTCTTGGCCTAGATTTAATTAGTGAAGGCTGAAGCTCTTTGTTCTCGATTGAATTTATAAGAATTATAAGGCAATAGCGAGAGAGTTGCACTTATATTCGACATCGATGATCTTAATTCAATTAATCAACCAATAAAGAGTTGTGGTTGATCATGTGTATATCCTAAACAAGGATTTACTAATTTCTTGCTAAATTGGCCAATTGCTAGAGAAGCATAGCCAATTGAGCTTCTATTCTTTGGGTAATTCATAAATTCCTGTATGATGCTCCACCTACCTACCTTCATGCTGCCGATGACAATTTGTTGTAAGGTTGGAAGCAACTCACCACTTAGCGTCGTGTGCACTTTTGAAGACATTAGACGAGTTATGGCCAATAGCATCCCACCACATGTCTATGGTGACAACAGTGTGCTTTTGCCTTCGGAACATATATATAGCATGCATCATTTAGAGAAGTCTTACTTTCTCTTCACGATTTACTTTCTCTTTACGATTTCCTTTTGTCAAAATATATTGGCTATAAGGATTTTATGATGATCTTCTTATGGTAGTGTCGCCATGTGGTGTCTTCCTAGTTGTACCTAATGGTGTTAGGTCCGATGTAAACACAACTATTATAAAAAGAGTGTACATCATATGAGCTTTGTGGCCCACCGTGATGTATGTATGACATCCATTGCATTCATCTATAGTCATCTCATTATCACTGCACATAATAAAAACTACATCACTTCAAAATCCCACGTGGACCACACCATAGAAATTAAGAAAACTATAATCGTTACTAAAACCTCCAAATTCACATTATGTGGCCCACATGAGTTGATCAAGCCGATTTTTTAGATTTCTCTTCCTCATAGTGGGTATCACCTGATGAACAGAGTGGATAACATATAAACAACACAATTAGGCTTTAGGAAGGCTTCTATGGTGGCCATCACCATCTCCACTTGAATTTTGCATTAGACTAATTATCTTTTACAAGTCCTAACATTATATTTCTTAATGATGGATGGAATGGATTTCACAAAAAACACCATGGTTAGCTCACAAGCCTCGAATATTGCATTCAGTGCCGGTTCGATATAAAGAGATAGCACAGAAAAATTTAAATTAGAGAACGAGATCAAATCTTTAAATAGAAATGAAAGAACGAGAGCTAAGGCACGTTATATCCGTTGTTTTAAAGACGGATTTGATCCCATAAGAATTTGAACCTTGATGCACTAGGTCGCAGCTCCTCTATCCGTGAAATACAACAACTCCCAACATTTATGAATGGCTCAAATCAAATGCACATTTAGATCAAAGCTCTGAATTTAAACAGCGTCTACTAATTTTCCTACTAACAAAAAGAGGAGAAGAAAGATAATAGAGAATGTAAAATGAAAAATTATGTACGAAATCAAATATATAAACTGAAGAAACATCCGGAGAAGCTAGCTTGCTAAGGGAGCTAACCTAACACCTAGCACTCATTGGTTAAGCACCAGTGAGGTGCACCAGCAACTAAAGAGCATTGGATCCTGATTGTGTCCCACAGAGAAAAATAACGAAGGGAAAAGAGAAAATAATAATTTAACAAAAGAAGCTCACATGACATACTACATCGCGTCGTGCCATAACCACAATCGTGACCCGGTCCGGCACGTGCGCATGCGAGTCTCACAAATCTCACTTAGGTCCATACCACAAATCTATTGTAAATTATTTCAATAGAAATGAGGCTCTCTCTCTATCCAATATGAGACAAGTATTACTTTACACAAAAAGAATAGGAGACAAAAAACACAATTCGTTCTTATGTTTTAAATCGACCAACCTAGCAATCCTCTATAATTTAAATATAGGAAAACAAAGAAAAGACTATTTAAATAATTAAAGTAAGTAGGCAAATCAACAAAACAAGGTGTATCTATAAAGTATCTAGAGATTTGAATATTGCCTAGTGTACACATATCTAGTTTGTCAAAAGGTTGGTGATCTAGTGTCTTAAACTACGCCCCTTAAGCAACCTTAATTCCTTGCGAAGCTAGCACATTATAACCATATGTTATATCTTAGTTTCATTATCACTCTAGAAAATGTATCAATTCTCATAGGAATACCCCACTTCCACACTCATATAAGTGAGTCTACCAAGAATGTGCCCATACCTATTCATTCCACCATATCATAATTATGAAGCTCATTAAGGATGGTTACACCATATGAATGGATAGAGGTGTACATGAACTGAGCTTGAAAAGCTCGCTTAACTCAGCTCGAAAAAGCTTGATTCGGCTTGGTTCGTAGGGTGGATCAAACCAAACTGAGCCTTTTTTTGGGTTCGTTCAAAATTCGAGCCAAGCTCGAGCTTGGCCTGAGCTCAATTCGGCTCGGCTCAATCCAGGCTCAAATACGGCTCGGCTTAGTTTATAATATATAAAATTTTAAAAATAAATATATTCAATATATGTTGGGGTCCCAAAAGGAAGGGGCCCTTAAAATAAGCAAAATAGTCGTATATCTCCAAAAGAATCATGCAAAACGCCTTCCGGTGCACGCGAAACGGAAATTTGTAAAATTTCCTTACTTAGCCATTATTGGCTGAAATCTCCAGCGGGCCCCGCCGATCACCGTGATCAAAACCGTCCGGAATCGGACCCATAACTTCATTATCATTTATGATGAACAATGCATGTGATTTCACGATCAAACGGGCCTCACAAACCCCCCAAAATTCAAAACCCAAATGGTGGAGTTCCTATTTACGTGTCCACGCACCCATAAATTCGGGTACCCCACGCGCTCGAAAAATAAGCAAAAACAGGACTTCACTTAAAGGCATTTCGGGGTCTCATGCACCCGAAAAATGTCCCACGCACCCTTAAATTCAACAGATTTCAGGATTTCCATTTAAGGGTATTTTGGTGCCCCACGCACCCCAAAAATGGGTCTACGCACCCTTAAATTCGACCCATTTGATATCCGTCATTTTAGAGGCATTTCGGAGTCCCACGCACTCGAAAAATGCCCTACGCATCCATTAATTTGACTAAAAATCAAGCAGTTAATTTGAAGGTGCGTTGAGTCCCATGCACCCGTAAATTAAGTCCCACGCACCCAGAAAATCAGACATTTTCAGAAGTCATTTTTGGGTGCGTGGAGGGTATTTTAAGGGTGCGTGGCACGTGGCAGCCCCTCATTGGCGGAGATCCGGCGTTTTCGGCTATAAATACCCCTCCAGACGATTCATTTGGAGGATTCTTCAGGGACAGAGCTGCCATCTTCTCGGAATTCGAAATTCCCGCCGGAAACCCTCGCCAGAATACTTTTCCGATCGCCAGAATTCCCTCCGATCGACAACATTCGCCCCACAGGTCCGAATTCTAAGAAATCCCTAAGTGTGGTCACGCACCCTGAAATTGGTCCCACGCACCCGAATAATGGTCAACGCGTCCATAAATAAAGTCCCACGCGTCCATTAATTCGATACGAATGACTTGGACAAGTGCATCAGACTTCCACTGCACCCGAAAAATGTCCCACGCATTCATAAATTCGTATCCCACGCGTCCATAAATTCGACGAAGTTAGGATTTGCAAATTCGGTCCCACGCACCTGAAAAATGCCCCCACACACCCATAAATTCATCAATATCAGACACTTAATTATTAGGTGCGTTGAAGCCCACACACCCGTAAAATAAGTCCCACGCACCAAAAAAATCAGCCAATCGCAGAACATGTTTACAGGTGCACCGGACTCAATTTTAAGTGTTTTCAAGTTTCATTTGAGCCTACTTTGGGTATTTCGAGCGTTCCGGACGCAATGGAATGGTCAAATGGACGTTTCGGGATCTTTAAACAAGCGAAATCGCGTGTCTTCGAGGTTCGACTTGATTCGACGTGTTGAATGAAATGACTTCTCGAAAAGAAGCTGCCAGCATCCAAAACTATGCAAATATGTCATCATTTATATCTACTGTAAAGATGTGATCCGATTTGGGTCGAAAGCTAGACAAATGGGACTATGGTTATCACAATAAACCATATCAAAGAGTTGCGATTCTCTACAAAGCAATTGTCATGAACTGCCATAACACAACAGTTGATGCCCTACCCATCCAAACGGTATCCGTCGGTTGGGCTACGTAGGTACACACAACTGTAGAATGGACTTCCCGAGGTCACCTGTCCCTACATTGACAGGCGCGGGCCCAGAGTTGTCCTTCTCAGTCATAAACCCTGATAGTCTCAGCCCGGATCTTCGGCCAAAACATGAGACATAGACATCTGACTAATACAAAGATGGTTCAGTACATAACAAAACAAATCCAGGTCTCTACGATCACGAACTCTAAGACCATAGTCTCTGCTGACTAGTCTTCTGCCTTTTAATTAAGGGTCATCGATCATTCGATGTAATTAAGGGCTCGTGCCAGATCACAGCTTGGAATGTACAAGATCTAAGGATCTCTAGAATAAAATTCGTCTTGCGATATCTCTTCTCTTGTGTACCTTTTTGTGAATGCTTTTGATTGTCTATGAATGTTTTTATTACTCAGAACCCTAGAGCAACCAAACACCCACATTTTCAAGGAAATGTCCTTGTGTCCATTTCCTAGTTCCAACAAACTGGTGACTCTGCTAGGGAATGCTGCCGAACCCAGAATCTCTGGTTAGTTCTAAGTATAGAAACGCTCTAAAATCAATCATTCGCAGACACGAATGTGTACGTAAGAGATCTATCGCGAAGCATAATGTTTCGGCGCCCTTGGGAGCCAAGCTGGCGACTCTTAACTGGAAACATTCTTCCCTTCATCTTTAAGGCAATAGACGGTAAATTAAAGGTTTCCAAAACCACAAAACTCCCACAACCACACATACTTCTCTCTTTCTTGCTTATTTCTGTTAGTTTATGCACTGCGATCGATGAGTTCACACTCCTGGCCGCGTTTATGAATTGTTCTAATGATTTTCTGACCCCACAGAATTAGCAAGATAGTAATGCAGACAGAAGAAATGGCATGCTCAATAACTAGTTTGTGCACCTTCCTTGCCGCCGGAGGCTTCAGCTTCCCCCGTTCCACCACAACTACATACCCAAGCTCAGAATGGCAGTTGGTTGAGACCCGAAGGCAGAAGAAGGAACAGAAGAAAGCTACCATCATAGCAGCATATAGGAAGGCGAACGTTGCAAGACCTTGCTCCGTGATCAAGAAACAGTGGCAGCCGAAGTAGGGGCAAAAGATCCTTATCAACAGGCAGGTCACATCAGCCAAGCCCGCAGCGCCCGCAATAACAGTCGAGCAGTTCCCGCCGTTATCCAAATCCAGTTCGTACCTCGCAAAAGACTACTAAGCCCGCGCATGTAAAACCCAAGCCCGTGACGACCCTTGAACAGAAACAGAGGCCGGCTCGAAAAATCCCGTTGGCGCAAGTGGTGATGGTCCAAGTGGCCGCAGAAGAAGAAGAAGAACCTTATGAGGCAGAAGAATTACCTTCATTCCAAGAGCAGATCGATAAATTGGTTGAGGCTAATCGTGAGACAAATAATCGAATGAGGGCTATCCAGGAAGCCTTGACCACTCTGATAGCGCAGAATGCCACCAGAAGTATCGCTATTATTCATGAAGCTATTATTCAGGTCATAACATAATTCAGGTCATAACATTATTCCAATGAAAAGCAATGGTGTGCGATTATGTTGTTCGACTTTATCAGTCTCATCTTCAATCTTTTAGGACTAAAGGCGGATATAACTCATATGCATCCTCATCCTTTATTATTCTCAATAAAGGGTGGTTCATACTTCAATGTATGAACATCACCCCAAGTGTACCTTTCTTGTACATTTAGGGTTGGTCAACCCGTGTGAGTGGGTGACCGGTCTCCCGACAAAAGTTGAAATCCTACTTGATCTCTCAAAGTAAATGCTGATGATCTACACACCTAGTTAAATAAGTGCTCAATACTGAATAAAATGGATTTTATTATTCATGAAAAATCAAAGGTAACATAATACAAGCATATCAATTAAGCTTTCTTCAATCCCATCTGCCTGACGTGAACCTGAAATAGATCTCTAGCTATATGTTTCATCATGGGATAATAATTGAGGATAACTTTCTTTTCTTTCACTTGATCACAAACGTAATGATACTTTATCTCAATGTGCTTGGATTTCTGGTGGTGTTTGGGGTCTTTTGCCAAGTCAATGGCCGTAGTGTTGTCTATCCTCAACGATACAAGCTCACGAATGCCTGGAATAATACATAGTCCTAATAGGAATCTGCGAACCCATACATACTCCTGAACTACAGCATAACATGCAATGTACTCAGCCTCCATAGATGAAAGGCCTGTGGATATCCATTTCTTACTAGACTAAGAGATAGCTCCCCCCTCCCGAGCAAGAAGACATATCCTGAAGTAGACTTTCCCTCGTCGGCATCATTACCCTAGGCGGCCTCAGAATATCCTTTGAGCTCGAGACTCGCGCCTTCATAACACAGCATCAGGTCTTTAGTTCCTCTAAGATAGCGGAATATACGTTTAACGGCTTGCCAATGAGATTGTCCCGAGTTACTCTTGTAACGACTGACTATGCCAACTACATAACTAATATCTGGTCTGGTGCAAAGCATAATATACATTAAGCTGCCTACTGCGCTCGTATAAGGTACTGAGGACATTACCGATTTCTCAGCTTCTTTCTGGAGATACGATTTCCTTTCTAACTTAGTAACTTTGTCTATGGGGGTTTCAACAGCTTTTGAATTTTTCATCCTGAACCGCTATAAGATCTTTTATATGTAAGTGGCTTGAGACAAGCTTAAGAATCTCCTAGAACGGTTCCTGATGATTTTAATCCCTAGAATAAGTTGGCTTCACAAAGATCTTTCATCTCGAAGTTCGAGAAAAACCAATCTTTAAACATCATCAACATTTGCATGTCATTACTAGCAAACAGGATATGGTCTACATATAAAGATAGTATCAGAAAAGATCTACCGGACCGTTTCACGTATACACAATGATCTTCTTGACTCGTCGTGAACCCTGAAAGTGGTGATTGCTAAGTGAAACCTCGTATACCACTGCCTTGAAGATTGCTTTAACCCATAGATAGATCGTAATAGTTTGCAGACTTTTCTTGGATACTTTTTGTCCAATAACCTGTGGGTTGTTGTATGTATATTTCTTCATCTAAATCACCATTTAAGAATGCGGTTTTTACATCCATCTGATATAACTCTACGTCTAAACTTGCGACAATGGACAAGATCATGTGGATTGAGGAGAATTTTGCAACAGGTGAAAGTCTTATCATAATTAACATCTTCTTTTTTATTTAAAATCTTTAGCAACTAATCAAACTTGGTACTTGTCCACTGTACCATTTGCCTTTCTTTTGATCTTAAGTGCCCACTTGTTACCTATTGTTTTGCGATTGGAAGACAAATCTACAAGTTCTCAGACTTTATTCTTCCCCATTGAGGCAATCTCCTCATCCATGGCAATTACCCAATCAGCCGAATTCAGAGATAACAATGCATCCTGATAAGAATTAAGTTCATCATCATCAACTGCAACACAAGAGAAAGATTGACCATCGATATCGAAATATGTATGGGAAATCAAATATCTTTCACTTCGACGTTACTCAAGAGCCTACCTAGATTTACTCCCACTGTTCTGATGAACTATAGGAACATCTCCATTTTCATAAGCAGAGCTCCCACTTACCTGAGATACATCGGGAATTTAAAAATATTCTATGGAATCCTTTTGTTTCTTTCGGCCGGGGAATCTGTTTTTAACGAAGGTCACGTCCCAAGATTTTATTTCAGTCCATCCTCCATGATTCTCATAAACTTGAACGTATCCCTTTGAGTGCATGGGGTACTTGATGAATATGCATTCAATAATTTTACTATCAAGTTTACTTCTATGAGGAGCAGATAATAAAACATATGCTAAAGTTCCTCAAGGACGCAGGTCGGCTAGAGAATGAATCCTCCCAAACCACATTTCATATGGGGTCTTAGGAACGAATTTAGTTGGGACTCTATTTAGGACAGTAAACGGCTGTAATAAGTCTGTCTCCCCAGAATGTGGTAGAAAGATTGGCATGTGCCATCATCAATCTGACCATGTCCCAATAATGTCATGTTCCTTCTCTCTACAACTCTATTTTATTGTGGAGTATATGCCATAGTGCATTGCTTGATGATGCTAATGTTTGCACAATATGTTTTAAATGTTTCAGATATATATTCGCCACCTCTATCAGATCTAAGGGTTTTAATCTTTTTATCAAGCTGATTTTCTACTTTAGCTTTGTATTTGAGAAAGCAATCAAAAGTCTCAGATTTATGTAAGATGAGATACACATATCCATAGCGTGAGTAATCGTCAATAAAAGTGACGAAGTATTAGCATCCATTTCTAGCACGTATATTCAAGGGTCCACAGATATCCGAATGAATTATCTCTAGTAAACCCTTTAACCTAGTCGCTTTAGGGAATAGTTTCTTAGAAGTCTTCCCGGACACACAATATTCACAAAATGACAAATCAACTTTGGATAATGAACCTAACAGATTAGAATGTGCCTAGTCTTGCCATGCAATCTTTTTCAATGTGACCTAACCTCGCGTGCCATTTTCAAGATTCAGATATTACATGTTTATTTGACGTAGCTGACAAAGTAAGAAGTGCATCATCATTATTTACATTTAGAATAAATAAATCTGAAATCGAGTTTTCCCTTTCCAAGATGAGGTTATTGAGTCTTAAAGAAACTCTAGTCCCGAAAAAATGAATGTCAAAATCATTAACTAACAATCTAAAAACAGAAATTAAATTTCGGCACATGCCCAGTGCATAAAGAGTATCATGGAGGGTTATTGTATGCCCCACGCGCTTACGGAGACGGTAAACATCAATCCCTAGTACGTCTTCAGCAGTGTTATTCCTCATGTACACCATGTAACTCCCTGTGGCTATAGGTCAAAATTCCTCGAGTCCTCATGATCTCGTGTCATGTACTTTGTTGCGCTTGAATCCAAAATCCATTCGTTAGATAGGATATCAACGGAAAGGATCTCTGAACAAACGCCTACAAACAAAGTGTCTAATGACAAAGGAATTAAAGTCTTTTTATGGGCGCACTGACGGGCATAATGGCCGAAATTTCCGCAGACGAAACAGGTTATGTTTGTCTTCTTAGGTTTCCTCTTCAATTTCCCTTCTTAGGATTTGGAGGAGGTGTAGCGGTCTTCTGTTCCTGATCGTTCTTCTTCGCCTTCTTGCGAGCTTTGAACCGTTTCTTATTAGATTTCCGCTTGTGGATTTCTGCTATAAAGGCGTTGGTTGAACCTGGCTGAATAACATTCATTTTAACCTCTCGTACCAAATGGCCACAAAAGTCTCTGAACGTTGTGATAGAATTAGTATGGTTCAGAATTGTTTTGATTTGGGCCCAAGATTTCGGGTAAGAAACGGTGCATTGCTATAATCTTTTAATTTTTAGTAAGTTTGCATCCTATATTTCTCAAGGCGTATGTCATTTGCTCCATCTTACGGATATGATCCTTGATAGGGCAACTTATTGGCATCCTGTATTCTTGGAAGTCTAATTTTATAGCCCAAACCTTCGCATCCGACTTCTGTTTATAGGCATTAGCCAGAGCATCCCAGATCTCCTTAACAGTCTCATGTACTTTATACGTAGGTATGAGTTCTTTGTGCATTGTGCTAATCAAAACATTACGGGCAGAGCGATTTTGCTTATGCCACTTGTTGTAGGTTCTTCTTAAACCCCATGCAGAGCGTGCGAAATGTCGTCTTCGTCCAGAAGGCTTCGCACTGCGCTAATCCAGTCTTCATAGTTGTTGCTATCGAAATGTTGTCTTTTGAGTTGATCGGCGATCAATGCTTTAGAGGCTATCTCTACATCGCATCAAGTATCACTACTTAGCTATGATATAGCGTATTGGCACTATTCATCAGCTTTTCTACTGGTTATTCAAACATTGAAGTTTATAAAAGTATTCAATCAATCTTATAAGAGATCTGAAAGCCCACAAACCTGAATGGGCGGTGCAGATCAATCAAATTCTTTAAATAAGATGAAGTTGATGCTTTTACAATTATTTATTTGTATAACTAATAACCTACCATTACGGGTTTATGCATCATTTAGTGAAGGAATTTAACTCCCACTTAGGTTATGTACAACCTTAGAATTATAGGGATAAGTTTTCTATTTTCTAATGAAATGATGACTTAGATCTAATCATATGAAGATTAAAGCTAATATTTATATTAATCATTAGATTAAAGAAAACATCATTAACATTAAACAAAGAAAACAAGAGCTAAGTTGAAAGGAAAAACCAATCATTACGATTGATCGTGACCATTCATGATGGATCCATTCATCAATGTTGATCATCATAGTTGATAATAGTTCCAATCATTGTGGATCCGTGATCAATAGTGATCGAATGGATATCAATCATGATCTACATTCATTGGCTCATATTCATGTAATAATGCATACACATCAAATAATCAAGAGATATGTGGAGATACACATTTTTCAAAAAGAATTGTGTGGCCCACTTATCATGATTACTTCCACAAAATTAATACATTATAATCAATTATAAAATATAAAATTTTAATAATGCATTCTATATGCTTTTATTTTAATATATACATCGATCATCATCTTAACTATAGATTTGGGCCATTAATAATAAAAATGGACCGCACCATCGATTAGATCTCGCTGAAAAACTCCAAGTCACTTCTCAATGCTTGGTCTAAACCAGTCCACAAAGGTTGATTAAAGGCCCTTTTACAAGATCCACTTAATCTTGAAAGGAAGTGAATTGGGCTTCTAATTTGGCCCAATGCCTTTTCTGCTTAATTGTGAGCTCCATTAAGGTTGTCAAACAACTTGATGGATATCTCAACATGGTCCTTTTATTTTAGCTCAATGAATTGATATAAAAGAAATTTAAAAAACATTAAAGGAAAGTTCAATGAAATTTAATGGGCCCAATGACATAAATTTTATTTGTTCCATTTTAAGAAGGGCTCATAATTTTGTTATTTGAGCCCATCTTAACTCAACCATTCTTCTTTTATTTAAAAAGAGTTGTTTGGGCTGTTGGATAACTGGCCCAATAAAGAATTTTGGGCTTTGCTATTTATTCAAGGACCCATTTAAATTATACCCATTTTCAAGCCAGGCCCATAAAGCCCATTGATTAAGCCCATTTATCTCCTTTCTTCTTCAGTTTAGGGTTTCTTCATAAAACCCATTTTCAAGTAACCATGGCAGCCATGGTAGTTGACTGCATAAAAGGAGGAGAGAGGCAGAGCTGCGGCGGCGGGCGAGAGGGCAGGCTAGCGGCAGCCATGGCTGCCACTGCTCGAGGTGGCAGCAGCCATGGCTGCCTCTTTTTGCTGGCGGTTGTGGCCTGGCCCTTGGATCCCCAAAATTAAAAGAGAGAGAGAGAGAGTGGAGATCTGCTACGGGGCAGATTGGCAAGCGGCGACGGTGACCATGGCAGCTACCTGCTGCTGCTGCAGTTGGCGGAGGTGGCTTAGTTGCAGCTGCCGTGGTTGGTGCTGGTGGGAGCGGCGGTGGCTGCCAGTTTTGTAGATCCGATTTTGCCCTCCCAAATTTTTCGATTTTTCATATCCGGTTATGCAGATCTAGTTGGTGGTGACAGTGGTGGCTGCTGGTTTAGCGCTATTGTTACAAATGACAACAGCCATTATAACTGTTCTGTTAAAACAACCTCATGCTATGCCCTCCACTCAAGGAACCGAGTCACCCAGGTTTCTATCCAGGTCACACGATTTAGCAACTGAATAGGAACGGGCGAGCTAGCATAATAGTATGTGGGCCCTACCTGAATTGGGTCTTGCCACCGTCCATCACCACTCTAAAGCCTCTGCTCAGGTTATTAGTATAGAAAACTAAAGGGCCATGTCTTCCGTGGATAGTTGCGGCAGTGGCCTTGGCCCAGAAAATTTTATCCTTCTCTTTCTAAAAAAAAAAAAATTTGGATTTTATCAAATCTCTAATTAATTCAATTATTAATCTCATTTATATTAACCTCCATACCTCAGAGACAAATAAATGAGATATATTCAATAAAAGGAATAATTAAGTGTGATGAGTATTTGATAATCAACATATTAAAATAAAATTTCAGATTAAGGCCTGTTTACGTCGAATTTTGTAACAGGGACCTCTGATCGATCACCTTCACTCCAAACGATTTCTTCTCTGGACCTGAAAGGAAACAAAAAACAACTAATGGTGGCTGGGGTCCAGCCGTTAGCCCTCCGATGCTTAAATTAGATAGGATGAGATTGAAAGGAGAAGGATTGATTAATCGGGGTTAAAGATTGAGTATTGTGTACCTTTATCATAAACAGAATCATCTATTTATACAGATCTTAATGATCCAATCTGCTACCCAACCTGTTAAGATTAGCACTGATTTTATGGGATAAGAAGCTTATCTCGTTAATCCTTGGATAAAGATGTAGTCAAAACATCCTAGACGTCTAGCTGATTACGTCTCTGGATATTTGGAGCTAAGAATAGATATAAACCGAAACCGGCCTATACGGGCTGCTGGTACTATGCGACGAAGGCCGTTCACGCCAAAAAACAGAAACCGCAATTGCTCAGATGCCGGAAGCTACTCATATTAAGAGTGCTCGCATTTAGCATACGGAATGCGACCCCTTCTGCCGAGCACGAGCCGAGCTGCTCGCATTCTGGAAGTGCGACCCCTTCTGTCGAGCATGAGCCGATATGCTCGCATTATGGAGATGCGACCCCTTCTGTCGAGCACGAGCCGAGCTGCTCGCATTATGGAGATGCCACCCCTTCTGTCGAGCACGAGCCGAGCTGCTCGCATTACGGAGATGCGACCCCTTCTGTCGAGCACGAGCCGAGCTACTCGCATTACGGAAATGCGACCCCTTCTGTCGAGCACGAGCCGAGCTGCTCGCATTATGGAGATGCGACCGCGATTCCTCACGTTTCCTTTTGACGCCAAACTTATCTACAACAGATGCCCCCTAAACCTTTGGCGTTGAGGAGCTGTGCCAAGGGTTTTGTTTGTATATGTAGCTGGCTGCTGGTGGAGAGTACGCATGATTCTGCATTTATGATAGCCAGCTTTACGCAGCCTTTTCTGCCGCAAGGAATAAAGCGTCGGTCGCCACGTGTCTCCGTATTTAATGCTAGTGCCCGTTCGTCTATCGTGCCGAATGAGAGGCTGCCGCGTGTCCACCAAATCAAACAAAATGATTGCGTATAAATATCAAATCCTACAGAAATTCCTCCATTTTTGAATTCTATCTGCTGCGGAGCTTTCCTCTTTCTCCTTCTTTGTTTTCGAAGCAAACCTCTTTCTCCTTCTTTGTTTTCGGGGCAAACCTCTTTCCAGAGGTATTCTTCCTTCCTATTTACTTCTCTCATCTCACTTTTCCCTTATAATGGCGGAGGTTTCCGATGAAGAGATTGTTCCTCTGGGAGATGAAATCCCCGATTCTTCTGAATCCAACAACGCCAGAGTACCGGCCGGGAGATATTCTGCCGCCGGTTACTCCTCTATATTGATGGAGGAAAGGCTTTCTATCCTTAGAGAAACATATCGGGTCCCAGACTCTGTTTCATTCAGATTGCCTGGGAGAGGGGAGACAGCCGATGCACCACCACCAGGCTGCGTGGCCTTTTATGAATATTTTTTCAAAGTGGGTGTGCGTCTTCCCCTCCACCCTTTCATACAAAATTTTCTTCGTATCTACAAGATTGCCCCGGGCCAATTAATAGTCAATGGCTGGCGGGTGCTCCTGAGTACTTTTGTCCTCTGAAAGCAAGCGGGTAACGATGAGTTAATCGCTGAGGAGTTCTTAAGGTTATTCCAACTTGAAGAAGGCACCAGCTAGCGAGGGTTGGTACTACCTCTCATTCTGGCACAGGAATAACTTCATTTTGGGAAACCCTTCTTCCAACTGCCTGGGGTGGAGAAAAAAGTGGTTTTATGTCTTCGGCAACTGGGAGTCCGAAATGGGCTCCGACTCCAGAGGCCATAATGTTAATCGCTATTTTGGCGAAGGTGGGTTAAGTATTTGTTGTCTGTCTGAACGTTATAAAGCCATTGCTCTATGACGATTTAACGTGCCTTCTTCTTTTCTTGTAGGGATCCCAACTGGTGTGAAGCCGAACTTGCGAGGAGGACTCAACGAGAAGTTAGTCAGAGTCTACAAGCTCCCAGCGGCTGCACGCCACGTCAACGCTGCTCTAGAATCTCGTTGTCTCTGTGTGGCGGGTCTCATCTTCCGAGAAGAGATGACGAACGTTGGAGATAAAAGGGGCGCACTAGGGGTACTTCCCCGTCTGAAGGGTACGGCCTCAAAGAGGCAAAAGAATACTACGAGGGGGTCCTTCGAGTACGCCTGCTCCAGCAGAGGGGTCTGCTCGCGGCCCACAATCGCGTGTGGCTGCACCGGGAGGAGTCGCTACGACCTCTCGTACGACCTCGACCCCTCCGGTCAATGCGACCCCTCCAACACCTGTGACCCCTCCGGCTGACAATCGCGGTCAGCCGGTTATTGAAGTTGTCGATAACTCGCCGAAAGGCGATCGAAGAGGGGGAGGACTCCCTCCAAAGGGGGCTACATCTGAGCCTACTGCTGCTCGTGAAATGCTGACACCCGCCTCGGGTACAGCGAGTGCTTGCGAGGCGGGCTCTAAGGAGATGGTTGTAGCCCAACCTTCTGGGTCAGGAGCTTTTGTCATCCCACCTCACTTGCATCTGATATGCGAGTTCATGTTTGACAAAATATCTCCTAACTCCTTCGGAGGCCTCCCCGAACTGAGCCCAGAAGCTCTCTCTACCGATATCGGGGTGAGATTGCTACAGGTAACCAACCTTACACCATCTTTCATTCTTTTTTCATTACTAATATGGCGAGCCACTCTAATTTATCTCCCCTTTTCTTTTTTTTTCTTTTTTTTAGAGTCTGGATCTCACGCTTCGTGTCAGACGTGACATCGAAGCAGCCTGCCGCAGCGTGGAAGATGCGGAAAAGAAGAAGAAGACGATGGAAGCCGAGGTCCAAGGGAGGGACCGTTTGGTGAAGGCTTTGGAAGCCCAAATCGCCAAGTTAGACGAGGAGAAGCGGATTCTCCTTGTCAAAATTCAATCCATGACTGATCGCTTTCAGTCATTGGATCTCCAACTCGCGAAGCTTCAAGAACTCCACACCAAGAGCGAGAGGGAGAATGAGATATTCCGCCAAGACAAGATCCAGCTTGAAGAGCGGCTCAAGGATGCTCGGGCTAAGCTCGAGGAGGCTCAGCAAAGTCTCCACCAGTTGAAGGATGATTCTATCCACTGGGAGGAGCCGGTGGCTCTCGTTCAGATGGTATCTGACGAAGGCCCTCGTGCGGTCCAGGAATTCTGAACCTCCCAACTTTATGACGAGGAGCGATATGAAGTGTATATCGCTGGTCGCGATTTTGTGGTCAGAGTTATGCAGCAGATCACTCCGACTTTTAATTTTGAGGAGTTCGAAAGGGTGGCTTTCGAGGTTGCGGCCAGAGAACGAGCTGCTGCTGAGAATGAAGTCACCGGAGCTACAGAAGCTGTACCTGCTCCCGAGGCTGGTCCTGAAGCTGAGAGCCGCGAGCCCGCTCAAGAGGGGGATGACCAACCTTGACTTCGGGCTATTCTTCTTCTTCATTATGTACATGTATTTTTGTTTTTTTTTATTTTTGAAAGAGCAAATGGCCCATGTAACCGACTTTTTAGTCAATATTAATGGAAACTTCTCTTTTCTTTAATGTTGTACACGTTTCCGAGTTCTTTCGTTCTGTGTCGATCATATACTGACTGCTCGCATCTAACTCATGAGAAAAGAAAATGAATTAGACTCAATCCACCCTGTCCGCACATACGAACTCATGAAAAATGAATTAGACTCAATCCGGGGGTCGTATGACCGTGTCCTCGTTGAGATAGACATGGTCTATCGATTGAGATTTGATTCCACAAAGGGTAGAAGATTGGCCAAGAGAACGTATGTATCCTCTTCGGGGCTACTCGAATCCAAGTAAATGGGGTAGCGACCAAAAGATGGTTTTAACCCTACCAAAGGTAGGCAATTGGCCAAGAGAACGTATGTATTCTCTTTGGGGCTATTCAAATCCAAGTAAATGGAGTAGCGACCAAAAGATGGTTTTAACCCTACCAAAGGTAGGCAATTGGCCAAGAGAACGTATGTATTCTCTTCGGGGCTATTCGAATCCAAGTAAATGGAGTAGTGACCAAAAGATTTCTTCAATCCTTAATTCATTCGATTATTGTTAAGAGTTACACTGACTCAAGGGAAATATTGCAGCAAGTGTTCCACGTGCCAAGGGCGACGTATGGGTCTTCCTTGCATATCTTCAAGATAGCAAGTGCCAGGGTCACACGATTTTGATGACTCGATATGGGCCTTCCCAATTCGGATCAAGTGATCGAGCAGGAACCCCAAGGTTCTGTCTGAGAACTAAATCGCCTAGCTGGAAAACTCTAGGCCGGACTTTAGCGTTACGGTAGTGAGCAATGCGCTGCTGATACTCTGCTGCTCGCATTTGAGAGGTAATTCTCCGTTCTTCTGAGAGATCGAGGTGAAGTCGAAGATTTTCTTGATTACAGGTGGGATCGTACTGCTCGACCTGGTACGAGGGTACTTGAATCTCAACTGGTACTACCGCGTCGGTACCGAATGCCAAGGAGAAGGGAGTTTCGCCCGTAGACGTACGAGTCGTAGTCCTATATGCCCATAAGACTTCTGGCAAGAGCTCTGGCCACATGCCCTTACACTCATCGAGCTTGGTTTTCAAATGATGCTTGATGATTTTGTTCACTGCCTCAACTTGCCCATTTGCCTGAGGATGATACGGAGAGGTGCGGAGGTTGCGTATTTTCCATTTTTCACAAAATTCATCGAAAGTTGCATTGTCGAATTGCGTTCCGTTGTCGGTAATTATAGTGTGGGGGAGTCCATAACGGCATATGATATTTCTCCATATGAACTTAGTGGTTTGTTTCTCAGTGATCTTAGCTAATGGTTCTGCCTTGGCCCATTTGGTGAAATAATCGACCCCCACTATCGCGAACCTATTTTGTCCTTTTCCAGTAGGCAAAGGCCCGATGATATCGACTCCCCATTGCGCGAAAGGCCAAGGGCTATCAACTGGAGTCATTTGCTCAGACGGTACATGAGGTATAGGAGAGTATCGCTGGCACTTGTCACATTTTTTAGAGAGTTCAATTGCGTCTGCCTTCATAGTGGGCCAATAGTAGCCTTGCCTCATCGCTTTATACGCTAGGGATCGCCCCCTTGGGTGGTTACCACATGCCCCCTGGTGTATTTCATCCAGAACACGATGTGCTTCTTCTGGGTGAAGACACTTTAAATAAGGCAAAGAAAAACTTTTACGTAATAGGATCCCATTCTGTAGAGTGTACCTGGCAGATCGATATCGGATTTGTCGTGCGGTTTTCTTGTCGTCTGGAAGAACTCCATCTCTGAGATAAAGAGTGATAGGATCCATCCAACATGGAGACGAATGTATTGCAACCACCTACTCAAGAGTTGCTCGGTCGATACTCGAGTTTTGAAGATACTCGATAGGAATCGAATATGATAATTCAGATTCTGGTGCAGAGGCGAGCTTTGCCAATGAATCAGCGAGTTTATTCTCCTCGCGGGGGATACGGACTATTTCGTAATTTTTCAGTTTTGCAAGCAGAATGAGCACTCGAGATCTATATAAGGCCATTCTCTCTTCTTTTGCTTCGAATTCGCCAAGTACTTTATTGACTATGAGCTGAGAATCACTGTGAATGAGTAGGTTTTGAATTGAAAGGACATTCGCTAGTTCGAGGCCAACGATCAAGGCCTCATATTTAGCTTCATTATTTGAGATGTGAGAATCGAAACGCAAAGCATATTGAAAATGCGATCCGTCTGGGGCGACTAGAATAAGACCCGCTCCACTACCAGTGGCCCGCGAGGACCTGTCCACGAAGAGTGACCAGGAAAGCTGGTCGCTGATCGCGGTATTTTCATCGGAAGAAGAATATGTGAATTCAGCGATAAAGTCAGATACGGCCTGGCCCTTGATTGCAGTCCTGGGGCAAAACAATATGTCGTGCTCACTGAGCTCGACCGCCCATTTAGTTAACTATCCGAAAACCTCAGGTTTTTGAAGGATCTGCCATAGCGGATGATTCGTTGGCACTAAAATAGCGTGGGCTTGAAAGTATGGTCGCAGCTTTTGAGCTGCCGTGACTAAAGCCAAAGCCAGCTTTTCATATCAGAGTACCGAAATTCAGCGTCCACCATTGCTCGACTGATATAATAAACGGGCCTTTGTATCCCGGAATCTTCTCTTATTAAAGCGGTGCTAACGGCTGTGAAGGATACAGATAAATAAAGGATAAGTTGTTCGTGCAGCATAGGTTTAGATAAAACAGGGGGTGTACTCATATATTGCTTCAGTTGTTGAAAAGCTTCTTCGCACTGTGATGTCCACTCCCAATCAGACTTGGCTGTGGCCCGGAGGAGCTTGAAGAATGGTAAGCACTTGTCAGATGCTCGCGAGATGAACCTGTTCAACGACGCAATGCGACCAGCCAGACGTTGGATGTCCTTAAGGGTGGTCGGGGATTTCATCTCTATCAAGGCTTTTATTTTTTCAGGATTTGCCTCAATTCCTCGCTGGCCGACCATAAATCCAAGAAATTTTCTAGTAGAGACTCCGAAGGCACATTTTTCTGGGTTTAGCTTCATCTGATATTTCCTCATCAGGTCGAAGGCTTCTCGAAGATCTAAAAGGTGATCGTTTTCTACGACACTTTTCACGAGCATGTCATCCACGTATACTTCCATATTCCTGCCAATTTGTGCGGCGAATATCTTGTTGACGAGACGCTGATAAGTGGCCCCTGCATTTTTAAGACCAAACGGCATTACCTGGTAGCAATATAGACCTAGATCAGTGATGAAGGCAGTATGCTGGCTATCGGGCGGATGCATCATGATCTGGTTATAACCAGAATTAGCGTCCATAAAACTGAGCAGAGCATGCCCCGCTGTTGAATCAACCAACTGGTCGATTCGCGGGTCGGGAAGCTATCCTTGGGACACGCTTTGTTCAGATCTGAATAATCGACGCACATTCTCCATTTGCCATTAGATTTTCGAACGAGAACTACATTCGCGACCCATTCTGGGTAGTCAACTTCTTTTATGAAATTGACTGTAAGCAGCTTCTCGACTTCGGCCTTGATCGCCATTTGCCTTTCTGCAGTGAAGGCACGTCGGCGCTGGTGGACGGGTTTATACTTCGGGTCGATGTTGAGACGGTGGGTGATGACACTAGGGTCAATGCCAGGCATGTCTTGGTGAGACCAGGCAAACACATCTTGGTATTCAGTGAGGAGGCAGACCAAATCTGTTCGAATGACATTCCTCAAAGAGGATCCCACAAAAACAACTTTGGATGGGTCACCTTCATCTAAGCGAATCACTACTGTCTCTTCCCCGGGAGTTCCTGATTGGAGAGCATCCTCTCTTGGATCTAGCGAGGTATCCGTTGGGGAGTTGGATGAAGTTTGTGTTACCATCATAACCGGCGTCGCGTGTGCTTTCTTCCTATCTTGTAGGGCTACTTCGTAACAAGACCGAGCTTCTTTCTGGTTTCCTCGTACAACCCAAACTGCCATTCGACGTAGGAAATTTGACGCACAAATACAAGGGATGTAAAGCTGCCCCAACCTTATTGAGAGATGGTCGCCCCAAAATGGCATTGTATGCTGATCTTCGATCCACCACGAGGAAGTTTACTGAAGATGGTCGTCTTGGCTGGACTCTCCCCAAAGGTGACTGACTGGAAGGTCAATGTTTCCTTCAGGTGTCACGACTTCGCCCCGAAGCCGATGAGGGGGGTTGTGACTGGCTTGAGTAGGCTTCTGGCGAGTGCCATTTTGTTGAAAGCCTCCAGGTATAGAATATCAGCAGAGCTACCTGTATCCACCATAATACGATGAGTCAAATAATTTAATACCTTTAGTGCGACCACAATTCAGTCTTCGTGAGGGAAGTGAACTCCCTCAGCGTCTTCGAGGGAGAAGGAAATTGGAGGGTGACTGGTTCTTTATGCGTTGGGCGTCTGTTCCAGCCAATAAATATGTTGGGGCTTCTTGGATGCCTTACGAGCGTATGCTTTTCTTGAAGCTCGAGAATCTCCCCTGCAAGCCGGTCCCCCGGCGATGGTCCGTATCTCCCCGGTGGGCTCAGCGTCTTCTTGCGGAGTACGTCGATGAGGTGATTTCTTCTGTTGTTGCGAGGCTTCCCCCCTTTTTGGGGAGCGACCTTGCCGGGCAACATAATCTTGAAGATGACCTTTCCGAATAAGAGCCTCGATGTGGTCACGTAGGGTTATGCAGTCTTGGGTAGTGTGCCCATGATCTTTTTGAAAATAATAAAACTTGCTCTTGTCTCTTTTCTCAGGATCAGATTTTATTTTTGTGGGCCATTTCACATACGGTTTATGCTTAATCTCCATTAGCACCTTTTCTGGAGGCCGATTAAGGGGGGTGTAGTTATGGTACTTACCAGAGAAAACTTTCTTGGGGAAGCGATCTCGTCGATCGCGCCTATACTTCTTGTCCGAAGAAGAGACTTTCTCCGGCTTGCGTTTCTTGCCTTGTATACCATGACGTGCTAATGCCACCTCTTCAGCATTGATATACTTCTAAGCTTCAGCTTGGAATTCTGTCATAGTTTTGGGAGGATTCTTATCCAAAGCGAATCTGAATTTTTCGCTGGTGATCCCAGCTATTAAGGCGGTGAGGCCTTTCTCTTCAGTATACCCTTCAGTTTGGACTGCTTCGGTTGTGAACCGCACTGTAAACTCCTTTATTGTTTCCTCATGCTGTTGTTTCAAATCCATTAGGTGAGACGCCAGTTTTTTGGTACGGATACTTCCCATGAATTGGGAAAGGAACAGCTCCGATAGCTGTGAAAAGGATTCGATAGATCGAGGTTTCAACCCCCGGAACCAAGTACGGGCTGCTTCTTTTAAAGTTAGGGAGAAGGCCCTACACATGATTTCCGACCCATGTCCCTCCAGCTCCATAAGAGACCTATAAGTTTTCAGATATTCGAGAGGATCACCAGTACCCGTATATGGGGTGATGACGGGTGTACGATACTTTCTTGGTAGAGGTGCTTCCATGACTTCGCTGGTGAAAGGGGACTCGGATCGATGTATCGACGCCACGGCGGTTGGTGGTCGATTTGCCTGATATCGCTGCTCCATATCATCTAAACGATCATGGATCTTCTTGAGATCTCCTTCCCATGGTAGAGTATAACCGGAAGCTTCAATGGTGGACCCATGAGATTGTTGTTGGCGAGAGGTACTGGAATGTACGGAATGTGGGGATAATATGGGGGGTTGGTTGCCAACTGGCACTCGGTTCGATGGAGGATGATTTGGTTGAACCTGTGGTTCGTCCACAGAGTGTCTGGAAGCCATCGGTACGGGCTGTGCCGGCAACCCCTCAGAAGGTGGCTTCTGAGGCTCTAGGAAATGTTGATCAAGTCGGTTAGACAAGGCTTGAAACCCAGCATTGAGAGTTAGAAGTGTGTTTCCCAGGAAACGCATGACATCTTCTTGACTTCTGGAAGCCTCCTGTAACGGATTCGCCGATGGCACGTTTGGAGCTCCTTGAGGGATATTTATTGAAACGGTTTGAGGAACAGGAACTGATTCCGTAACGTCAGGTGGAGGTAATGTTTGCCTTGATGTGGAAGGATGAACTGTCTTCTTAGGAGGCATGGCGGAAGGATTTTGATCAGTGGTAGAACGATTGACTATGATGATCGAATCGTTCCCACAGACGGCGCCAAACTGTTTACGTCGAATTTTGTAACAGGGACCTCTGATCGATCACCTTCACTCCAAAGGATTTCTTCTCTGGACCTGAAAGGAAACAAAAAACAACTAAGGGTGGCCTGGGGTCCAGCCGTTAGCCCTCCGATGCTTAAATTAGATAGGATGAGATTGAAAGGAGAAGGATTGATCAATCGGGGTTAAAGATTGAGTATTGTGTACCTTTATCATAAACAGAATCATCTATTTATACAGATCTTAATGATCCAATCTGCTACGCAAGCTGTTAAGATTAGCACTGATTTCATGGGATAAGAAGCTTATCTCGTTAATCCTTGGATAAAGATGTAGTCAAAACATCCTAGACGTCTAGCTGATTACGTCTCTGGATATTTGGAGCTAAGAATAGATATAAACCGAAACCGGCCTATACGGGCTGCTGGTACTATGAGACGAAGGCCGTTCACGCCAAAAAACAGAAACTACAATTACTCAGATGCCGGAAGCTACTCATATCAAGAGTGCTCGCATTTAGCATACGGAATGCGACCCCTTCTGCCGAGCACGAGCCAAGCTGCTCGCATTATGGAGATGCGACCCCTTCTGTCGAGCATGAGCCGAGCTGCTCGCATTATGGAGATGCGACCCCTTCTGTCGAGCACGAGCTGAGCTGCTCGCATTACGGAGATGCGACCCCTTCTGTCGAGCACGAGCCGAGCTGCTCGCATTATGGAGATGCGACCGCGATTCCTCATGTTTCCTTTTGACGCCAAACTTATCTACAACAAGGCCACTTTCATCGATTGCGATTTATTCCTCTTTAAATCGAAGATCTGCCGTTCAATTGCTCTGATACCAATGTTAGTGATTTGTGAAAGTGTGGGCCTCTAGGATCTAACGATCTACACGATGAGAACATTTGCAAAGCCAAGAATATGCGGTGCAGTCCAGCAATCCTGCCTATTTGTTACATGAACAAGTGGGTCTGATCACCCCTCTGATTCTACGGTGAGGATGGTATCCGGATCATGATCTATAACTTAGATTGAAAAGGACGGGCTAGATGAATTCTCGAAGTCTTTTCCACTCTTTTATTTCTGTTATCTCCCTTTTACCTTTTCTATGTCAATACGGGAGAGAGTTTCCCTTATTTATAGAACACATAAGATGGATAGATGGATAAGAAGGTGATATGAGATAGGGTTTATCCTTATCTCATCTAACCATCTTCGGAATTTGAATATCAAATTTCTAGAAGGAAGATGATGCGGTAATAACCTATGGGCCCCAACCCATAAGTGGTTGCCCACAAATGGCCCCCATGGGTCCATTAACCAACAAGTGGTCTATGTTGTAGACCCCCCTATTATTTATCTGTTTTTATCCATGTCGTACATCCATTTTAAAGCTCATTTTAGGGTTTGAGTCCAATAATATATAGGAAGGTTTTGTTGCTCTCAATTCAGCCAGTCAAGGCCACTCATATGACCGATGGCCTAAATTGAAAGTACGTATAATTATGCAGGCGTGCTAGAGTTTACTTGACTCGAGAATATTGACTAAATTGGTTAGTACCTTATATTGAGATTGACATATTGGAAAGTGGGTATGGACTCAAAGTCCTTTCAATTACCAATTGATTAATAAATGTGCACCGTACTCAAGCAATTTAAGCAAGGAAAGAATAATGGAGGTGATTATGTTATGGGTTTTATTTTTAAAACGTGAATCATTAGTCCTGGTGCCAATGTATGAGTGGCCAGATCTTTCATCATTGTGCCATGTGTTCTATGGAGAGATATTTATACCACACTTAAGTTCTTCTTGCTTCATCAACTTATTTTCAATCGAGGAATTATGTATGTTTTTTAACATAAGGGCATATTTGGATTCGAGGTTTTCATAATACTACACTAAAAAAATGTTATTATTTAGATTTTACTGCCATAAAGTCAAATATAACTGGTCAACTGTACAAGTTCTTAAGAGTGAGATAAAAGAAGTTATAATCATTACACTTTTCAACTGAATTTGATAGTTTCATATCATTGAAAAGTGTCATCATTACCTTTTCACTGGAGATAAGCCAAACTGGATAATCAACACTTAAATGCAGATGTTTCTAAAATAGGGATAAAAGAATTTGCACTCATTGCACTTTTTCATTATATTATTGTAGTAATCTTCAATCAAAATAGGCCCTAACCTGCAATCCATTCATACAAGCAACCACCATATATATTCTTAATCCAAACCATACAAAATGTGGGGCCCACCTTCAGAATTTTTTTATTTAGTGTGTTGCATCACCTTCACTTTTGAACCCATAATTTTGAGTAACATGGATTGAATGGATGTGTATCATAGCCCACTGATGAATGTATAAGTCACCATATTCACTAAGCATCATATCTCTATCCACATGTGACTGCAGGGGGGACGTGGTGAGCTCGATCACTGTCTTCCTCACAGGATAACTACCTTGAATCCACAAGGCTCCATGGACTCCTCAACAGGGCTTCCTCGAATCCACGAGAAAAAATCTCGAATCCATAAGAGAAAATTGGTAGAAACCAAAATTTTATTGAATAATAATATGAAAGTTCACATTAAAAACAAATTTAACATCCTTATATATCCATAAATAAACTCTAATTCGTATTTACTAAAAATAGTAAGTTTTTCAAAATAGAAAGTTATTAAAAATAGTGAAATCCTAATTAAAGACTACTACTAAGTAGACTCTTTCTAAAACTCATTACTTAATAAAAATAGAAAGTCTTAAATAAACAAATACTCTAAAAAGAAGGAAACAAACTAAAATTCGTAATTACTAAAATAATAAGTTTTCCTAAAATTCCGCTTTTCTTTTGTAATCGCGTTTTTCAATAAAATAGACGGACTGGGGTCGGTTCACCATGAAATGGAATTTCAGTAGGAATCCATATGTTGTGCGTCCTGTAACTCTTCTTGGATCAAAAGTTATGGTCGATTTATGATCTACCTTCTTTTGGTCCATCCATGTGAAAATTGTCGATTTTGTCAACTTTTCCTTGATCTTTGTTTGATCCATGTGTGATAGGAATGTGCTTGATCTACACCCTTCATCAGGGGTTTCTTGTCCTACATCAACATGCAGGAGGCTTTCTATTCCATATTCATCTAAAGCCAAACATATCCATATGGCACACGTGCAAAAATGAAAAACTGTGTGTGAGAATGGAACTTCCTGTCAGGGTGGAAATAATGCAGATGGTCTACCTGAAAAAATAGACAATTTCATTTTTCAGATAGGCCGCAACATGCATGCTAATTAAATTAAATTGACAATAAAAGATTCTTTTCTACCCATTCATTTGTTTTGATGTACTATGGCCCACCTAAGGTGTGAAATGGCCTATTTAGTTAGAAGTCTAAATATTGTAGATCACACATGGAAAGCTCAGATCTCACACAGTCACCTTATGACAAATGCATTTGCTTGTGGATGTTTATAGCTCCAAAGAGCGTGTGGAATTAGTAGACCTGAATGCTTTTTATTTCTCATGATTCACTCAAGGGTAGTGTTGTACATGAGTCGAATCGAGCCATGCTCGATGCTCAACTAGAACCCCCCTACCCCTGCTCGGTACTCAACTCAACTTGGCGAAGTCGAGTGTGGCCTTGCTCGGTCAGCAGACCGAGCGAGTTCGAGTTTAAGTCGAGTTCGATTTTTTCATCCGAGTTCAAGTAATTGCCATTACAATGACCGTCTGGGCTTCCATTGACAACTGTCGTCCAAGTTGGGGCTTAGCAGCTTAGGTTTTTATTTATAAAAAATAATCTATAGTATATATAATATATATCAAATGGGAGAAAAGACGAGTGTTACCGGACGAGTAGTGGCAACCGGGGAGGATAGAGATGGTGGCAAGACGAGCAGGGGCAAACGGGCGGGGGTGGACACGGTGGCACTGGCCAGATGAGCAAGGCAGCCGAGTAGGGAAGGAGAGAGGGGGGGGGGGGGGGGGGGGGGGGTTGGGAAAGGGGGGCTCAGTCTATCGTCGGGCAAGAAAAGAGAGGGGGAAATGAAAAGGGATTAGGCTTTTCAAAACTTAATACTTATATTACCTGTGTCAAATCGAGTTAAGTCGAGTTGAATAGGGGTCTACTCGGTACTCGACTGGAATTACTTTCGAGTTCCAAAAATCAGCTCGACTCGACTCAAATTCAGAACCGAGTCGAGTCAAGTCGAGCTATTCCGAGCCGAGTCAAGCAAGTTTTTCGAGTTTACTCGACTCGTGTATAGCTCTACTCAAGGATAAAAGACAAAAGAAGAAGTAAAACCTCAATGCACCTCAGGAGCACCAGTGATTGCATTGATAGTTGGGTTGATTTGATTGGCCATGTGCCAATATTAGAGATGGGACCTAGTAGGTACTAGACCTAACAACTTTCAAACATGCTTTGCATGGCGGTCTCTACCAACAACATGTGACCCAATCTAATCCCACAATGACAATGTTCTGCATGTAAAAGTTAAACTAACATGCATTGTAATAGTTACTAACATGCCCGAGTTCCAAAATTGGAATAATACTTTCCGACTCCTAAATCCGACATCGACAGGGGTAAATTTTATGTCTTTGGTAAAGCTATTCCCAAGTACAATGACCGGGCTTACTAAATTTTTGAACTCCGAACTCGGTTTATAACAATAGAATTTTTCCAAATTTCCGTTATCATGCCCCAAGCTTGGTAAATGGGCTCACTAAATTCTCAAGCTCTAAATCTAGCTTGTAACAAAGGACTATGCATTAAGTGAGTTCTACCATGCCCAAAAATCAAGTTTATAATATCATTATATGAGCCACACCAAAAAGAAAAGAAAAAAAAAGACGCCCGCCCAAAACTTCCACAATCATAGCAGCCAATGTGGTAGCTACATCCTATTTATTTTTCAGGTGTCCCACTTTTTTTTTTTTTTTATAGCACGACGATTTTAAACAGGTTATATTCGGTTTAGAAACCACCGGTGGCCTCTCAAGCAGAATTGTTGAAAAACCTTCACCCATTCAAGGAAAAGTGTCATTGAAACTACTAGCCCTGTGAGCAGAGTTGTTGAAGAACTTTCTTCTACTCAATGAATCACGTTACTTTCACGGGTCTATGTCAGGGCTACTAAAAATTCTATTAAACTCTATTTACAAGCTAGTCTTTTTGCATGTTAAGTAGGCTTACCAAGGTGATGGTAACAAAGAAAGTAACATGAAATGATCACTTTTGTGAGAAAAACCTAAGTACTCTAGTAGCAGAGTGTGAAGGATGATGTACATAGGCACTTCAAAATTACTTAGAAATTGCACACATGGTCGACGAGTGACATTAAACTGTCCAAATTATAACTCCCAATTTAGATGTATCAAAAACCTTAAAATGCACTTATTCAATATATATTTAGTGGACAGTTAAAAGTAACAAATATCGAATTGTCCTACTTAAATAAGTCTCAATTTAGGATTGTTCAACCAATCTTATTGCATAATCACCACCAAGTGGGTTCCACAGTTCAGTGAATTTAATTTGAATTAATGTATACCACGTTTATAATATCGTAGTGCGTGAGTATGGAGCATTTAGCAGCCTGAGTATCATAGGACTCGTTGACTTGTTTTCGGAGTTAGTGCACGCACCAAAAAGAGAAGCCACACGAATAAAAGCTTGACATGCACTTGACTTGACTAACTGCAGGAATAGCACAAAAACTTATGGCCAGGGTGGGTACAAGTCGAAGATTTATTTGATACACTGCCAGTGCATAGATGTTCATACGCACCCACATTGCCACTGCATGGATGAATAGCTATAGCCACTCATAGTGGGGTGTTAGGTTCCCATTGTTGCAGAGAAAATCACAACATGACTTAATCAATGGGCTGCACACTGGACATAATATTTACAATAAAATGGGCGCCAATTGGGTACTACCCCCACCAGGACCTAGCTAGAGATGGACAGCGATGTCAGGGGCTCTGTGGGGCCCACCGTGGTGTATGTGTTTTATCCATGTTGTCCATACATTTTGATAAATCATTTAAGGGCACGAGCCCAAACAAGAGGTGGATCGAAGGCTCAAGTGGACCACACCACAGTAAGCAGTTGGAATTGAATGCTTACTGTTGAAAATGTCTTGGGGACCACAAAAGTTTTGGATCCAGCTAATATTTATGTTTTTCCTTCATCCAGGTCCGTGTGACCTTATGAACAGGTTAGATGGAAAATAAATATTGCAGTGGTCTCTAGGAAGGTTTCAATGGCTGGTGTCATTGTCCTTATGGCTTTCTACGTTGTGGTCTACTTGAGCCTTATATTTGACTCCTTTTTTGAGCACATGCCCTAAAATGATATGTCAAAATGGATGGACAACATGGATATAACACATGCATCAGTCCCCACAGAGCCCCTCATAGGACTGTCTGTCTCTCGCTAGGTCTTGGTGGGGATAGTACCCAATGAACAGCCTTTTATTTTGTTTCAATTGTTTAGCATTGTCACAAGAGCTGCAGCAAAAACTTCCCTCCAAAAGTTTCATTTGATTCAAGCCAGGGCATGACACGTCCTTTTAATTATATCTGTTTGGAGAAAACCCTTAATTCATCAGTATCATCTAAGCTTTATCTCAATTAATTAGTAAACTGAATTCTGTTCTACCATTTTATTATAATAAAGGCCATACGTTTTATTAGACCATAAGTTATCTAAGTCTTTTCTTAGTGCCTCCATCCATGTCATTTTGAACCATAATCTCTTACTATCTTTTCAAAACCTTCAATTCATTCCAATTCACTTATAATGAGTGCGATTCTTGATCTTCTTTGTACGTGACCAAATCATCTAAATATCTTTTCTTGTCTTGCCGCTCATCCATCTTAGCATCCTCCTTTAAGTTATAGTCACCTTATGTATATTTGTTGCTTAACTGTCCAACATTGTCCATAAAGCTTTGGGGACACGTCTCCATTTCTTTGACCCCCTTGAATTCTATGGGTGTTGACATCTTTCTGGATCTCTCCACTATGATGAATCATCCATCCAAGATATTGATAGTGGTCATTTCGAAAAACCTCTTGATCAACAATCTTAACTAATTCCTTGTTCCCACTCTTGTTGTTGTTGTTAAAATTGTACTTTATATACTTTGTTTTAGCTTTACTAATTTTAAATGTTTTAAATTATAAGGCTTCCCTCTACAAATTTAAAGCTTTATGCCTTCCTTCATTTTTTAATCAAACCTATATCATCTGCAAAACAATATATATCATGGGATTTCTTCCTATAAATACCCCATTAAGTCGCTATTAACTAATGTGAAAAGGTAAAAGCTCAATGCCGACCACTAGTGCAATCCTAAAAAAATGAAGAACTCACTTTTCTCTCCACTAGTGGTCCTTTGTTACTGCTCCTTCATACATATCTTTAACCAAGTTGATATAATATCTTAAAATTCTCTTCTTTCACAACACCCATCGCAGTAACTGTTTAGAGACTTGATCGTATACTTCTTCTAAGTTAATAAAGACCATATGGAGATCTTCCAATCCTATATTTCTTCATCAATTAAGTAGGAAAAATAGTTTTAATAGTAGACCTCCCTAATATGGAACCAAACCAATTTCCTAATACATTTGTGTCATGCCTTTGTCTTTGTTCCAATACTCTTTTCCAAAATTTCATAATATGGCTCATAAGTTTAATTCCATAAAAGTTAGTGAAAATCTATATATTTCCTTTATTCTTATAAATAGGTGCCACAATACTTTTTCTTCACTTGTTTGACATTTTCTTTTTTTCTTACAATCTAATTGAAAAACTCTGTTAACCTGAAATAATCTAGTATCTCCCATGTACTTTCAAACCTTTATTGATATACTATTTGGTTCAAAAGCTTTTTTCTATTTTCATCATTTTCAAAGCTTCTTTCACTTCAGATACACTAATTCTAAAACAGTACATATTGTCTTTGACATGATTTTATTTAAGGGTAAAAACCAAGCCATAACAAATAGCTAGCTACCAACAGGCTGGCCTGAGCCTCATGCTCTCCAACCCGAAATCAAAATCCTCAAAGATTAGCCTGAATTCGGCCATGCCAAAAAATAATAATAAATTAATTAATTAATAATAATCCAAAGCATATGAAAGTTTACATGCTCATTAACAGCCCTGCCCCACCATGATCACTTGCAAATGCCAAATGTATAAAAATAAGCTGAAGATGTTATTAGTCAAAGGAGAATCTTAAGTTATTTTGAATGAAAAATTGCAGATTCCAATTCAAGTGGATCATGTATCATATATCACTCATATATACACATGAGCTAAAAGGTAAGGTCTCATTTTTAGAGAATTGCAGGAGTGCTTGCTATAGCCTTTAAGCTCTATCTCACAAGTCTATTTTAATTGATGGCTAGCAAGAGCTCACATTCAATCTCATCATTAGTGTGTGTGTGTGTGTGTGTGAGAGAGAGAGAGAGAGAGAGAGAGAGAGATTGTGGGCCCAAACAAGGGATATCTAAAGCTGGGCCCAAAAAATTTGGGCTTTTATATCTAAGCCCAAGCCTATCCTAGAGGCATAAAAGCGTCCACAAACCTAGCCCAAACATCAACTGCTGCCCCGGCCCATTGATAGCCCTAATACCAAGTTAATGTATATGAAATATAATGCATAAGATTGCAAATGAAAAGTTCAATGCTCATGTTGGAGAGTGTCTAGAATCTTCAAGCTGAGATTGTAATCGCTAATCGCCTTTATAGCCTTGGTAGCATAAAATATCGTTAGTAGCTGTTGAGCATCATGCATTTCATTAGTTGTTGGGCGTCGGATTACTAGCATGGTTAGCATGCTACATGCCTTCATTTTTTATTTGGTGACTAATCCCGACTAGTTCGAGTTCGAGTTGAGTCACCACTCGCCCAAGTCGGGAGTAATCTGAAGGTGACTTAATGGTATCGACAGTTGCTGAACGAGTCCATTTTGAGTCGGTAATCCATGCCTATAGGACACGGCATCGAGTCAGGGTAGCAATGTTCAAGATGAGGTTGGTTCTGGGTCAGCCCATGACCTACAAGTCTACTAGAAGTTAAGTTCTGCCCAGCTCATAAACAAATTGTTAATTCAAAGCTGTTTTGCTTTCATTTCTGGGCCCTTATTTTGTTGAACACGGGCTATGGGAGCTTCTCGTCGGGTTCAGGTCAGCCCAATTTGATAGCTTTTACTTAGCATGACCTGAACCTGACCCATGACCCACTTGGTGTGGGTTGAACCTGGCCGGCCAGATCTGTGGGCCAACATGACCCATTTGCAGCCATAGTATGGAGGCGTGTGTGGGCCTATCAAAGCTCTTTTTATCCTCCAAGAGTTTTCAAACGCATAGCCTTGCTTCCCCACACACCTGCACATATGACAAGATGGCCCACATGCAAGATCCAAGCGTTGTATTAAGTGGGCTCAACTTCTACATGGCCCAGTTCCAAGAACAATGAAGGTGAAATCATCAGGTGGACCTCAATGCCCAAAACAAACAGGCAGTTACAGACGTTGATCCACATTCAGCAAAATGTGTGCCTAAGTTGATGAACTAGCCTAATTTGTAGGCCAGAGGTCAATTCATATAGGCCCACCTGTTGAACGGATTGGATCCTGCAACACGTGCAAAATTGGCAAACACGGAGGAGAGCGTGCCTTTGGGCTGGGCTATTCACGAATGGGAGCAGCAAATCTCTCGTCGGTCCCAAATCCGGGATACATGGTTTGGAGCTTCTCTAAAACACATGCTCTACACAGCCACCTAGCTTTCACATGCGTGGGACATCCAAACAAGCCATGCAGTGGGGCCGGCAACACTGGCAACCTACCCGAAAATGGGCTTGGATTAGGTACTACCCCCACCAGGACGCTGAGGAGATGGACGGGGTGCGTGGCACCTCGTCATTGGTGGAGAGCTGGTTGGGCCTGCACCGATGTGACGGTGGTGCGCTGACAGCCCCCTCACATCAGTGCTGGCCCCACTGCTCTCCACCAATGACGAGGTGCCAAGCACCCCGTCTGTCTCCTCAGCATCTTGGTGGGGGTAGTACCTAATCCGAGTCTCCCGAAAATAGGCCCATCAACTCATCAGGCAGGTGACCCATGTACGGGTTTCAAGTAACTTCTAACAGTCCGCATTCAGAGTCCATGTTGCCTGCGTGACCAGTGGACCGACCAGACATTTGGGCCAGTAATCTACACAGTGCAGATGCATGGAACGTGTGGGTCCATGTAAGCATGGGAGCCTAGCAAAATCCTGTTATTATGATCCTGTAACAATCACCAATATCAACACCATGGATTTCACTACAAATATCTTTATACATAACAGAAATGCATCGGGATTTATTGTGATTATTACATAACAGAAATGCATCTCTCAACAATGCAATTTCATGATCATAATACAACAAGAGGCTAATATGATCCTATAACTACTGCCAATATCTATTTAACGCCCCATAAAACAACTGGCCCTTGAACCCGAACATGTCCTCGGGCCATGTCACGCTTACGTCACTCCAGGGCGTTTAATTGGCCAATAGTAGCTTCTTGAAACCGAGGCTTCCCTAATCCAGGCTCCACATGCGCACCCATCGGGTCTTTGCGCTACCCAATCCGAGTCAGGTGGGTCTAAGACTTAAATAAGTCGACCCCCATGTCGAGCTTGGTATTTTTGTTGGATCCGCACACTAAAATTGATATCCGAAACCGTAAAACTGCACAACACTACGATTACACCCTAGGCGTGAGTGTACTCTCACCAGCCTTAAGTAAACCAATCATCACAACACAAACTTTTCTTGTGTGGCCCTTCTGCACGCTTGCATGGCGTTGAGATTTAGGGACTTAGAACTTAAATATAACCTCCACCACAATCCCATACTTGCAGCCCCGATCGACGGTCGGTGACCGTAGAACTGATCCGTCGCCATAGTTCACAATTGCCGCACTATATTCTCGTAAGATCGCGCATGTAGCCATATCCTAGGCCAGGAGGACTATCCCTCGGTCCAGATCGGGTTAGATGAGCCCGCTGGGCCCCACACAATCAAAAGTAGACCCAAGAGGCTACTTATAGCCACTTAAAAAGTTGAGGGCTATATATCCTGATTTTCCAAGGTTATAAAAGCTCATTTTCTCTCAGCCACTCTCATTTCTACCTACATTTAGCTGAGAAAGGAGAGAGAGTGAAGAAGAGAAGTTGGAGGAGAGGGAGATCAGCCCAAGGAGGGCTTGTGCATGTCGATTTAGGGCGATTCCTTCGCCGCCTTCGCTTCATAGGGCTAGGAGAGTGCCGGATTTAGCTTCATCCAGCCTCACAGGTAATTGGAATGAAGTATACACCTGGAGCTGTCAAATTTTCTGCTGAATCCATGCAATTTCCTAACATGCAGCCCCTCTCTTGCAGGAATTGCAAGGGATTTCAGAAATATGAGGTGTGTATCATTCCCTACAAGTTGTCTTGCATCAAATGCAAGCCAACATGAATAATATCTCTAATTCTAGGTAGACTTGCTAGATAGATGTAGAATCCCTTAAGGGTTAGTTCTCTAGATGTCTTTAAAGCTAGGAATTTCCTGTTTATATTGTTTAATCATCATGCATGTTTAGTATTACATAAGTATATATTAGTATTCACATATTTATCTTAAATTGGAAAGAATTGCTTAATTGGTTGTGCACTATTATAATTCCCTGAGATGCATGTGTATGTTGATGTTGCATCTTTGGGGAAATTAGTAATTTCTTCTGGTTGCTTGAAATTTTGAAATAACATCACCTGTATGTAACATATATGTAGTAGAATAGTTAAAGTTTAGCTCCTAGCATAGTCCCATGGTTCTGTATGTTGCCGGATCGGGAAATTCATAGAGTTTGGGTCGGCCACGTAGGTTGGCCGTATCCCCGGAGTTGGAATCCTTAGGCGTGGGGTAATGCGGGTGCTGTCCATGGTTCATGAACCACGTGGGGCATAGTGCCCAAGGACAGTCTTCCGTCATCCCCTTGACTAAGCACCACCAACTCAACAAACCCGGTTCAGGGATAATGTTTGTATAAACGCCTATATTCGAATCCACATACCAGCACGACCATTGGATAGGCCCACTAATAATTACATGGCGAACGATCCCTAAAGACTCATGAGCCGAGCATGGTGGTATGGGACCTATGCTTGCGCTGTCGGCCTACGCCGGGGTGGTGCCCCTCCGTAGTGTCCTTGAGCACCCATGGAGGCAGTGAGCCATCCATTTGTTTGACTATGGGGTAATGGCATGACTGAGCCACCCCTGTCTGAGTCGGACATGGCTGACGAGTCATGGCCGAATCAGACGCTCGGACTGTTTATCCGAGCTGGGATCCTTGGGGTTACTGGCGATGATATGTACTCGCCCGCAGAGAGCCAGATGATCCCTGATTGGCCGAGTGATACGGTAATGGTATGTTGGCTTCGCCAATCGGCTGGATGTTAAACTGGTATAATTAAGGATTTGGATAATCATTCATGGTCCGGCATGACATTCATTCGGGCGGGTGACTGGGGTGGTGCCCTGTCATGGTGGCCCAGTCTGTGCGAGTGTTATGGTGGTGCCACACACTGTTAGCTGTGACAAACTGGTGTTTGGGGCATGCACATATGCATTTCATGCACTCATGCACTAAATAACCGTGCTTTGTTGTTGTCGATATCTTAGTTAAGAATGATGTGTAATAGAATCCATTATTTATGTATGCTTCCATTTGTGCATTGATAACTTGTATGTAATGTTACCACTGAGTTGGCCACTCACTCCCCATTCTGGGAACGGTGTTATAAAACACCACCCAGACGCCGCATGTGACCCAGGTTTACAGGAGGAGAGCGAAGCGGCAGAATACGAGGAGTTAGCCGCTGGTGAGGATCCATACATTCAGTATGCAGACGACCTGTATAGAGGGTGATAGGGGTCCTTGTTATGGGGGATAGCGTCGGGTTGGCGCAATGTATAGGATTTTGCTAGTTTTTGGAGCCTGGTGATCGGGGCCCCTAGCAGGTCCCGTCAAGTGAGTTGTTGATGTTACTTAATTCTTTTGGCTTATATATATACATGCTCACTTCTTCTTTTGGACATAGATATCTCATGTGTTTGCTTCTAGCTGAGCATTATTCTGATTCTAGTAGCTTGCCTATTTCATTACATGTTTTGCATAAAGTGAGGCCTGGGATATTGGGGGCCGAGGATGCCCTCGACCCTTGACATCCGGGGTGCCACAATCTACCAAAGTCCTTGTTCAAATATTGGGAAGGCTCCATCACTACCATTGGTTTTATTAAAATAGCATAAATCATTGGATAGTAAATTAAGGCGATTTGTTGGATAGACTGAAGACAGCGATTCATGGCACACATGCCAACATGGCCTGCAAGAGCAATGTCCAGATGATTTATCAGGTGGGTCCCACACAGAACATCCACTATCCCAAGAATCAGGCTGGGTCCACTCATCAGGTGGCCCCATGTGTATGTCGAATGTAGTTTGTTGCTAATCTTTTGCTAATGATCCAAGTTTTCTTAATGGGCCTGATTTCTGGAGCAGAACATGTAGAATCCTCGTGGGCCTCACATGCACATGATAGTTTGGAATGTGTTTTGCAAATAGCTTCTTCAACGTCTCCTTACGCAAATCGCAAAACTTGATGAACTTTACTAATCTTTAATGTCCAAAAGCAATGCTGGAGAATCATCCAGCTTCTGGACCTCTCCATCGATGCCACACACTTGAATAATGAATTTGAGGCTTGAAAAGCCTGGAGGAACAACCCAATCAGAAACATAGAAGGCCTGAACTCTCGCCACCCCAAGATATTCTTTGCTTCCTCCGATCGCTCCACCTGCATCTCCAACTGCTAGTTTGGCAACTCCCTCAACATAGACGTTATACTTCAGAAACATGGAATCATTTCCTGATCCTTCCTTTAGGCTCCAAACGATCTTAACACTCACAGTCTTGGTCCCTTGAGAACCCGAGCCCCATGATACATCTTGACCCTCAACAGCCCACGAAGTAGCAGGTGGGAATATTGTGTTTTGTTCGGAAGTTCGAATGATCATATGGCCGAGAGATGCATTAAAATCCGATGCAGCTGTAGTGATTGGAGTGCTTGTGTTATCCGATGATGAACCATGTAGACTGGGTTTTCTCTTCTTGTAGCAGACTGCATCAATGTCTGTTAAAGTGTAACCATCCATTTTGATGCTGGTCTCCTGTAGGACCCACTCTCCAGGCTGTGGGTCCTCTCCTTCTACGCCTGTAATTCGGACTGGTGTGATGACTTTATCGAATGAATTCATTGCATGACGCATGGGGAGAAAGGTTGGTCCTCCCGGCGCAATAAGGATCGAGGCCCGTCTGTTCGTGTTTGAGAATCCAAGAGACACGCCCAACAGGGAGCTCCCATCTGAGTTCACCTAAATCAGGATGCCGGTGTAGTGTCAAAATTGCAGATCAAGGAAAATCAAAATCTCAAGTAGAGTTATAACATATGTGCTGGTTTGGTGTATGACCTTTACTTAAAAGAGTGAATCTTGAAATGGGGAAAGGTGAATGATCCAGTGTCAAAAGCTCATGTCTAAGTTAGATAGGACTCCACGTAGATGTGGAACATATAGCAGATCCAAACCCTCCATCTATTGGGCCCTACCAAGGATGGGTTTCCCCAAAAATTACGATTGTTGGATGATCCTAGCTAAACGATGGAGTATATTTGCCTTGTTGATTATGGGGCTTTGGAGGAGAACAGGTAAGTAATAGTTCAAGACAAACCACTCAAGATACTATCTTTAAGACAATAATTTCTCCATTATAATGGAAGTGGTGTCCATGGAATCTCTGCCCTCAAGATGCAATGCACAGACTCTCAATCTCTTAGGCTGCACTCCCAAGGAGACGTTAGAAAAAGTATGCCGAAATAGTAAGAAAGACTTGGATTCAGAGACAATCACTGTTGTATTTTGCTCCCTAAAGTCTTCCCTGTGTTTATAGAATGGTCACTGTTAAACTGATGGAGAGGTTGCTCCCACTGGAAGGAAGTGTGTCATTCAGATACGCGAGTTCTTTGTCGTAGAAGAAAATTAATTAATTATCATTACTTTTGAGAGGGGGATTAGACGATTGATTGGGATGATAAGGCCAACCCCAATTAATTAGGATATGGGAGGGAGAGTAGAGAGAGAGAGAGAGAGAGAGAGAGAGAGAGAGAGAGAGAGAGAGAGAGAGAGAGTTTGGAGATTGGGACTGTTGATTTGGTGGTCAGCACACGAATGGCCACAGCCCCAAACTCTAGATCAACACACCTAGTGTCGCAATCTGATCGATGTTTCTGAATGGTACTGTTAGCATTCAGCAAAAAATAACAGCAGCAGCAGCAAACAACAGCAACCTCAAACAACAACAGCAGCAGCAACAACAACACTGAAGAGAACTCTAACGCCCCGTAAAATCGCCCTTCTTAGGACCCGAGCACACACACGAGTCCAGTAAACCCACATGACCTTAGGGCGAATAAACGACCCTACTGAACTCAGAAGAACCATAGTTTCATGAAATTAGAAACTTAGTGGCAAAAGCCTGCTTCCGCCGCCGTCCCAAGACCACCAAACCCGAGACTCAGCGGGAAACATCCCCGTACTGGGCTTGACACTCTTGGATGGGCGTTACATCAACATCGACACTCGAAACCATAAAACTGGGATTAGGGGTGAGGGACGGTGAGATGGATGTGTGGGAAGAGTGGAGTGGATAGAACGAGACCATCCAAAGCAATGTAGTAGTCCCGGAAAGAGCTAAAATATGGAGTAGATACTGGAATGGTTTGTGAAATGAACGCACGGGACAAATCTGATAAGGGCCTAAGAAAAGGATGATAGGACCTAAAAGAAATTTGGATCAAGGTGGTGAAAAGGTATATTAAGTCTTGTTCAACTATGAAGGATAGAGCCTCAAATAGGAATGCTTGGCAAAATAGAATTTCTAATGTGGACTCACATGGTTGGGACAATGTGATGATGATGACGATGACGATGATGACGATGATTTTTTCCCTGAATGATCATTATCGTTATCATCATTATCAATGATGATGACGACAATGACGATGATGATCATATTGATGCATTGATGTGTATACAGTGTCTTAATGTGCCCAGTATGCACAGACAAAACTCATGGTTCAATTATCTAGCTGGTTGATTTGATAGGCCCTACCATTGATGGGGGGTGCTAAAAAATCTTCCAAAATGGAAGATTCTAGTTATACAATTTTCGACCCTCCTCCAAAAGCCATTATTTTTATGAAATGTTTGTTTGTGGACCACTGGTCAAAGGGTCAGGATCTTCCAAACTAATAGATTTGGCATCCCCATCCATAGTGGGGCCTAGTAGATCAACGATCTGATGTACCAGGTTGAGGACTATAATTCCACTTAGAACTATTATTATTACAAATTCTCAAAGGATAGAAGAAACGTAATAGCATTGTTTAGTGGTCTCTCTTAAATAAAGCTTTGAATTGCAATAATGATAGTTTAAGGGTGAAATCTTGTTATGTTTGCAAGGTTTTCCATGAATGAGAATTCTTACAGAATATATAATGTGGATTGGTAGATCTCCCAAAGGAAGAGCCCCCTGAAAGAGCCTCTTCGTGAAAGAAGCACCGTCTTCGAGACTTCCTTTAAATGTGATGTTCCCTCCTCCACTATAAGACGCGTCCTTAAAACTACCAATTACAAAGAATTGTTTAAACCAAAGACACAAAATATATTTGGTTGAAATCAACTTTCTAATGAAATTTTGCAAGGAAAAAAAATTGGTAAAGAAATCATGTTGTCAGACAGACCAAATATGATAAAATGGGGAGCACAAATTTGAATAAACCCTAGTACTATGGAGAAGTTTTCACAAAGGTAGAATTGAGAAAATTGAGGCGTGTTGGACATGAATTACAATGATCATCAATGAAATGAGAGATTTGTTTGGTTAGTTTGTATTGGGAAGGTTTTGCTTCTTGTGGGTGTATTATTTCCCTCTCAGGGACCTTTTAATAAATTGTCTTACCGATCTTAAAAAAGAGGAAAAAGGAAAGGATCATAAATTCTTACTTCAGTGAAATGAATATGTGGGTTTGTTTCCCTAAACGGACAAACACATGCTCAATCTTTGTTACATGACGCCTTCCACCTCCCTCTCCTAGATCAAAGAACTGATACCCTATAGGCTATGACATAACTACTTGTCATGCAGGCCTGCCTTTCTCGCCAACACATCAATTGTGTAGGACATCCATACCATGCAAATGATAGGCCTTAACATGAAGATCACCTGGCAAAAAATAAGGCCGGTCAGCTCATCAAGTGGGCAACACTGTTTGAATCAATGGAGTCATTGATGCTCTGACTCAACAAATGGGTGTGGCCATCTAATGAATGGATCAACCTCATTTTCAACATGAATGATTCCATGGTGAGGCCTACCTTTTGCATTGTATGGATGTACTGCGCAAGTGGCATATTGGCAGGAAAGAGAAGCCCGCATGACAAGGTCATGCCGTTGCCTATAAGTGCCTCTGATTATTGTATTCATTCTAGTGATCACGTGACAAGTGAATCTTGTTTGATCTTTATAGCACCTCTTGGTTTTGAGATCAAACTTGTTGATGGACCCGTGCACCCATTTCTGGTGATACGATGAGTCTCTCCCTTATTGTCTTCATCACACATTTGACTTAATCATACCTACTTTGCTTCAAACTTTTGTTCTATTAGTAGTATGATGTGGACTCTTACTTGCATCATGACCATCTACCACAACACTTTTCAAGATGTAAGGACAAGGTCGACAATTGGTCTGGTCATGAGGCAAATGGGTTGTACCATCTTGACTTCTTAGGATAAACATCTTTGTTCCAATGATCTTAAGAGGTAATATCTTTGTGGAACTTTAGATTCTCCAGGTTTCCTCAATAATTGTTCCTTGACTATAACTTTGAACCTGGCTGATTTTGGGGCCTTGAGCTTGTTGTTCCAACTTTATGTATCATTAAAATATGTCTTTCATGGATGATTATTTCTAGACATGGATCCACTGTTGAAGTCCAGAAATTTGGTTGCTAATGAATTCAGGTAAACTGCAATTTTGCACGTTCAAAGAGAATTGAGTCTCAATGCTCATCATACTCCTATATACCTTCACAAAAAGGATGGTAAGTGTAAGAATTGTTACCTCCTAGATGCTTGGAGACACAATCGTGATTGTTGTTTTGGATAGTGAATAGATGTAGAGTAGCATTCCCCCCCACCCCGAAGTGTGAGGTGTAAGCTACATATCATGTAGCATAAGCTACACGCTAGATTTTTAATCAAGGTTGTGCCTGTTTGCACCAATTCATGATATTTTGCACCAAATTAGACTGATTAATAATGAAATTTAACAAAATTTCATGATATTTGGTGTAACCAAACACAATCTAAAGTAATAGGAAAGGGCAAATGATTATGTATAAAGGTAAAGAAAGAGCAACAAAACTGATTTAATATTGTTACTTGCATTATTTTACTAAAAGCATTTAAACGATTATCTAATGTTAATTGAAAATAGAAAAATGTAACAAATCAATGAAAACAATACTTGATTTTAATGTTGTAGTGAAAAATAACTTTTAATGTGAGCTATGTAGCGTGTAGCGTACGCCCATAATCATGTAGTGTGGGCTACATGCATTGTTACTTACATTATTTTACTACAAGCATTGAAAATATTAACTTTTATTGAAAATAGAAAAATGTAACAAATCATTGAGAACATTAATGTTGCGCAGCACGCCAACAACACCGGTGAACCGAGGTCCAATCTCCAGTCTCACCCACAAACGACAAACAAGAAGAAATAACAACTAGAAGCGGAATTGAAACAAACCAACAAACCACAAGACAGAATTTACATGGAAAAACCCCAACAAGGGTAAAAAAACCACAGGTGCAAAGTTCCACTATGAAGAAGACAAAATTACAAGCAATATACTCACCTTCTCCGATGCTCCCATGCACAGAGATGGCCCTTTTTGCTAACTTCTTCCCTCTTTCTCACCTTGGACGTATAGAAACCCTAATGACATACCCTAATCCCGAATTACACCCCTTGATATAGCATAACCCGAAAATAGGAAACCTCGCGAAACTGTTCGCGTCCGGTCGGGCGCTCGGTCAGGCTAGGTCGGGTGCCCGCCTTATACAAAATGTGTCCAGCGAGCTCGGTGAGAATCTTTTCAAATTTTTGGCGTCCGACCAACCATGGTCAGGCGCCCGCCCTGGGCACCGGGCGCCCAGTCCATTGACCGTCGGGCGCCCGACCACCGCTAGCCGGCAATGGTGTGCTGGCTCCACACCTCAACAATCTCCCACTTGGAGACACATCACCATAGTCTTTCGTCTTCTACATCCGGAGTGCACCACCTCCTCGTCTTCAAGCCTGAAGACCAATCAAAGCTGAACAGAGTTTCAGCTTCTCCCGTGTGACTGCCTTGGTCAACATATCCGCAGGGTTCTCACTTATATGGATCTTCTCGAGAGTAATCGATCCATCTTCCAGTAACGAACGTATGAAGTGATATCTAATGTCAATATGCTTGGTCCTTGAATGAAAAGATGAATTCTTGGCCAAGTGTATTGCACTTTGACTGTCACTGTACAGCTTGCAATCTGCTTGCTTCTTCCCCAACTCTTTCATAAAACCTTGCATCCACACCATCTCTTTGCACGCTTCTGTAGCTGCAACATACTCTGCTTCCGTTGCACTGATGGACACTATCTTCTGTAACTGAGAGACCCAACTAACTGCAGCACTACCCAGAGTAAAGACATACCCTGTAGTGCTCCTGCTGTCAATATCCCTTGCTAAATCTGAATCGATGTAGCCTTGTAGCTCGATTTCCGATCCTCCATAGCCCTACATTCACAGTACCTACCAGGTATCTGAGGATCCACTTCACAGCTTCCCAATGTTCCTTCCTGGGGTTGTTCATGAACCTGCTAACAACTCCCACTGCTAGAGCAATATCTGGCCTCGTACTAACCATAGCATACATGAGGTTCCCTATTGCTGACGCGTATGAGACTTTAGTCATGTAGTCCCATTCCTCCTGCGTCTTTGCACCTTGCTCCTTTGAAAGCTTAAAGTGATTGGCTAGTGGAATGCTAACCGGCTTAGCACCTCCCATACTGAATCGATCAAGTACGTTGGTTATGTATTCTGCCTGTGACAAAACTAGTTTCTTGTTTTCCCTATCACGCTTTATCCTCATGCCTAGGATTTGTTTTGCAGCTCCTAAATCCTTCATGGCAAATTCTCTAGACAACTGTCTTTTGAGATCTGAGATGTCCTTCATGCTTGATCCGGCTACAAGCATATCATCAACGTACAAAAGAAGAATGATGTATGACTTATCAAACTTCTTTAAATAGCAACAGTGGTCTGTATGACATCTCCTAAACCTATTTCTCGACATGAAACTGTCAAAGTTCTTTTACTACTGCCTTGGGGCCTGCTTCTGGCCATATAGACTATTTTTCAGTCTACACACCTTATTCTCCTTTCCTGGTGCCACATATCCTGTTGGCTGATGCATATATCTCTTCTTCAAGGTCCCTATGAACAAACGCTGTCTTAACATCTAGCTGCTCTAAATGTAAGTCCTTTGTAGCCACTATACTCAAGACCATGCGAATCGTAGACATCTTCACCACTAGTGAAAATATTTCAGTGAAATCGATACCTGCCTTTTGTTGGAACCCTTTCACAACCAATCTGGCATTGTACCGCTTCGAACCATCATGCTCCTCTTTCAGTCTGTAAACTCATTTGTTATGAAGAGCTTTCTTACCCTTAGGTAGAGTGACGAGCTCCCACATACAATTGGACTTAAGAGAGTCCATCACATCATATATAGCCTGCTCCCACTTAACCTGTGTATCTAACTGTAATGCCTCTTCAAAACACTCTGGTTCACCATTATCTGTCAGCAATAGATAATGTGAGGGTGAGTATCGGACCTTGGGTCTCCTCTCCCGAGTAGACCTCCTCACAACCGGTGTTTGCGACTCTGCCTCATCATACTCCTGTGCATGCTCATCCTGTGGCACTGTAACACCCGTGTCCGGTAACTCTTCTAACTTTACGAATTCTTTCTCATTGGCCTTATTCTGATTTTGCTGCAAACTGTCTTTATGCATCACTTTTTCATTGAAGACTACATCCTTGCTTCTAATGATTTTTCGGTTCTCTGTATTCCAAAACCGATAGCCAAAATCATGCTGCCCATAGCCTATAAATGTGCACCTCCTGGACTTCGCATTCAGCTTGTTTCTATGCTCTGCATCAATGTGAACATATGAAGTGCAACTAAACACTTTGAGATGTGTAAGGCTCACTTCTTTTCCAGTCCACGTTTCCTCTGGTAACCCACCATCCAATGGTGCTGAGGGACTTCTCTTGATGAGATATACGGCAGTATTCACAGCATCTACCCAAAACGTCTTGAACAAGCCTACATGCAACCTCATGCTTCTAGCGCGCTCAAGAATGGTTCTGTTAATGCGCTCAGCCACACAATTCTACTATGGTGTCCCTGGAATCATTTTCTGATGTTTAATTCCATGTGTTGCACAATACTCCTCAAACATCTTATCACAGTAATCTCCCCCATTATTAGATCTGAGACACTTTACAGTTTTATCCTGTCTCATTTTCTACCAGTACTTTCCACTTCTTAAATACATCAAACACTTCAGATTTATGTTTTAAGAAATAGACCCATAGTTTCCTACTAGCATCATCAATAAAAGAGACAAAATAACGTGATCCACAAAGAAATGATACCTGTGCCGGTCCCCACACATCAGTGTATACAAGCTCCAACAGATGCGTCTTTGGAGCACGTCCTGTTTTCTTGAAGCTTACCTTCTTCTGCTTGCCATACACGCGGTCCTCACAGAATTCCAAGTTGATAGACTTTAACCCTGGTAGCTTCCCTTTTGCCAATGACACTTTCAACCCCTGCTCACTCATATGTCCCAACATCTGATGCCATAACTGCCCATTCACTCCAGTTGATGCGACTGCGAGTGAACTATATGATCCGAAAGTCACGTATAAAGTACCTTCCTTCTTGCCTCGAGATATCACCAAGGCACCTTTTGTGACTTTCTAGAAATCACTAGTGAATGTCGTTACATATCCGGTATCAGGCCAACTGCCCCACTGAGATCAAGTTCTTTTTCAAACTCGGTACATGTCTGACATCCTTCAAATTTAAGACCGTTCCATCTTTCTGACTTATGTGAACGTCTCCCTTGCCAACAATACTGCACGGCTCATGATCACCCGGGTAGACTCTCCCGAAGTCTCCTGACACATAATCACAAAGAACATCTTTTGACGAAGTGGCATGAAACGAAGCACCCGAGTCTATGACCCAAGACTCATTCCGCGCATCAATAGACAAGATCAACACCTCTGTGTCACTCTCCTCAGATAAATTCACTGAATCCTTCCCACTTTGAGAGCTTCCTTCTCGTTTCTTAAGCGCCCTGCAATCACGTTTCATATGCCCCTTCTTCCCGCAATGCCAACACCCGTCCTTGTCTTTCGGTCCCTTGGACTTCTTCCTCGACTTAGAACGCCCGTGTTTATTGCCTCCTTTATTAAAAAATCTTCATCTTCCTTCAACTTTTAGAGCATTCCTCGAATCCCCTGAAACTCCTGATGCCTTCCTTCTAAATTCTTCGCTGAGAATTAAACCCACCACATCATCAAATTTCAACTTTGTCGTTCCTGAGGAGTTGCTCACGGCAATCACCAAACCATCCCAACTGTCTAGCAAACTGGACAAGATCAATAGCGCCCTAACCTCATCATCAAAAGTGATGCCAACGGATTCCAATTGTCTCATGACTGTATTGAACTTGTTTAGATGTTCAGCCATGCCCCCACCATCTGATATCTTCATGTTGAATAGCCGTTTCATGAGATGAACCTTATTGGATGCTGAGGGTTTCTCATACATCGTAGCTAGAGCTTGCATTAATTCTTTTGTGGTCTTTACCTTGGATGTATTGAAGGCGACGCTCTTAGACAAAGAGAGTCGGATCGTTCCTAAAGCCTTCCGATCCACTAAAGCCCATTCATCATCTGTCATCTTCTCTAGTTTCTTCTCTTTTCGTTCTAGAGAAACATAGAGGTCCTTCTGATACAGATAATCCTCCATCTGTATCTTCTAGAAGGCAAAGTTTGAACCATCAGACTTCTCAATTCGTGTCTTCCCTTCTTCCGTCATCGCTGCCACTTGAACTAAACCAATAGCTCTGATACCAGTTGTTGCGCAGCATGCCAAAGACGCTGGTGAACCGAGATCCAATCCCCGGTCTCACCCACAAACGATAAACAAGAAGAAATAACAACTAGAAGCAGAATTGAAACAAACCAACAAACCACAACACAGAATTTACGTGGAAAAACCCCAACAAGGGTAAAAAAACCACGGGTGCAAAGTTCCACTATGAAGAAGACAAAGTCACAAGCAATATACTCACCTTCTCCAATGCTCCCATGCACAGAGATGACCCTTTTTGCTAACCTCTCCCTCTTTCTCACCTTGGACGTATAGAAACCCTAATGACATACCCTAATCCCGAATTACACCCCTTTATATAGCATAACCCAAAAATAGGACTCAAAATAGGAAACCCCGTGAAATTGTTCGCGTCCGGTCGTGTGTCCATCGAGCTCGGTGAGAATCTGTCCGAATTTCGGGTGCCTGGTCCACTGACCGTCCGGCGCCCGACCACCCCTGGCTGGCAATGGTGTGCTGACTCCACACCTCAACAATTAATTGATTTTAATCTTATAGTGAAAAATAACTTGAAATGTGAGCTATGTAGCGTATAGTGTACGCAAATTAATGTAGCGTGGCTACACACAACTTAAGCTATTTTCATGAGCTACGTAGCGCTGAGGCTAAGCTACACTACATAGTGTAGCTATTTAAAACACTAGTTGTGATAATTGTTACCTCTTAGAATTGTTCCATTGCCATAGCACATACCCTCATATAGTGATAATTGTGATAATCAGTCTTCAGAAGTGTTTTCCTCAGTCTTCTAAAAGAAAAATGGTATAGAGTGACACTAGGAAATCCTAAAAAATTAGAGTATTCGAGTTGGACACTTGGACAAGGATAAGGATAGAGATCCCCCTTACCTTCTTATCCAAATCTACTAGGTTTCAGTCGTTGATTATGAAACAAAGTCAGGTTACAGTATTGCGAGGAAAGTTTTGAAACATGATTATACGTGCGAGAAATAGGCAATCATTGTCGTACTCTCTCCCAAGAATTTGGATATTGAGCATCCACCATACTTGTCCTTGGTGTACATAATACCCAACCTGAACTCGTGGCCCTAACATGGCGGACAGATGTAGCATCTGTAAGGGTGTACGCATTTCCATGGATATTACCCTCTTCAAATGAGTTATCTACTTCTCATCCAAAGGGAAGCAAATCTGTTGAATATCCTTTGCCTCAAGAGGAGAGGAGCAATGTGGAAAAATCATAGACCCTCTCCAGTTTTGATTTGAAAATTGATCATCTTCCTCATAGTCTTGTCCCCAAGGTTTAAAATTTGGTTTTGGTGTACCATTTAGGTCACCACCCAAACCAATATGCATTGGTGGATACAAGCAAAGTTTTCAATTCCGACATGTGGGGCCCATGGTTGTGTGATCCATAACGCTGGTATGTTGTATCCCACTATGGATTGAGTTTTGAGTTGGGGCCAATAGATTGACAGTTGAAAAGATACAACAGCTGTTTATATTCAACTGATCTGGGATCTCCCGATATGAAATGATATTTGGGAATGATCCACCCATAGAGGGATAGATCAGAACAAAGATCTAGATTACTTATCTAGCTCTTCCTATGATTGTACCATTTAGTAAAAAAATAGGGTCTAATGTTGACCTCAATATAAAATTGGAAATATATTAAGCACAGTCAACCATATAGCAGAATTTACCATATGACCAAATTATTTGTGGGCCGAGAGTGACATGCGTGTGGCATCCAAACAGTGCATCAGGGGTACCCTAGCATGAAGATGGAACACCCCAAAATTAAGGTTGATCCAAAACTCAGGTGGGCCACACCATAGGAAACAATGTAAAAATTCCAAATTCACGTGGTGTGGCCCAACAGAGTTTTGTACCAGCCTGATGTTCTAAGGGTCCCTTCTTGGTAGGTCACACCTTCTGAACAAACTGCATGGCATAAGCACCATGGTGGGACCCAGGCACCTTTTTTTTTTTTGGGAGGATTGCATGTAATCAGGGAGAGATGCATAAAACGCTACCAGAAAATCATTAGGAGATATCAATTATGAAACATTGCACATGACACACGCATGATGGATAATGCTCCAACATGAGGTGAGTGCTGTACAATGCTTGAATGCTTGTGTGTAGAAAGTGTGTTCAAACATACATCTCATTGAGTGAGTTTATGTTAGGGAAATAAATTCTTTCATATAAAAAGTATTGTGGATATCTAATAAAATCAAGAAATGCCTTCAAAGGGCATCTTTTTACCTTCCAAGATTTCTCCTCCTACTAGCTCAAAAGACAAGAATGATTTCCACAATTACTGCCTATGGACTACATGATAAGGAACATATACATCATATATTGAAAGAGAGACAATATGCATGCAAGAACTTACTTGACGAAGACCTGAATAGTACTTTGACTAGGATCTACAGAACCATCAAGCACAGGCTGTCACAAATAAATGCAAAAATAAGGTTTACAAAAGTTGCTTGAGCATTGGCTAATAACTTACGAGAATTGAAATCTGTTTAATGAAGTATAAAGAAATATAACAAGATAAGAAGAGGGATTCCTAGATCCTTCAAAGAAAAGAGGGCATGTTAGTGAACAACTGAAAGAACAATCAACACCATTATATGGCCATATTTATGACTATGAAAGGGATGTAGTAATACCACAGAATAACAGCTGTCATACTTCTGTTATGAGGTGAATCCAGTTAAAAGGTGCAAACATAAAATTCAAAGACATATCGATTATGAAGATCGATTCCACCACTTAAGGCCAAAGTAGATCTTCAATCCACTCCAACATTACTGGAGTTAAACAATGACAACCTAAGTCAAACATTCATTCGATCAAAAGAGTCATCATTTCTAACATCCCATTTATGGCTTTGTAGCTATATATACAAGTTTTCGAATCTCCCTACTGAAATAGAACAAACCTAATCTAAAAGTGTATTGGCTCATTTATATAGCTTTTCCTAAAATATGTCAAACTAACCCCCAAGTTGTCTAAAAAGCAACAAGAACAAATAAATAAAGAAAAGTAACCTAAACTTCAAATACAATTAAATACACGAATAAATAATTGTATGGCCTGATGATATGTGATGTTTGTATAAAAACCCTTTTCATCATCTGTAAAGAAAGGTGAAAAAGGTCAACCAGTTTGTACAGAAAACTGCAAGATTGGACTTGGAAGCCCCACCATTCACCTGGTCATTGATTGAGGCCATCTGATTGGATCTGTGGGCTCTACAGTCAAATCAGGTCGTTGACTTTTTCTAGTGGCAAGCAAACTTTTATTAAAAGAAAGAAGAAAAAATAAAAAAGGATGACCCGAAATCATCTAATTAATTCAAAGGAATAGCAACCAACAAAGAAACTCAAAGCCCAGGAAAACCTGCAAACACCTTGGTCGACCTAGTCCAATCGACTACTCGACTACCAGCGCCTTTGCCTTTTGGACAAGGGACAACAACCACTGGCGAGGACGACTTGCTTCTGAATGTTCTGTTCTTATGTTCCTACCATATCACCCTCAAAATGGGAACAAAAGAAAGCCACCAAAGGATAGTCCTCTTATTGTTTACAAGCTTACGAAGCTGCCATGCCTAGAAAAGGTCCTCTATAGAGTACAACATATGCCAAACAACTTCAAATCACCTAAAGAGGTGCCACCACATTTCTTGGGACAAGGAGCAAATCATAGAAAAATGATTGACCGATTCCACATCCCACAAACACATAGGACAACCATTAGGGATGGTAATCTGCCTTTGTCTAAGGCTATCAATAGTGAGTACTTTGTTCTTCCCAACAAGCCACGTGAAAGCTTAAAAAAAGGGCTAAAACAGGAGGTGAACACGTGAATTTCCATATGTGGTGAATTAAATCCCAGATCCTAGCTGAAGGATAAATAGCAATGGCTGCATTGATAGATTTGACAGAGAAACAGCCCAATTTCTCAAGATTGCACATCCACCTATCACTCTCAAAACATAGATGACAAGCATTTCAGATTTACAAAGACCACAACCTCCTCATCATAAAGATCCCAAAAGTATAGGAGCCCACGCAATACCTCCTTGGAGTAACATTGGAAAATAAAGACTTCATCATCCAAGGCCACTCTATAATGAATGGGAATGACCAAGAAAAGAGGTTTTGATGGGGACATCAGGCCATCACATTCTTTTGCTCGAGTGTACCAATGTAGAAGACGTGTCGCACCCATTTCGTTGTAGTTCGATGATACGTGAGAGGAGCACGTGAGAAGAATACAGCAACAGACCGACACGCGGGTTTAATTGTTTTAGGCGTCGTATTGTCTTCTTTTTATATTGTAGGCACTTTGGTGCACTTTTCTTGGACTTATTTGTTTTAGGCATCGTTTTGTCATTATTTTTATATTTTAGGCACTTTAGTGCACTTTTCTTGAATGAGGACTATAAAAGCATTGTAGAAACCCTATTTTGATTATTACGTGTTTATGAATATTGGGAGAAAACTTCCTTTTGCTTGAGATGAGCTTTGATTCTCCAGTGATTGGAGCCCCCTTTTGGTGTGATGCCAACGGTGCAATGCCAACTATCTTCTTCTATCTCTTCTCTTCTTCTTCCCTACAAAATCCAGGTACGTTGATTGTTATTTTCATCCGTTTACGAATCTTTTGATATTTCTTAAAGCCTTGGCCTAAATCCCCCAAATCTTGAACCATTTTTCATCCGGAATAGGCCCACAACCTCTTCTTCTTAGCTTTTCCCCACCTGAATCCTTCTCATCTAACCTAATCCCACCCCATTTTTAAATCCAAACATCCCCTCTTCATCCAAATCCGAATTTCACTCTTCCAATAGCCTTAAATCCCTAAACCCTCAATACCCCCATCACCCAAATCATAACCCTTATACTAATTTCCATTGATCCCAATTCTAGATATACCCTAGGAACCTTAAAGCCACATCCTTGGATTTAGGATTACCCCTATGCTTGGACATGGAAGTTCTGCATTCCATGGGTCCCGACCCTTGGGACTTTATATTCCCGTCACTTCATGCTTGTGATCATTGATATAAAACATGGATTTTTTTATCTAATTGAATGCCTTAACTTGTGATTAAGTATATTTAATATGTTCATTTATTGCTTTACATATCCGCTTTAGTTCATTCCGCATCATCCCTTGTAGGCCCACTGTCCTACGTCAGTTTTGTCCCACACCATTTGTCCTTCCAAACCAAATACGAGATCTATCCCATGGGATGAATGACAACCCCCTCTTAAAATGAACACCTTCCTTGAAGATGGCTTTCCAAAGATCAAATGCGCTATACCATGATGATTGTTGCGTGAACAAACCCCTTTCTACAAAGGCTATCTTCCTCCTCAAATCTCCATAACCATTTCCCAAGAGGACCTCATTCATACACTTCAATTTCTTAATCCCTAACCCAACAAACTCCTTTAATTTACAAACTTCATCCAAGCTAACCATGTGAAAGTGGTTGGCATTCTTTCCAGGCACATCCCAAGCCTTAATCACAACATTCACATTATATGAAAACCCCAAGTTATCCTTGTCAATAGGCCCCATTAACAGTAGCAAGGTTTTTGCAACACTACCATTCATACTAGGTGGACCTAGCTCATGGATCCAGTGTTATCAAAATCGGACGATTTACGATATGAATCGTATGATTCATATCGTATCGTATGGATGTACGATATGAATTGTACACCCAAATCGCAAATCTTAAATAATCGTCAGAATCATATCGAATCATACGATAATCGTATTGAATCGTATGATAATTTTTGCAATTCTGCCTGCACTACCTACCTGTACTGTATACCTTATTTACATAAAAACATTTAAGTTTACTTTAAGTTATTTATGTAAATAAGGAAGTACCCCCGCATTTGGATTCAATAAAAAATACTAAAAAATCAAATTTCCAATAATAAAGTTTTCAATTTTCCATTCCAAGTACAAATCGTTAATTTTTAACATTCCATGAAAAGTTCGTCTTTTGAACGGTGGGGTTTTCTTTAAATCTAAACCATTCATAAATTTTAATATATCAAAATTAGGCTAAAACAGCAAAGACCAGTAAAATATTCATGTCAATTTATGAGTGGATTGATAATTCAGGGTTTTACTTAGACTCTACATGCATAGCAATATGATCATATCATCTTTTTAATGCGTATTCATGCAAATAGGTCTATGATTTGACAGCTCTCTACCATTAAAAATATCCTATTTTTTCTTTTGGGGATTTTGATATTCAAAAACCCAAAATAAAGAAATCAATATATCTTTTGATTCACAATGGAATCAAATGTCATTTTTTCTAACATGTTTCTACACTCAAGAAATGTACAAAACAAAAATTTTAATGACTCTTTGCAAATCTTTTTTAGGGTTACTTTTTAAATGATTACAACACAATAATACACTTATACATAGATATGTTATACATCATACATTATAATTTATCCATACAATTGATACAACATTAATGTCATGGTTAAATTGTGTCTTTAGCATATTCATGAGAAAATGGATGATTGATATGTTTTTTAATTTTTCTTATCTATGCATAATTGTTTTGTATTTTTTATGATATTTTTATGAAAATCTGAAAAAATCTTACGATTTACGATACGATACGATTCAAACAAGAAAATGATTTATGATACGATTTATGATTTGATAACATTGCATGGATCAAATGAGATAAATCACTATTATTAAGAAAAGGCACGCTAGCTTGAATTACAATCCTCAAAGATCCACCATTCATCCCTACGCTAGTGATCCCCTCCGTTTGAGAAATATCAGCTTGGAAATGCACTAGAGACTATATTGTGGAAATTGTATTGTGTTTATTTCATTGAGAATAACCAAAATATATAGAAGAGATGGGAGATCTGTAGATCTTAATAAATATGTATGAATCCACCCATATAGCTATCTATAGTATGTACAATTGTTTATATTCAGTTACACTTACGCATTCTATACTCCAATACTCCCCCTCAAGTTGGAGCATGAACATCAATCATGCCCATCTTGGAACATAAACAATGACGATCAGCACGTGCCACCACACTCCCCCTCACACACATGTTTGGATACACAATCCTCTCAAGTATTGCCTATCAGTCGATTGAGCTTTTTGTCATCCTCTTAAAATAGTAGACCATCCAAACTTAACAACCATCAAGCCACCAAATGACCATTCACATGCAAGATCCTCTCAAATACACATGCAACACTGCACAAAAAGTGAGTGAACTATACCCACAACAATTGAGAGGGGAACTGCACCCACAACAGCATGTGATTATGTGAAGGCACACATTTAACACTATGCAACAAGTGACTGAACTACACCCACAACAAACAACAATAGCCTAATAAGAAAGAAATGTTTAGCAGATAAGGAAAGCTCAAGTGTCATCTTTGGATCGTTATAACATGGAGGTGATAGCAGCAAAGATGGTACTTATCCGATAAATGGATGGGTGCAGCAATGGTCGGATTTACATGTGTTCGGAGAGACGAAAGCAATCTATAGACACATCAAATCTAGACATTGAAGGCGCAGAGCACCAAGTACAAAACTAAAAACATGTAATTCCCCTTTCTTCGTCTATCAACTTCAAAAAACAAGTGATGGTGATAATATGGGTACATGCTGAAATTGGAAGATGTGCCCACAAGCATTGAGAAGGTGGGTACAATCGCCGCCATGCTACAAAAGATGCAAGGTAGTGAGTGCGCTCACGGAATTGCAAGCAGCAGTGGACAATAGATCCAGTTTAGGGACTGGTGGGATAGGGTTCTAATGACGAGTTGTAGATGGGTGCAAATGATCATCAATGGCGGAGGCACTATAGTACTACAATTGGGTCACCGGATCACCGAAGATGGGGGCAACAACAAGTCGGAGCAAATTTGCAGCAATAGCAACGGATTTGGGGCTACAATGCAACAAGCTTAAGATCGGCAAATTGGAATGGTGCACAATTCAAAGGGGTGCAGCTGTTGAGGATTTCGATTTGCCATTGGTGATGGACTGACGGGTTGCGAGAGGTAGGAGATCTGGGTGGAGCAGGTCTAGACACCAAAAATGGTGTTGAAAGCTACTGTAAACTAAGATGGTAGCAACGGGTTTTTGGATTTGGTTATAGAAATGGAGGACGATAGCACAAATCTGACGGAGACCCCGCCGGGTTTAGTGATGCGATCTGTCAGGATCCGAGAGAGGGGATGCAAACAAGGGTACCAGATGGGGGTTTGTTATGATGGTGCCAGATCGGGGAAAAGAAGGCTATCAGCAGTAATGGCTACGCTGGAGATGAACATCCTAGTCAGCGAGCTTAGGGATGGATGACGATAATGGTGGTGGTTACTGAAACATGATGATGGGTGTGGGGTTGCCGATGGTGATGCAACCTTACAGATCTGTAGCCGAAGATGATGGGGTTGCAGAATGAATTTCTAACGGGGGTTTTTGAAAAGCTATTGACAATGGTGATTGCGAAAATAGCAACGAATATAGCTATGTGCAACGACAAGCGGCGGAGTTGTAATGGGTTTTGCTAGAGAGGATGGTTATGGGTTAGTGCGATTGGGGATTTCAAGGCTCGTGTCATTGCAAACGATAACAACAAAGGATGGTGCGACAAATTGGTAGAGATGGTTTTTCGATTGGCACATGTCACTAAATTGGCAACGTCAGGAGATGGATGAGATTGGTATAGATGATTAGAGATGGAATCATGTAAGTGAATTGGATTGTCTTCCCTTTGTGTGGTTGATTTGAGTTGGCCATCAATTTCCATGTTTGGCTCCTCGATTCAGTCGTGTAATCGCGTCGCTCAATCCATAATTATAATAATAAATCTAACTCGCCACGCTGTCCGCGTACACCCTACAGTAATGGGCATGAGTATCTTTATAAATAGGGTTGCAACGGGCCTGGCCAGGCCAGGCTTCATGCTACACAATCCCAGCCCAAAATTCTCTATGCTAGTCCAAGCCCGGGCCCTCGTCTTTAAATAATAAAAAAAAACTGTGGGCGTTGCCCATGTCCAGCCCATATGACAATTTATGTGCCTATGACCGCTTGCACATGTCAAATGTATAAAAATAAAATGGAGACATTAAAACTCAAATGAGAATCTCAAGTTATTTCACTCTTAAGTTAATGAAAACAAATTACATTCCAATTCAACACAATCATTCATTTATGCATTTTATCTCACCCATGTGCATTAGTACATACATGACCCAAAAGGCCAAAATTCTATTTTAGAAGACTTGGGGGAGCGCTCCCAACAGGCTCTATGCCTTTATCTCACATGTTCACTTTAATTGAACGATTGGCAAGAGCTCACATATAAGCCCCATCATTAACTTATAGACAGCACACCACACGCACGCACATGCGTGTGCGCGCGCGCACGCACACACACACAGGCGACCAACCCAACCCATTGCCAACACTATTTATATAAGCCTAGACTCCTATTTTATTTTTACACCTTCTAAAAAATGGTGGTGACTCATCCTCCTCACATGTTGACGTGTGAATGGCTACCCAGACCATTGAAATTGTGGGTCCCATTGTGGATGGAGCATGTCTGTAAATCACATTGATCAAGCAATCCAACCATCCAATTAAGGGCTACCAAATGGATGGTTAAAAGTAAAATAGAGAGTGGTCGAATTCTAAGGGAAAAATCAGATGGTTCGCATTATGTTTTTGGTGCAATTTTTTGGCTAAAACTTGGGGAACTTCGGGAAACTGGGTATAGATTTGAAGGAAATTAGGCTTAGGCTAGTTGGAGATGAATTGGCAAAAAAAAGAACAAAGTTCCTGGGAACTAGATTGCTCTAATATCAATTTGATGCAACCACAAGACAAAAATAACACTAGAAGCATAAGGTTGCAAAACCTACCAAAAACGACAGCCAATTCCACCACTTAAGGCCATAGAAGATCTTCAATACACTCCAAAATCATAAATAATGATAAGAAACAGCAATTAATTGATAAATATGTGGACTCACTCCACATAAAAGCCAATGGTATTGCACAAAAGGGGCTCTAGAGGTAGCGCACTAATAGAGTATTTATGGCATGCATCCCATAGCGGGATACCATAATAAACTAAATTCGATTCAATCATAAAAAATAATCATCATCTCTAAACTCCCATGGTGCTCCATACAAGTTTTAGGGGGCGTTTGGCAAATCTATTAATAAGAGCTTATTTGCTTATTCTAAAAAAGTAAGCTCTTATTATGAAAATAGACTGTTTGGTAAAGCTTTCATTTTAGAGCTTATTTTTTTAGAAACTAGCAAAAAAGCTCTTAAATAAAGCGATAGGGAGGTCACTTTTTCTTTAAGAGCTTATTTAGCTTAAGCAGGTAAACATTTTTCATTAATTTTTGGACAAGTTTGTCCTTAAACTTTTTAAGTAATTCCCATCTTGCCCTCTTCTCTTCTTTAGAATATCTCTAAGGTGGGTCCACATGATGAACAACCAATATTGAAGGTGGGTTTCCCAATCAAGGCGGGCCCACATAATGCATGGTCACATCAAAGGTGAGCCCCACATGATGAACACCCACATCAAAGGTGGGACCTACATGATGGATGGTGGACATTGAATGTGGGACCACATGACGGAAGATTGACATAAAATGTGGGACCACATGATGAATGACCCATATTGAAGGTTGGGCCCCACATGATGAATGGTCCATAGCAAAGGTGGGACCTACATGATGGATGGTGGACATCAAAGGTGGGTCCCACATGATGGACTATCCACATCAAGTGGACCCCACATGATAGATGGTCCACAACAAAGGTGGGACCCACATGATGGATGGTCCACATCAAAGGTGGGATCCAAGTGATGGATGGTGGATATTGAATGTGGGACCACATGATGGAAGGTTAACATTAAAGGTGGGCCTACATGATGAATGACCCATATTGAAGGTTTGACCCCACATGATGGACAGTCCACAGCCAAGGTGGGACCTACATGATGGATGGTGGACATCAAATGGGTCCCACATGATGGACAACCTACTTGATGTGGGCCCCACATGATAGTGGTCCACAACAAAGGTAGGACCCACATACTGGATGGTGGACATCAAAGATGGGCCCCTCATAATGAATGACTCATATTGAAGTGAGGCCCCACATCAAGGTAGGCCTACGTAATGAAAGGTTCACATCAAAGGTAGGCCCCACATGATAGATAGCCCACATCAAAGTGTGGCCCAACATGACGAAACATGCACATCAAGTAGGTCCCATTTAAATGGCAGTCCACGTCAAAGGTAGGATCTACATGATGGATGATGGTCATTGAAGGTGGGCCCACAAGATAGTCTGTTGATATTTAAGTTGTTGTAGTCTTTAAAAATGACATCAACTACCCTTAAAAAAGCTTTTATTTGAAAGTTTTACCAAACGGCTTATTTTAAATAAAAGCTTTTTTTTGGAGATTTTACCAAACGGGCTTATTTAAAACAAAAGCTAGAACAAAAAGAGCTTATTAAAGTAGCTCTTATTCAAAAAGCTCTTATTGAATTAGAGTAGAGATGCCAAACGCCCCCTTAGAGTCTCCCACTAAATTTGAAGGAACCTAATCTAAACGACTATTGGCTCCTGTATCGGAATGTACTGTCCAATAACATCGATACGTTAATGACATTTAGCATTTTTTTTTTTTTTTCGTTATACCATGTAGTTCTATGTATGTAGTTGGTGACACCAATGTTATCTGTTGTATCGTTGATACATAGAACACTAGGCTCATTTGCATAACTTTCCTAAATTATCTCAAACTAATCCATTAGTTATAAAAGCAAGGAAATCAAATAAATTGAGGAAACTAACCTAAAGACTTTCCAATACCACTCAAAACCGTATGGCACTTTGGTGTACAGTTGTACTATATAGTTTGTATAGAAAGCAAAAAAGGGCATCCAGTTCATATAGAAAATCCTCAAAGGTTATACAATTGGGATTGTGGACCCCACGATCATCCTGACAGGGCCTGACCTCCAAGCAGGACCATATGATCCTCAATTGGATGTTTGGATTGTCCTACATCAGTCTCTGACTAGATCCTACCTACAGACATCCATATGGTTAAGGATTGTAATTACATTGATGGCTTTGCTTTTGACAATCAGATTTTGGCAACCTACATTGCATCTTCAATATTATTGTAATTTTAAAGTAAAAACAAATAAAATTCAAGCTCTCCAGAATGGGAACCTGATTTCTCTAATAAAAATAGGGTACTAGTGTACTACACATTTTCAGTGACAAAATAGATGGGCTATATGACCGTTGATCAGCTACTACAGGAAATATATGTGAATCAATTGGTAAATGGGAATATAATAGCTGTGAAAGCATGCATGGATGCGTTAGTTAGATCCTTAAGATTCTCCAGTTACAATGATGTCTTCAAAACTGACTTTGTACGACATGGCATCAAAACTTCAAGTATTTTCCAAATTCCCGTAAAGAACAAAGACTGCAGCTTTATCTGCATGTACCTTATGTATATGACTCGTGAGCACTCGTTAATGTGTTAACTGCTGATAGTTTTGGTATCGCAGGTCAGTGATACAAAACTATCCAGGAATACTAATATCGATACATGCCGATATATCATGATATTTGTGATACTTCACAATATCATGTATTCATGTGATATCTGTGATTTTTGCCAATATATCGTTGATATTGGGGCTATATTTGCAATATTTCAACTGAAACCAGTGTAAATATGAAGAAATTAGAAAAGAGAACAAGTTTCTTGTACAAGTTTTTTGGGGATTCTCTTTACAGTTGTGTTTTAAAACTCGGCAGTTCACATCAAAATATGAATTTGGTGGAGAAGTCATGATCTGAGAGGATTTCGAAGCATAGTTTTGTACAACAGCACATCATTGGATTGAAGCATAGTTTTGTACAACAGCACATCATTGGATTGAAGCATAGTTTTGTACAACAGCACATCGCTGTCCCCTAAACAACTGAAAACTTTTGCGCATGGCTTTGTTTTGTCGTGTTTTGAGTTCTAACTAGTGTGTAATCATGTGCATTTGAACACCTAAAGTTTCACTGAAAATTTTCACCATTTTCCTAAAGTTTCTCAAATGTTTCCCTCAGATTGAGATGCATTACATGATACAGGCGATATTTCCCATACAGTATTTCTGTATCCCAAGGGCGCGATACATAGTGCAATACCAATACTCAGAACATTGTCCATGAGAAAAGAAAATCATCAAACTAAAAGAAACTTAAAGAGATATAATAGATCTGTTTGATGCAAACCTGAAACGTTTGAGAGGAAATGTTACACCAAGGATCAGCTGCTACTTGCAAGCCTTCGACATAGATATGATAACCATGACCCTGAAGAAATTCAAAGATTCCCGCTATTAATGAAATTGACGACTCTCCCTGGCATTAATAGTCCTAGGTTTCCTATTCAAATTTTGATTGGCATAGAATTCTTAGAGAGATGCCTAACTTCATAAGGTGCACTTTTTGGAGTTAGAAATACATGGGCAACAGGTTCCCATAAAAATTGAAAGAAAAAGAAACGAAGTCGGCAAACCATAGAAGCCCTGGGTCCATACTCATCAAATGCATGACAATTTTTCATCTTCCTACTTTTGCCTTCACAAGTGTTAGTTCCTTTAATAAGCTTTCGAAATATGTGAAAACTATTGTTCCATAACTCTGTACTATAGTTGCATGAAGCGTGAAGAGCAGCAGCAACACAAATTCAGGTACCAGAGCAGCGAAGCGTCTTTTTCAAATGTAAACAAGTATAAATAGGCAGGAAGTGGGGGCGGAAGCGGGAGCAGGAGCGGGAGTCTGAAGCACGATTTAAAGCGGGAGCGGAACCTATATAATATATGGCCACCATTTTCTACCACCACCGTCCAGTTCCATATGTGTATAGTTACCCACAATGACCAATGTGATTGTAATGCAAAACATAAAGTAAACTATTGGCTGGTGAGTGAAGACCATAGCTAACTAGTTGGTTCTCTCCACGGTTGAAAATTTAATATGAAATCATCATCATAGCCGTGTCCTAACTATTTAGGGGTTGCTTCACAAATTACAGTGCTCATTGGAATTAAGAACATCCATATGTTTTACAAATGCAGCACACGTGTGCCTGAGCCATTAATCAGGTGAGCTCCATCATGGATGTGCCATGGACGAAATCAGGCTAGTCATTAGGTGGACTACATATGTATGGTAACTAGTGACTACAGATTGTTGATCTATATTTTAACCTCCATTTTTCCATACACTTTTGGCCCACCTTATGACCAACCAGCCCTATTATTTGGCCATGGGCATGGTGCACAGAGTGAGGCCCACTAGATGAACCACCCAGATCTCGCACTCAGGTGCCACGATAGAAAGGGTAGGAGAGTAGGATTTGCAATCCTACTCTTACAAGAAGCCTTTGTATCTCTTATAAAGAAGTAATCAATAATATAAACACTAGAAATCTATCTGGTTGATCCCACAAATCAAATCTGGCTCTCATGTGATTCCTTTGGGTAAGAACAGATGCTATAACACTGGCAGTGCAGCTGATAAATTACCATTGCATCATAATGAAATATGATATCCACCACCAACGAATCATCATATCTAAGATTAAAATTGTTACCATTTTATATGAGAAGCATCTGTTCTGTCATGTGTGCCACATTATAATACTTTAAGAAGGCAGACAGCAATTTCTAACCTGATCAAAGTTTGAGTAGAATGGTAATACTTTTGGATAGTTTTGTTGTATTCCCCAAGACTTCTCAACCAGTCCCCACCAACTGCACAATTCAAACAAGTACAAGACCTTGAAAGTCAGCATGATAAAGCTCAAGAAATAGCAGTACGACTTAGACACAAAAGCGAAGTTACAAAAACAAGAGCTTGTGTGATGCATGGGAAAGGAAAATTAACAAATATCAGAAGGCAGATTAGCAATAAAATAGTTCCATCAAACATCAAAAGTTTTAGAATGTATTCAGAACTGACTTAAGAGATTGAAAGTTAAAAGTTCATGAAGTAAATGGGAAGGTTTGATAGGGGGAGTGTCGATATATCGTACGATACATTAAGAATTTATAAAGAGGGAGTGTGAATATATCGCACGATATCGCGATATACACAATACATCGCAATATCGTGCAATATATTGCACAATACCATGAAAAATGGATATTAAAGCTGGGTTTCATATCGCCCAGCTGGGATAATAGATATATTGTGGTATGTATCAGTGATATCACAAAATACTGAAAACACTGGTTGTAAATAAGTCAAAGAGTTTCACAAAGTCTTCCATTTCTTCCTCCAAAAAGTCCCACCTATAGGGAGGAGAACAAACTATAGCAGCCAGCCAAACCCCCCCCCCCCCCCCCCAGCTTGGACGCAAAACGAGTTACTGTAATGTCTTTAGCCGGAGAAAGATTGGCTACACTTGGAAAAAGAACTTGAAGTGTTGAATCCCCACACCATCGATCCTCCCAAAAACAGATCCGATCATCATCTCCCAATGGGAAAGCCACCTCCTCTTTACACTTCACCAGTATTCAGGACACCGCCCTCCAAAGAGCCGGCATCTAGTACTGCAAAGAATCCATCGCCCACCACCCTCCTTCTTGAACTCCATATTTGATGGCAATCAACTCTCTCCAAAGCCTACCTTCTTCTAAAGCAAGTTTCTACAACCACTTGCCAAGAAGGACCTCGTTCATGCCGTTCAAATCTCAAAGGCCTACATCAACCCCCCCTCATCACACCTAAGTGGAATTTATGGCTTTCACACGGCTCCAAAGGAAATCTTGCCTTAATTTCTCCAATCTATCCAACACCGACTCTTGACACCAAAATAGGGACATGAAGTAAACAGGAAGGTTTGATAGGGAAGCCTTGATGAGTGTGATTCTTCCTCATGAAGATAGGTGACAGCTTTTCCATCTCAATAGCTACCTTTCCACCCTTTCTAGCACATTATCCCAAAAATGCTTGGCCGGCTTTCCAATGCATAAGACAAGGCCAAGTTATGACAATAGCAAGAACTAGCCTCACAACCGAAGACATTTGCAAAACTTTGCACCTCCTCCTTCATCTTCCGAATTCCCAACATCTCACTTTTTCAAATGTTAATCTTAAGACCTGAGAACACTTCAAATCATTTCAAGATCTTCCTTGTATTTTCCACCATTTCCTCTTCCGCTTCACAAAATAAGGTGGTGATATTGGTGAATTAAATGTGGGAAATATGAATATGTGCAATAGACATCTCAAAACCTCAAAAAAGGCTCACTTCCCATCCCTTATCTAGAATTCTACTAAGGGCCTCTAATACAATCAGAAACAAAAACAGGGAGAGGGCATCGCCCTGCCTTAGGCCCCACGAGAGGCTGAAGAAGCCTTTAAAGGACCCATTCACAAAACCGAAAAGGATGCCGATTGAACACCTCCCGTATCCACCCCCTCCACTTCTTCCCGAAGCCCAGTCTATACAGCATATAATCCAAGAATTCCCAGTCAAACTGATTATAGACTTTTTCTAAATCGAGCTTGCAGATAACCCTTTCTAACCTTCCCAATGCTGAGAGTCAATGCATTCATGAGCCATGAGCACACTACCCAAAATATGCCTTCCCGACACAAATGCCCCTTGATTCTCAAAAAATGACCTTGGCTAGGACCATCCTAAACCTAGAGGCTATGATTTTTGCTAGGATTTTGTAGGGACTCCTGATAGACTTGTTAAACGGCTAAATGGTGCTAATCTTGAGGGCCTATGAGCAATGTTCGAAATATCGGTATCATGTTTCGTATCACATCCTTGGGATACGGATACGTATCGGTTATTGCATGGGATATATCGGTTGTATCATGTAATATATTGTTGTTGTTGGAAACATGAGGAAACATTGGGAAATTGGGTGAATTTTTCAATGAAACTTCAGTGATTGTTAAAAAAGACATCAATACACACTTATAAATCAAAACATTACAAAAAACAAGTGCACATAATAGGCTTTCTTTGTATGAGGTCCTAATCTATGCGCTATCTAACTGAATGGATGCAAATATATTCAAAGTCTATTCATGGAATTTATTGATGTAAGAAGACGTGTGGAAACACACGCAATACATTCAAAAGTAAAAGAAGAATCACTAGTGTTTGATTTTATGTTTGGATACAAAGATTGCAACCGATTTGCAAGAAATTAGGATTTTTTTTATTTTTTTTCAATTTTTCGCTACTCGGCTCATCTCCTCTAAATCTCAAAATCGAAGCACTCCCAATCCATGATCTTTCATGCGAAACATGAAAAATCATGGATTTGTAACTATTTGACACTGATTTTACATGATTTACAGAAAAAAAGGATCGAAAATCGAAAATGCTCACTGGATCAAACATGTGAGATATATCCCACTAATTGTACATTGCGTATCGCACAGGTGGGATACAAGATATATCGTGGGATATATCGGCCGCTATCGTCAATACTTAAAACACTACCTGTGAGAAGGCTACAATGAGAGGAAGAAGAAGAAAGAAGGAGAAGAGAGATGAGAGAAACAATGAGAAAGAGGGACGAGAGAGATAGCAAGAATATGAGATGCTTAGGGTGTATTGAAACCCTAGCCCTCTACTCTTATTTATACTAGTAAAAACATGAATGGGCCCTATGAGCCTTATTAGGCCCTATGGGCTTATTACATGGACTTGGGCCCAATGGGCTCTATTCAACTATCAACCTTTCAACACTCTCCCCTCAAGTTGGAGCATCCCAATAAGGCTCAGCTTGAAACAAGGGCTAGCATAATTAAACCTAAAATAGAAAGAAATTCTTCTCTCCGCGCCCCCCCCCCCCCCCCCCCCCCCCCTTGGAGCATCTTAATGAGGCCAACTTGGAAAATGGGCTAAAAGAATGAAACCTAAGAAAGAAAGAAATTCTTCTCTAACATTCCCCCTCAAACTCAAGGTGCTTTGAAAAAAGGAACTTGAGTTTGGAGAGAGGCACATAAAATATTTCTTAAAAGCAAAAAATAAAAATAAAAAAGTAGCGCAACTACAGAGATGAATAGCATTGGTTGTGACGAGAGGCAAGCGAGCGGGATGAGAAATCGAAGCGATGAGACGACCAATAACTTCAAGCGAACACGCACTTCTGCAACTTCAGTAATGTGACCCACATGAACAACCATCCGACATAAACAAGTCTAGATCAACTATCTAGTTCAACCAAGGTTGGACCAACTACCCAATACAATCATAAGTCTGGACAACTATCTGAACAAATAAGAATGGACCAACAGTCCAATATAAACAAATGAGTTTGGATCAACTATCCAGCTCAACCAAGGCTAAGCCAATTGCCTAGCACAATCATAAGTTTGAACAACTATCTAGAACAAATAAGAATGGACCAACTGTCCAATATAAACAGTGAGCCTGAGCCAACTGCTCATAAGAAACAAGCCCAGTACAATCATAAGTCTTAGCTAAGGCAGGGATAACCACATAGTCCAAACAAGCTCAAATCAATTGTCCAGTATATAAACAGGTTCGGGCCAACTACTCAGTATAAATACTGGTCACATCACACATCTTGGCAATGAAAGCCTAGAACGGAGAAGCTGTTAAGTCGTTGAAGGAGGTGGTGGAGAAGAGGGGAGCACACGTCACACAACAACAGAGAATCCAGTCAAATACCTCCAACCTTGATGTCCAACAATACCTCTAACACTTCAGCAAAAAGTAGCAAATCCCTTAAAAAAATTCTTCGAGAAAGGAATAGAATAACAATTTTTAGAAACATCTTCAACCGAACAACAGAAAAATCAGCAATGACTTCAACTCCATATCAAAGAGGTTTTAAATCCAGCAACACATCATGCAAAACCTTTTTAAAAAAAACAGCCGCAAGCCACCCTTTTCTCACAAATCATGAGTCAATGAGGAAAAGGCCTTACAACTCTCAAAACAAGAAAGAAAGAAAAAGATGAATGAATGGGAGCGGAAAAGGGTCAATCGGAAGTTGTTGTTGTGTAGAGAAGGAAGGGAACCACCACTTTTTGAAGAATGAAGGGTGAAGGAAAAAGAGTTAATAAGAAGTCGTTGTTTTGTAGGGAAAGAGAGAGGGGAAGAGGAAAGAAAGAAAACAAGATTAGGAAAGGAAGGAAGGAAGCGCTGAAGATTAGAAAGGGAATGAAGGGAAACACCACTTGTTGAGAAAAAATTAGAAGAATAAAACTCATAGAGTTACGAGAAAGAAGAAGAAGAAGAAAAAGAAAAATGAAGGAAAAGAAGGGAATCTTCAAGAATTAAGAAGGGAAATACCAAAAATACCCAAAAATCTGCCCTCATAGAAAAAACTCAGCAAACCCTATCCAAAGAAATATAAAAATCTGCTTCAACAGAAAACATCAACAGACCCTAGTCAAGGTAACACAAAAATCTGTTTCAACAGGAAAAATCCAGCAAACCCTAGGCAAGGAAACAAAAAATTTGTTTCAATAGAAAATTTTCAGCAAACCCTATCCAAGGCAACAAAAAATTTCGAAAGTGCTTCAAAAAAAATCTTCAAATAAAAAGAATTGAAGAAGAATAAGGGAAAAAAAAAAGGTGCAGGAAAATGAAGAAGAGAGAAAAGAAGGACAAACCCTAGAAGAAGAGAAAAAAAATCCTAGAAGAAGAAACCCTAGGAGCTGGGTCTAATATTATGTTAAGCCACATGGTGCTAATCTTGAGGGCAATGAGAAGGCTACAATGAGAAGAAGGAGAAGAAATACGGAAGAGAGAGAGAGAGAGAGAGAGAGAGAGAGAGAGAGAGAGAGAGAGAGACCATGAGATGCTTTAGGGTGTATTGAAACCCTAGCCCTCTACTCTTATTTATAATAGAAAAAACGTGAATGGGCCCCCGATGGGCCTTATTCAACTATCAACCTTTCGACACTCCCCCTCAAGCTGGAGCATCCTAATGAGGCCCAACTTGAAACAAGGGTTAACATAACCAAACCTAAGAAAGAAAGAATTTCTTCTCCAACAAGACTTATAGATTTGAACTCTTTCAAGTTATCTGCTACAATTTTTGGGATGACAGCTATAAAAGTGACACCAAGCTTTGTGGATAATCGACCCCTTTGAAAGAATTCTGAGATGAGCTTCACCAAATCCCCTTTAACAACTTCCCAAACAACCAAAAATAAAGGCAATTGAAAAGCCATCCAAGCCCAGGCTTTATCTCTTCACAAGGAATCAACTGTCAACTTAATTTCTTCCTCGGTGATCGATTTTTCAAGAAGCAATGCATCCACATTGGAAATCTGGGAGAATTTTAAATTATTCAACCTCAGGTGCATCCATCGTTCACTAAAGGGCAACCTCCTGAAGAACTGAACAATTGCATCATGCACTTGATTCTTTTCTTCCACTCTCTGATTATCCACCAATAGGCTAGAAATCATCTTATTCCTAGCCCTTGCACTTGTGATACCATGGAAAAACCATGTATTTTTATCACCTTCCTTCAGCCATGCTGCCCTCAACCGATGTCTCCACTTAAATTCTTCTTCCTTGAGGTGATTGGAGTACAACGCCGCCAACTTGGCCCTAGTACATTTCTCAGCTCCCCTCCTTAATATCCATAGCGTGAATGTCGTTCAAAATGCTTTCCCTCTCGACTTTCAAGGTACCTAGAACCTCCTGCTTCCATGAGATAATTTACCTTTCAATATTTTCAGCTTTTGACTAAGAATAAATCTAGTAAACCCTTGAACCCAATAGGACTCCCACCACTGCCTAACCAAATCCTTGAACTCTTCCACTTCCAACCACATAAGCTCGAATCTAAAGGATCTCGAACCTCAATTTTCCTCCTCCACATCGAAAAGAATGGGGTGGTGATCTAAAGCTGGTCTGGGGAGACAAATTTAATGCACTAGGGGAAACTTATTGATTCACTCAAGTGAAAGCAAGAATATGTCGAGCCGCGACTTGATGACAGTCTCTTGGCAATTGGACCAGGTGAATTTTGCTCCACCCAGCAAAAGATCAACCAAGTTGTTTGAAGAAATCCAATCGGAAAACTCGTACATGCTTATGGTTATCCGACCACCATTCGACTTTTCATACGAGAATTGAATCACATTGAAGTCACCTCCTACACACCACGGATAAAACCACCTAGACCAAGAAGAGTTCAGTTCCTCCCAAAGCTTTTTTATCTCCTCTCCGACTGACACAAACATAAATCGAAGTAAACACCAGTCCTGAAGTCGGAAACTACTCAATCACCTTCTTATCCATTAATTGAAGCTTGGATTCCTAGAGCCCGAATCATATTTGATCACCCGCTAATTCCCTCAGCCCCTTGGCAATTTTCTCATTTTTTCAGAATTACTTGTAGTAACTTCTAGAAACCTTTCTCCTTCACGAACCTGAGTAGGGCAATGATATCATTGCCATTTTCTCCAAAGTTAACTCCCACCAGCTTCCTAATCAGACCAATCACTTCCTCAATACTACTCAAGTCGCTAGGCAAAAACGGAAAGACATCACCGTACTCTCTAACGTTGGGGGAGGCAGAAGGACCACCTCCCTTTACTGCAGATCCTTTGGTTGCCCGAATAGGCATTAACGTCTCCTCTGGGGAAAACTCTCACACTTCCTGAAGCAAGAGCGTCTCCCCTCCCAACTCAACATCTAGCTCTTGAATCATGTCTGTTAACTCTCTTTCAACATCAAACAAGGAAAGGTTTAGAGATAGCACTTGTAAAGGCCAGATCAACACAGATAGGGGCTTTGTATGACTTCATTCGCTACTCATCTCAGAAGGCGAAGTCTCGAACTCAACCAAAGGACGATCACCCCCTCAGGACTCTCCTAGTACTCAATGAAGGGAGTCTGAGAGTCGAGAGGCAAACCCCCCAACTTAAGATATAAGGGAGGGAGCTTGCATGTGTGTGTGTGTGTGAAAGAGAGAGAGAGAGAGAGAGAGAGAGAGAGAGAGAGAGAGAGAGAGATCATGTCGCACTACACAAGTTGAATACCCCAATGAGCCACACTTTCCAATGGTGATACAAATGCCAACATAACATCTCGAGGACCCCCACTACCACGTCTTCACCAGATGAATGCGAAGGCGACCCAAGGTGAGGTGATCTCCCAACCACACATCCCCCGATGCAGCCGAAAGAGCACACTTGTCGTCCAACATAGCCTCGGGGCCTCCAACCCTACTTCGATAAGAGACACATGTCCCAGTTCTCTCACCCTATGCCACTTGTCTTCCCTTCAACCACACATGAAGTCCATATGTCCTAAACCTAATGGTTATTCCTCTAGAAGCTACCAGCATCCTGGCCACATGTCTTCTCTCCCTCCATCATGCCTACAGGTATGTCAGCCATTTGACACCCGTACATCATCTTCTCCACCACCATTGCCACACACTCCAACGGCTCGCTATGTGTTGTCACAAGCAGAGCGTCATAGTGACCTACCCTCTGACTTCTAATAGACATGCTACCACACCATCTTACCTCCATTCAGTGCACCGTCGGAGCACCCCATCGGTACTCCGTCATCCTCTCTCGATATCTCTACACCTCCCCATCCGAGCTCGGCCACCCCTGAGTTTCCAATTTTTCCCCCACCTTTTGAAACACCTCGCTCCTCCCTCTCGATGTCCGTTTGTCACAAACTAAAATCGGAATGGCTTGTAAGTCCTCTCTTCTTTTACACATAGATACGAGCAGCACTGACTCCTCCCCCCTTTCAGTCTCTGAATCAATAGCTACAACATCTCCTAATAATAGGAACCAATGCAATGAAGGTTTCCTTGAACCAAAGTTCCATTGGGACTCCCATAATAGGAACCACACCACTTCCGAGCCAAAAATGGAATAGTTGTCCCACTTGCAGACTAAAATCACCAAGTTGTCGTTGAAGAGGACTCTCACCATCATCACTCGATCCGGGTTGGCTTCCGACTCAAGGAGATCCAGACCCCATCTTCCCTAAGAGGATTTAGCACGAAATCCTCCTTCAACCCTCAACAGGCATCCATCTAGATTGAGATCTCCTTTAGAGATGCCCCCTTCTTGAATGAGCCACCAAGGTCGACTATTGAACACTAAAGCAATTCGCAATTACTCGTGGGTCAACCTTCACCTTTGGCCTGCCCCAAGTTTGTATCCACTTTCTATATGCATCTTCTTTCTCCCAGTGGGTTTTCCTCCTCTGGTTTCTACGACTCCTTGCACAGACTCGGAATTGATCCCTTCCCGATAACCACATTCCTAAAGGCTCTATTCCTTTCCCGATTTCCCACCTTTCCATCCTCTTTTGCTCTCTCGAATACCTCCATGACTTCTCCTGCCTTTTGCTTCTCATCCACCCCTCCTTTGTTGAGCTTCTCCTTCGAGGGGAGTTTGTTAAGCACCTCTGGACCATACTTTGCCTTCTGGACTGAGAGCTTTCTTCCTCCAGAACCCTTCCCATTCAACACTATCACAACTTCAAAGGCTTCCTCTACTGATTCCATCCAGACTAAGGCAAAACACCGAATTCCTAAAGTTTTTGTCTTTTGGGATGACTACCTTCTTCACCACCGCGGCAACTTAAAAAACCAATGAGAAGTTGAGATCATTCCAATCCTCCGGAAAGTTCTCCACACGCACTCTGGTAACGGATTTACCCCTCTTACTATTCTTCCTTTCCTCAAAGGCTTCTTCTTCTTCACAACCTGGATCCATTGCCCATCTTCTAGCTCCTCTCTTCCCCTCCCCACTTCTTTTCCTTGATCTTCCCCACCCCTTACTTCTGAAACCCTCTTTCCTCTCACCTCCCTCACCCAACGATTCCCCTCACCCATTACTGTCGAAACCCTCTTCTCACTCACCTCCGTCACCCAGCGATTCCCCTCACCCATTACTGTCGAAACCCTCCTTTTATTTTATAGGTTAGTATACCCACCCACCCACCTTGTTAGTCACACTTGCAATGTTAGCCACCCCCACTTTAGGAATCGATACCAAGACCTCAGTGTTGAAACCCTCTTCTCTCTCACGTCCCTCACCTAGCTATTCCCCTCACCCCTCACTCCTTTCTCCCCCTCTTTGTTCATCGTCTCTGATCTTCCTCTTCTAATCCCTTCTCCACTTCAACCCCTCCCTCAATAATTCGCTCCCCTTTCCTCACAAAGCCCCCCACCCACCCACCCCTCCTTTTCTCATTCTCCCTCCCTCTCAACCCAATCTCCCCTCCCCTTTTGCTCGATTCCCCTTTCTTGAAGTTCCTATGACATCATCAGATTGAAGTCACAAGCTAAAGGAAGAATTTTTCACGCACCTGGAGTCTATTCCCTCTCCCCATGGTTATTCAAATAAACAACATGTTAAGTCTTTGGATTGCTTACTAGAATCACTCATGAGAACTTCTAATTGGTTAGAAGAAGGGTAAGAAAAGAAGGATGCATATTGTATTGATGATTGAAAGGCAAAGTAAGGAAAGCACACTATAATTCTAGAGATATCGACTTAAATTAACTTGCCCCAAATGGAGAGAGAGAGAGAGAGAGAGAGAGAGAGAGAGAGAGAGAGAGAGAGAGAGAGAGAGAGAGATCCCCTTTATAGATCCGTGCTAGGACTTGCTTACACCATTCCTATAATTCATCATACCAATCAAATGATTGACTAAGCACACGCCAATGCATGCAACTTTATCACTAGGGAGACACCCACCTTTACCTTTTTCTTCTCTAAGGGCATGTTTGTTTAAGTGGAAACCAAGGGAAAAGAAAGGAAAAGGAAATAATTAACTAATGATGATTTCCATGAGAACTCATGAAACATAGATTCCAATTTTGAGTTCTCGTTTTATCTTTGAAAAAAAAAATGGGTTCTTATTTGGATGGAAAGTGGAAATCTCATATTTCTCTCACAATAAGAAACTACAAGAATCCAAATTATGGAAAAGTGTAATGATTGTTTGGCGGAACCACCCTTTCCTTTGTTAACCAAACAACACAAATTGTCACATCAAAAGAAAACCCTTTTCCATTGTTTGGCATGGAATCCGTGGTCTCCAAACATGGGCTAAAAGGAGATTGAGATTACCATAAGTGAAATAAGAGAATATGAGATACATCCCATTTATTCTTACGTCACCTAAAATGTTATGAACATCGTACTTCTTCAGCCTTCATAGATTGCTTATGTGGCAGTGGTTATCATAAGACGTTTTATAGGGATTGAAAATCATGTTTGAAGGGCTTGTCTGTAAAAAGTGACAGCAAAAATGCTGTCATGGAGCCCCTTCTCAGTGCATGAAGGCAACAAAAACAAATTGATTCCATTTGTGTTTTGTATTCAAACAGGCCCTAAAATAATCTTTTTACAATGTATCAGTAAAATAATCACCAAGAACTAGCATAAGACAAAGTTCACAACATTAAGGGGGAAAAGACCAAATTACCGATTTTGGGCAGTCTGAAAGTCGGGTTTTTGTTTTGTTTCATAGACCCATCCAGGAGCGAATATGGCAGCTGACACGTCATCCTTCTTCAGTACATCAAGTGCAACATTTGTCTAACATGCAAAGAGTTATTAGAACTAAAAATTAGCTAGAACAATTTTTTGCATGAAGTCGAAAATATGTAACAAAAACACAAATTTAAAAAGTATGTACATTGTAACATGAGTCTATTTCCTTCTCAAAAAAAGCTTGAAGAACCAAGGATTTAAAGACCATCATGATCATCTAAGCCTTATGCCAATTAATTGGCGTCCACTAAGGATTTAAAGATACAAACAAAAAATAAGGGTGAGTTTGGATGCCACTCATTTTTCATTTAGCATTAAATCTGCAAGTGAATAAATACAATAAAACAGAAATTGAATGTCAACACACAGGAAATGGACAAAGTAGAAAGCAAAGTTAGATTTGTCCACTATAAAAAAAAGAAACTATTTGAATGAGAAGCAATGAACCAACGCAAGAGTGACTAGGAAATCAGATAATGCCATTTTTCTGGAGGACAAAAATCAACAGATCAGAAAAAAGAGGAATGGAGCAAACCAGCGCTGCAGGATGTAGGAGGGTCCTGCAATTCTTTCAACTCCTTTGTAATCCATTTTGAGGCCATCAGAGACCAAGACAAATAAGCTTAATCTTTTGGAACTAAAAGAAAGTGAGAAGACTACCCTGATCCTTTACTAACTCCATTTTCCTCTCTTCAACCTTTGTCTCCTGAATGAAAATGATATCAATTTCATTCGAGACTCAAAGTCCGGCCACCACCCTTTGAGAGTGCTTAAGCTCCTTCCCTACTTCTTTCTTTTTATTGGGGTTCTGCTTTTTTCTCCCCTTCCTTGACTGCCTAGTTTTGAGGCTCTTTCCTTCTTTTGAGATGTTTTAAAAAATTTGAACCCACCGTCACAAAAATACACATATGATTGAAGTTTCAGACACATATGGTTGAAGTTTCAGGCCCATTGGATAATTAAGCAGGCCACAATCTCATATTTAATTCTAGCCATTGGTATCTTCTGACGGGAGTCGGTGCCTATCAAGAGAAAATGAGTTAAAACAGATTTTTCGGCGGCATAAAACATGCCCTAAAGGATTTAAGTTGACTTAATAACATACACTCAACTATACTAGTAGGTTCAATAAGCTATACACTTTTATATGAGCTCCATCCGATGGTCACTAAACCCTAAGAGGCTCCACAGAGAATTATTATAAACCTGGACTATGACCCCATTCTTGTGTCTTAGACTCTTAGGAGAACCTTGTCAAGTAAGTATATTTCAAATCCAGAAGGATGTTCCATGTCTGATAGCCAGATTTCCAAACGTATACCAAAAAAGGAAAAAGAAAAATAAATTTCAGTAAGAACAGTATTCATTTTTTGAGAATACTAAATCGCACACCAACCATTTTTATAATCATTTCTATTCAATAGATGATAGATATAAAAATCAAAAGAATATCCTCTCTAGCTGGCCCCCTATTTGACCTAAAGTGATCATATAGAAGCCAAAAACCAACTTCAATTCAATGATACATGGTTTCTAAAGGTTATGGGTACAGTTGAAGGGAATAGTTTTTTGCCCAAATTAATATCCATTATGTTACAGACTTCCAGGTAGGGTTTGAGCCGAGAAAGGAAATGGTGTCCACATGATGCACTTCCTGTTTTCCACACCACATCAAAGTCCATGCACCTACCCATTATGCCAAAAAATCCTCCATAAAGTTTGCAATTCGGAGTACATCCAAACCCATCCTCCCCCTTGCAAAAAGCAACTAGAAAAAGAGCAACAACAAAGAATCATGAAACCTGATACAAGCACCTTGAGCTCCATGACTCATCAAAGAGATAAGAGGACAATGAAAAAAGAATTTTGAATAGAACCAAGCAATCACATTCAGTATACCTCTCAAAAACACCTCCCCTATATTACTTCAAATATTGCGAAAAGATATGCAGTTGTGTTCAGTCTAAATCCACCAAAGACCCACAAGAATGCAAAGCCTCCACAAACCACCCTGTTGGCCAGCAACAACCCTCACGCCAAGCTAAAAGGACTCATTGGATTGAAGCATCACCAGGAAAAATCTTGAAAAGATCAAGGAACTTTCCCCAGATAGTCCTCGCAAATCGTAATGCAAGAATAAGTGGTCCGTCATTCAGCATTCCGAAGGTATAAAAAACAGACATTTGGAATAATCATTTGCCTTCTACTCAAGAGATCACTATTTAGCACCTTGCTCTTTCCATTGATCCAGTTGAAATCAATAACTCTTGGTAGACAAAAATGGGAATAAATATGCTTCCCATTTTCAGATGAGATTTGTTAAAACATTTTTCCCATTTTGGGCCATGTTAGAGAAGAATTTCTTTCTTTAATAGGTTTGATTATGTTAGCCCTTGTTCTAAATCGGGCCTCATTAGGGGACGCAGATTTCGACCCATGGTCGGACCTTTAAGCGTCCGACCATGTAACGCCCCGTAAAATCGCCTTCCTTAGGACTCAAACCCATGCTCGAACCCACTAGACACGTATCACCCTCTAGACGAAAAATTGGCCACACATGACTTAGAGAACTATAGTCTCATGGTGTCGAGAACTTAGATACGCGCGTAGGAGCTCGTTCCGCCGCCCGTCCCGAGTCTGTTAGGCCCAAAACTTGTTGAGGACCACCCACGTACTGGGCTTGACACTCGTAGGCGAACGTTACGTCAAAATCGGCACCCGAAATCATAAATTGCAGTGTCCTGCAGTTGCATATGGGAGTGCAAGTATACTTGCACAATACCTTTAGTGAGTAATCATTACTCAATTCACTTTTCTTGTGTGGGCCCTATGGACCCTTGCATGGCCATGAAATGTGAACCATGGATTTCAAACATAAACCAACACATGATCCCCAAACATGAGCCCCGATCGACAACCAGTGACCATTGAAATGATGTCGCTTTAGATCCGGCAATCGCCATGTCCGATCTGTCCCAAATCTTACCCAAACAAGGATCTCAACATGGTAAGGCTATCCAATGGGCTAGATTGGCCCAGACGGGTCAGGTGGGCCCCACATAATCAAATCAGGCACAGAATGCCACTTTTATGCAACTTAAAACATTGGGGGCTATATGTCCCAATTCCCCAACCTTTATAACCTATTTTTCTCAGCCCATTCTCTCATTTCTAACCTAATTTCTGAGAAAAGGGGTGTGTAGATGAAAAAAGGGAGGAGTTGTGGGAGAAGGATTCTCAAGAGAAGCCCTTGCATGCTACCCTATCCGGACCTAACCGCCTCTACATCCTCTAGCTGGCTTCTCTCGTGATTGGAGATCTTCCCGGACGTTTGTAGAAGTAAGTCCATCATAAAATCCCCATCTTCTCTAGCTCCTTACCTAGGTTTTCCCATTTTTCCTGATTTTCCAACACCCCCTTGCAGGATTTTGCTAATCCTCCTTCAAACCAAGGTGTGTATCATTTACCTATGTGTTGTCTTGCAACCAATGCCTACAATGGTAGTTGATTCTTTCAATTTCCAAGTTAGGAAGATGGATTGTAGCTAAGGAAGTTCGTTGCCTAGGGATTTAGATGCTAGGTGTATGCTAGGGCCATTTGCATGCTCATATCATCCTACACATGTTCTCATTATGCAAATCTTCTATGCTAAGATGTCTTAGAAATTATACTAATATGTGATAGCTGAGATTTTAGTATTACATATTTTTGTAACTTGATTATGCATGAGCTGGGAAATCGGGAAGTGTTTGGAATGACGGATAATAGCTTCCGACCCGGTAAGTACAATAGTTGAGGCGGCCGCACCAGGTCGGCAGCCTCGGGAGCGGGGTGGTCGACTATGGCGGAAGACGGGGCGATCGACTGTGGTCAAGGACCACGTGGGCAGTATATGCTCAAGGTCGATCTTCCCTTCACTTCCCCTAGCCGAGGACCCTGGCCCACCACCGGGTCGGGTGGCAATATATGTACCGAGTGTTTGAATGTATTTCTGTCACTTATGTAGAATCCATGTACCTGCGCACCTTTGATAAGCCCACTAGAAAGCATACGGTGTACCGATCCCTCAAGACTCATGAGCCGGGAATAGTGGTATGGGCCCTATTCCCGTGTTGTCGGCCTACGCTGGGGTGATGCCTCCCCGTAGTGTCCGTTGAGCACCGTAGAGGTGACACACCTACTACTCGACTATGGGATAGGGCGATGGACCCTATTCCGCCTGTGTTGGGCGCGTCTGACGAGTCGCGGCCAAACCAGGTACCTCGGGGCTGTGGGATCGAGGGGCTAATGGCTGTGACCTGCGTTCGCCCCGCAAGGAGTCAGGTGGTCCCAGTCGGCCAAATTGATAGAACGTGGGTGCAGGGGCTTCGCCAATCGGTTGTGTGATAAAATGACTTAATTAACTACTCGGCTAATCATGTATAGTTAAGCATGGCATACATTGTCTGTGCGGGTGGAGTGGTGGTGCCACCCACTGGCGGCTGTGACAAGCATCGGTGATCGGGCATGCATCTGCATTACATGCACTCATCTCACTTAATAACCATGCTTGTGATGCTGTGCTATTCTTTGATTCTGTTATTGGAAAATGAAATTATTATCTATATTGTTTGTATTGGTGAATGTGTAACCTAAGGAAATGAAACCACTGAGTTGGCCACCCACTCCCCTTTCTGGGGTGGTGGTTTAAACCACCAACCAGATGACCCATGTGACCCAGGTATACAGGAGGCGGGGCATCCGGGGTGTCACAAAGTTGGTATCAGAGCCAAGGCATTAGAAACAACGGGACTATGGGTATGGACTTACCAAAAGAAAGGAGATAGGGAGTGGGGGACGAGTAAAGTTTAAGTCTAGGACAAGATTGATCTACTCAATCTTCGTAGGTTGGGTTTAATCATAAACCCCTTGAATTAGAGGGTACGTGTGTGATGGGTAGAGCTTAGACACTAATAAGTGGCCCAAGATAGGATTGAGGTGAAAGGAAGGATACCCAAATGTGGGAAATGGTAGAAGAATTGGACCCACACTTGACTTGGGGATTTTGGTCCAGACCTGTCCGGTACCACCTAACAGTGTCCGGTACCACCGGACCTTGCTGCCCTCAATGGTCCAGACCTGTCCGGTACCACCTGACAGTGTCCGGTACCACCGGACCTTGCTGCCCCAAAATGGTCCAGACCTGTCCGGTACCACCTGACAGTGTCCGGTACCACCGGACCTTGTTGCCCCAAAATGGTCCAGACCTTTCCGGTACCAGTGTCCGGTACCACCGGACCTTGCTGCCCCAAAATGGTCCAGACCTATCCGGTACCACCGGACAGTGTCCAGTACCACCGGACCCAGCTGTCCCAATTGGTCCAGGCCTGTCCGGTACCACCGGACGGGCCCACCAAGGCACATGTGGGCTGCTTTAAATTGCTTTTTTCCCTTTCTTTCACTTCACTTCTCTCATTTTCTCTCTTCTTTCTCACTTCCTACCAAACCCTAGCTCTCAAACTTCCCAAAACCTCCCCCAATCTTCTAGAAATCTCACCCCATTTCATTTCCAACTTCAAGAACCCATCAATGGCGGCCTTCCTCTCCGCCGTAGCTTCTTTTTTCGCTATCCCTCTCCTCGTTGCTCTCACCGGAAGCAAGAGGGCCGTTGCCGGACCTAGCCGAGAGGCTTCCAAGAAGAAAAAGAGCGACCAAGGGGCGTCTTCCTCAAGCCAATCCTCCGGAAGGTTTGCAAAACGGCCGGTAATCTTCGAACGGCCGGTGGAAGACGAAGTTTTTGAGAAATATGGGGCTCTCAACGCTTTGAGAGAGAAATGATGGGGCCCGGTCTTCAAGATTGACGACCCAGCCAGCGAGGAATTAACGCGCCTCTTCTATTCCAAGATCACAAGCCCTAGCTTTGACCCCTTGGGCTTTGACATAGAGGGCGGCGGTCAGGTATACCGCATTGACGCCGAAGTGATCGCGGAGGAGTTGGGAATCCCGTTGGGGACCGTATATATCGACGAAGACGATAGCAAGCCGCACCAGGACAGGTACGATCGGATCCGTACCTTGTGTGGAAAGATGGCTAGTTGGAGGCCCAACGCGGGCCTGCTGGCTAGTGACATGCGGACGGAGAATCGGGTCCTCCATCAAATTTTCGCCGCAAATATGTACCCGCGAAATGGGAACACCACAGAGCTGTCATATTTGATGATAAAAGTTCTCTACCAAGTGACGCGGGGCGAGGACGTGTGCCTTCCGACCCTCATACTCAGGAACATTGTAAAGGCTGCTTCCACACTTCGTGCCAAACCACCGGCCCTTCTGTTTGCTCGCCTCATTTGCCGTTTGGCCCAACGATGCCGAATCGTGGGACCAAGGGGGGATCTTAAGCCGGTCAAGCTGATCGGTATCAATACCCTCCAACGGATGCGGGTGATAAAAGATTCACCGGACGAACCTGATCCGGAGATATTAGAAGAAGAAGGCGAGGACGAAGGTGAAGACGTTGAGCCGAGGACCGAAGGCAGGGACGACCAACCGCCCATGGATCTTCGGGCCGAGATTATTGATCTCAAACGGAAGGTCAAGCAGATCGACAATCGAGGCAAGAAGATGCACAGTCTTCTTAAACGGATCCTATGTTGCCTCGAGAAGAACAAGGAGGGCGCACCCCCTCCATAGGCTTAGATCTTTCTTTTTCCTTTTCGTCTTTAGTAAATTAATGTATTTGTTAGGGCCTTGGGTGAAGAGTGTTACTTCCCCAAGTAGGCTAAGTATTAGGACCGATTTTGGGCCATGATGTGGCCAAGTATGGGGATAGTTGTGGGTGTAGTGGCTGACTTGTAGGCAGTACTTATGAATGAAATGAAATTTCTAACTATGAATGCTATGTCTGTCTTGAATCGTGTAAAGTATGATAATTATGTCTTTCTTTCTAAACTGTGTTACGCTTGTATGTATATGTCTATATGGTAAACCATGTACGCTTATATGTGCATGTTTGTATGTGCACGCACATGATAATAGAAATTCATTACCGCTTATTACCATATGGGCCTCCGCTAGGATACTAACGGACGTCCCTTGGCATGTGCAGCTCAATGTCGCATCACTTCGATCGAGTGTATACTCGAACGAATCGGGGTGGGGGACCCGAAGATGCTAACACCCCGCAAGGGGGAAACAATGACCCCAGTTCTAGCGGTGAGCGCCCTGAGGTGACGGGGGAATATCCGCTAGGCTCTCACCAAGGGCCATCACTGCCGCCACCTCCCCCCTTGCCCCAGGCCTTACAAAATCAGGATATAATGCAGCAACTGTTGAGTGCGCTGCAACAACAACAACAAACTCTTACCGCACTTATGGGGGTGATTGCCCAGAGTGCGGGAGGGGTTGCGTCCACGCCGGTTGCGAGCTCTGATGAGGCTCGAGCAACACTACCTCCCCCTCCTTCGCCAGCTCGACCGATTCAAATTCACCGGGAGGGCATCTTCGAGCGCTTCCAAAAGATGCGCCCCCGACCTTCCCCGGAACCCACAACCCGGCAGATGCCGAGCATTGGCTTGATCGCATGGAAGAGATGCTTGAGCCTTTCCAATGCTCCGAGGCCGAGCAAGTGGCTCTTGTTGCTTACTCGTTTGAAAAAGATGCAAATTTGTGGTGGAGGAGCATTAAGCGCACGGTCCCAAGAAATCACGTGTGGACCTGGCAAGACTTTAAGGATCGGTTCTACGAGAAGTACTTCCCGATCACGTACCGACATGCCCAAGAGGCCCTATACTACAAACTACAGCAAGGCAATATGAGTGTCGGGGAGTACGAGACCCGGTTCTCGGAATTATTGAGGTATGCGCCGACCACGGCCACAGATGAGGGGGCGAAATTACGCCACTTTTTGGAGGGACTGCGGCCTGGGATACACACAAAAATGTGCTGCACCAAGATTACTACTTATGCGGCTGCCTTCGCTAAGGCGCTGGAGTCAGAACAGGACGCTATCTGACTCTCACGCGCCCGCCTTCAAATAGGTGCGCGAGTGAGGCCGGAAACCTCTACCTTCACAACCCCAAGCAAGAGGGTTCGCAAAGAACCAACTCCATTGCGCGCCCTGATGCCGCCACCCACCTCAGGTTCCACCCGAACATGTACTTACTGCCTTAAGACAGGGCACACTGAGGGATATTGCTTTGCCAAGATGAAGGACCACAACATCAAACCCTCCAAATCAGCAGGCCGTTCTCCAACGGGCACCAACGTGGCATCTTCTGCAAATCCAAAGCCACAATTGCAAACTGGGCGAGCTTCGGTTCCCCAAGGTCGATCACACCCGGCCTCCGTTGCATCTGGGGCTAACCGGGTTCAACAAGCAAGAGTCCACGCGATGATCGCCGACGAGCCTGACACCTCGGGTCCAGTTCTTCGAGCTTTTGAAGGTACCGCCCACATACATGATACTCCCGTGCATATATTGGTTGATACTGGAGCTACTACCTCCTTCATATCATATTCCCTAGTGAAGCGACTAGGACTGAAGACTACAAATATACCGAAAATCTCGGTGATGACTGCCGTAGGGTCCTTCTCCGACTCCACGAAAACCTGCCCCCAATGCACCGTCGTCATTGGTGGGAAGGAAATATGCTTAAATCTAATCGTCACCAGCATTCGCTATTACGACGTCATCATCGGCATGGACTGGCTAACTACCGTAGAAGCCGAGATAGACTGTGGAGCGAGAAGCATGACGGTACAACTTCCAGGAGGAGACTGCTTCACGATCCCTATTCAATTCAGCCACAGGTATCGTGTTCAAATTTATGCCCTGCGCGATGCAGGCTATTTTGATTGTCCGTCTGTGAGCTCAACCCCCGTAGTGCGGGAATTCAGCGATCTATTTCGCGGAGTACCAGGACTCCCACCCCAACGAGAGGTCGAATTTACGATCGACCTGGTGCCTGGCACAACTCCAATTGCCCTACCAGCCTATCGCATGCCCCCCGTGTGAAATGGAAGAGCTGAGACGACAGATAGATGACTTGTTGGAGATCGGGTTCATCCAACCCAGCGTTTCACCGTGGGGAGCCCTGGTCCTCTTTGTTCGAAAAAAGGACGGAACCCTCCTTTTATGCATAGACTATCGAAAGCTGAATAAGGTGACAGTAAAGAATAAATACCCGTTGCCCAGAATCGATGATCTATTTGATCAACTAAAGGGTGCCCGTTACTTCTCAAAGATTGACCTGAAGTCAGGGTACCACCAAGTACGGGTCAGAAAGGAAGATGTGTCAAAAACGGCTTTTAAGACCAGCTTTTGGCACTATGAGTTTCTAGTAATGCCCTTTGGACTCACCAATGCTCCTGCAGTGTTCATGGACTTGATTAATCGTGTCTTCAGGCCATTCCTATACCGATATGTTATCGTATTCATCGATGATCTCCTCGTGTACTCTAAGAGCCGAGAAGACCATGAGGAACATCTGCGAGCAGTCCTAAACGCCCTTAGAGAACACAAACTGTATGCTGCCTATAACAAGTGTGCCTTCTGGAAGGAAGAAGTAAAATTCCTAGGTCATGTAGTTTCGGCTGATGGTATCGCCGTAGACTGTGCTAAAGTTGCAGCCGTACAGGACTGGGAACAGCCCAAATCTGCAACGGAAGTTAGGAGCTTTCTTGGACTGGCCGGTTATTATCGTCGATTTATCAAGGATTTTTCAAAAATCGCACAGCCACTTACCCAGCTGACCTGTAAAGACGTCAAATACGAGTGGAATGACAAAGCGGAAGTTGCCTTCCAGGAGCTCAAGGACAAGTTAACATCCGCTCCCGTACTGGCTCTACCCGAACAAAGCGTTAAGTACACAGTTTACACCGATGCGTCTCGGGTTGTTCTAGGATGCGTCCTAATGCAAAAGGACAGGGTGATTGCATACGCGTCTCGTCAGTTACGAAAGCACGAAGAGAACTATCCCACTCATGATTTGGAATTGGCTGCCATCATCTTTGCTCTGAAGTTGTGAAGACACTACTTGTACGGGGAAGAATTTGAACTCTTCTGTGACCATAAGAGTCTAAAATATATATTCACCCAGCGTGATCTGAATTTGAGGCAGCGTCGGTGGATGGAAACGCTTAAGGATTTCAACTTTGATGTATCCTACCATCCAGGCAAGGCAAACCTGGTGGCAGATTCGTTCAGTCGCAAGAGGACGCTGGAAAGTGTAGCCACTCCGATGGTAGAAGAGTGGAATATGGTCGAATGGTTGCAGGATTTTGGTTTGATGTTTAACGTGGAAGGGCCATGTGAACAAGTATTCCATCTTCGTGTGGAGCCAGAACTAGATTGCAGAATCATCGTGGCCCAGGACCGAGATGGATTACTGCGTAAAAAGAAGGACCTAGCGGCCAAGGAAGACAAGTCAGAATGGCGTATTGAGAGTGATGGAGGCCTACGATTCCAAGGCCGCCTTTGTGTAACGCCCCGTAAAACAACTGGCCCTCGAACTTGAACATGTCTTCGGGCCATGTCACGCTTACGTCACTCCAGGGCGTTTAATTGGCCAATAGTAGCTTCTTGAAACCGAGGCTTCCCTAATCCAGGCTCCACGTGCACACCCATCGGGTCTTTGCACGATCCAATCCGAGTCAGGTGGGTCTGAGACTTAAGTAAGTCGACCCCCATGTCGGGCCTGGTATTTTGTTGGATCCGCACATTAAAATTGATATCTGAAACCGTAAAACTGCACAACACTACGATTACACCCTAGGCGTGAGTGTACTCTCACCAAACTTAAGTAAACCAATCATTACAATACATACTTTTCTTGTGTGGCCCTTCTGCACCCTTGCATGGCGTTGAGATTTAGGGACTTAGAACTTAAATATAACATCCACCACAATCCCAAACTTGAAGCCCCGATCGATGGTCGGTGACCGTCGAACTGATCCATCGCCATAGTACACAATTGCCGCACTATATTCTCGTAGGATCGCGCATGTAGCCATATCCTAGGCCAGGAGGACTATCCCTCGGTCCAGATCGGGTTAGATGGGCTCGCTGGGCCCCACACAATCAAAAGTAGACCCAAGAGGCTACTTATAGCCACTTAAAAAGTTGAGGGCTATATATCCTGATTTCCCAAGGTTATAAAAGCTCCTTTTCTCTCAGCCACTCTCATTTCTACCTACATCTAGCTGAGAAAGGAGAGAGAGAGTGAAGAAGAGAAGTTGGAGGAGAGGGAGATCAGCCCAAGGAGGGCTTGTGCATGTCCATTTGGGGCGATTCCTTCGCCGCCTTCGCTTCATAGGGCTAGGAGAGTGCCGGATTCAGCTTCATCCAGCCTCACAGGTAATTGGAATGAAGTATACACCTGGAGCTGTCAAATTTTCTGCTGAATTCATGCAATTTCCTAACATGCAGCCCCTCTCTTGCAGGAATTGCAAGGGAATTCGGAGATATGAGGTGTGTATCATTCCCTACAGGTTGTCTTGCATCAAATGCAAGCCCACATGAATAATATCTCTAATTCTAGGTAGACTTGCTAGATAGATGTAGAATCCCTTAGGGATTAGTTCTCTAGATGTCTTTAAAGCTAGGAATTTCCTGTTTATATTGTTTAATCATCATGCATGTTTAGTATTACATAAGTATATATTAGTATTCACATATTTATCTTAAATTGGAAAGAATTGCTTAATTGTTTGTGCACTATTATGATTCCCTGAGATGCATGTGTATGTTGTTGTTGCATCTTTGGGGGAAATTGGTAATTTCTTCTGGTTGCTTGAAATTTTGAAATAACATCACCTGTATGTAACATATATATAGTAGAATAGTTAAAGTTTAGCTCCTAGCATAGTCCCATGGTTCTGTATGTTGCCGGATCGGGAAATTCATAGAGTTTGGGTCGGCCATGTAGGTTGGCCGTATCCCCGGAGTTGGAATCCTCAGGCGTGGGGTAATGCGGGTGCTGTCCGTGGTTCATGAACCACGTGGGGTATAGTACCCAAGGACAGTCTTCTGTCATCCCCTTGACTAAGGACCACCAACTCAACAAACCCGGTTCAGGTATAATGTTTGGATAAACGCCTATATTCGAATCCACATACCAGCACGACCATTGGATAGGCCCACTAATAATTACATGGCGAACGATCCCTAAAGACTCATGAGCCGAGCATGGTGGTATGGGACCTATGCTCGCACTGTCGGCCTACGCCGGGGTGGTGCTCCTCCGTAGTGTCCTTGAGCACCCATGGAGGCAGTGAGCCATCCATTTGTTTGACTATGGGGTAATGGCATGACTGAGCCACCCCCGTCTGAGTCGGACATGGCTGACGAGTCATGGCCGAATCAGACGCTCGGACTGTTTATCCGAGCTGGGATCCTTGGGGTTACTGGCGATGATATGTACTCGCCCGCAGGGAGCCAGGTGATCCCTGATCGGCCGAGTGAAGAGGTAATGGTATGTTGGCTTCGCCAACCGGCTGGATGTTAAACTGGTATAATTAAGGATTTGGATAATCATTCATGGTCCGGCATGACATTCATCGGGCGGGTGACTGGGGTGGTGCCCCTGTCATGGTGGCCCAGTCTGTGCGAGTGTTGTGGTGGTGCCACACACTGTTAGCTGTGACAAACTGGTGTTTGGGGCATGCACATATGCATTTCATGCACTCATGCACTAAATAACTGTGCTTTGTTGTTGGCGATATCTTAGTTAAGAATGATGTGTAATAGAATCCATTATTTATGTATGCTTCCATTTGTGCATTGATAACTTGTATGTAATGTTACCACTGAGTTGGCCACTCACTCCCCATTCTGGGAACGGTGTTATAAAACACCACCCAGACGCCGCATGTGACCCAGGTTTACAGGAGGAGAGCGAAGCGGCAGAATACGAGGAGTTAGCCGCTGGCGAGGATCCATACATTCAGTATGCAGACGACCTGTATAGAGGGTGATAGGGGATCCTTGTTATGAGGGATAGCGCCGGGTTGGCGCAATGTATAGGTTTTTGCTAGTTTTTGGAGCCTGGTGATCGGGGCCCCTAGCGGGTCCCGTCGAGTGAGTTGTTGATGTTGCTTAATTCTTTTGGCTTATATATATATGCTCACTTCTTCTTTTGGATATAGATATCTCATGTGTTTGCTTCTAGCTGAGCATTATTCTGATTCCAGTAGCTTGCCTATTTCATTGCATGTTTTGCATTAAGTGGGGCCTGAGATATTGGGGGCCGAGGATGCCCTCGACCCTTGACATCCGGGGTGCCACAAGAGTTGGTATCAGAGCTACGGCTGTAGAAACAACTGGGATGTGGGAAATGGATCCACCGAAATGAAGAAGGATGGGCTATATAAGTGCCAAACGAGAGACCCAGGTTTAGGACTCGGGCATCGTGTGAGAATAGTTGGTAGTCACTTGGGAGCATGTATATGAGTGGGATAGAATTAGAGGTGATGAGTGGTCAGCTTTGGAAAAGGCTGAGGGGTCATGGGAGTGTGAAAAGTGGCCAAGGGTCAGAAATTAGGAACTTGGGAAGTTCCTCCAGATTGCTCAGGTGCCACCTGGATGCCACCTGAATGCCACCGTAGGACATACCCCTTCTTGGACAGATTGCTCAGGTGCCACCTGGATGCCACCTGGATGCCACCGTAGGACATACCCCTTCTTGGACAGATTGCTCAGGTGCCACCTGGATGCCACCTGGATGCCACCGTAAGACATACCCCTTTTGGACAGATTGCTCAGGTGCCACCTGGATGCCACCTGGATGCCACCGTAGGACATACCCTTTTTGGACAGATTGCTCAGGTGCCACCTGGATGCCACCTGGATGCCACCTGGATGCTACCATAGGACACACCTGCTTTTGGGCAGATTGCTCAGGTGCCACCTGGATGCCACCTGGATGCCACCGTACGGGCATAGTGACGCACGTGTGGGCTCCTTTAAAACCCATTCTTTCATCCTATTTCATTCCATTTCTTTTATTTTCCCTCTTCTTTCTCATTTCCTACCCTAGCCAAGCTTTCAAAACCTCCAAACTCCTCCTCCTTGCTCTCAAATCCTAGAAGACCTCCACCCCCTTTCTTCTCCAACTTCAAGACTCCATCAATGGCGGCCTTCCTCTCGGCCGTAGCTTCTTTCTTCGCCATTCCCCTCCTTGTGGCTCTCACCGGGAACAAGAGGGCTGCCGCTAGCACGAGCCGAGGGGCTCCGAAGAAGAAAAAGAGTGATTCCAAGGCTTCCACCTCGAGTTCACCCCTAGGAAGGTTTGCACGTCGATCCGTCGTCTACGAGCGACCGGTAGTGGAAGAGGTCTTCGAAAGGTATGAAGGCTTGCGAACTTTGAGGAATAAAGGGTGGGGCCCGGTCCTTGAGATCAACGATCCAGCCAATACGGGCTTGGTACGCCTCTTCTACTCAAAAATCCGAGAGACCCAAACAAACCCATTAGGCTTCGACTTGGATTGCGGTAACCAAGTGTATCACATTGACGCTGAAATCATAGCAGAAACTCTTGGAATCCCAATGGGGATGGTGTACATTAACGAGGATGACTGTAGGCCGTATCAAATGCGATGCGAACGCACCCGCATGCTGTGCGGACAGATGGCCGAGTGGAGGACCAACGGGAGTCTGTTAGCCAGCAAAATGAAAACTGAACTCCGAGTTATCCACCAAATATTCGCCGCCGATGTCTATCCCCGAAAGGGCAACCGCACCGAGCTGTCCTATTACATGGTCGAAATGCTTTTCCAGGTCTGGGGTGGCAAGGATGTATGCCTTCCGACCGTCATATTGCACCACATCATCAAGGCCGCTACAAATCGTCGTAATCCTCCCCCCGCTCTGCCATACGGGCGGCTCATTTGCAGGTTGGCCAAGAGGTACCGGCTTTCGAGGCCTAGGGAAGACCCTGCACCGGTACAATCTTTCAACCTACGCTCTCTTCAAAGGATGACTTTGAATGTAGAAGCGTCCGACGAACCGGACGTCGCAGAAGAAGAAGAAGAAGAAGAAAATGAAGAGGAAGAAGGGCAAGACGAAGAGTATCGTCCGCCTCCACCACCACTACCCCAAGCCCCGCTAAATCAAGATGTCATGCAGCAGCTACTATTTGCGTTGCAACAGCAACAACAAACGCTGACAATGATCATGGGGTCAATTGCGCAAAATTCGGGTAGCGCCACCATTTCACCCCCTCCAAACCCTGTTAACACTCAGGCAACACCTCCACCGCCACTTGCACCCGCGAGGGCCGCCCCAGTGTATAGAGAGGGCATTTTTGAACGTTTCCAGAAGATGCGCCCCCCAACCTTCGCCGGAACTCACAATCCGGCTGATGCCGAACATTGGCTAGATCGAATGGTTAAAATGGTGGAGCCTTTCCACTGTTCTGAGGCTGAACAAGTCGAACTTATCGCGTTTTCCTTAGAAAAGGACGCGGATTTATGGTGGAAGAGTGTTCGTCGCATGGTTCCGAAAGACCATGTGTGGACTTGGCAGGAATTTAAGGACCACTTTTACGAGAAGTATTTTCCAATTACTTACCGTCATGCACAGGAGGCCCAATTCCATAAATTACAACAGGGGAACATGAGTGTTGGAGAATACGAAACACGGTTTTCAGAATTATTACGATATGCACCGGCCACAGCCAGGGATGAAGGGGCGAAGCTGCGACGCTTCTTAGAAGGGTTACGACCTGGGATTCGCACAAAAATGTGCTGTTCCGACATCTCAACATATGCGGCTGCCTTTGCCAAGGCTCTTGAATCTGAGCAAGATGCCATCCGTCTCTTCCGAGCTCGCCTTCAGACCAATCCGAGAGAGAGGGCAGAGTTCTCCACATATGCTCCTTCAAGTAAAAAGACTCGGGTTGAACCAACACCATTACGAGCACTACCGCCTCCACCGAGCTCCAACCCAATTCGGAGCTGCACATATTGCAAGAAAAATGGCCATACTGAACCCTATTGTTACACTAAGATAAAAGATCTTAACCTCAAGCCTTCGACGCCATCAGCCCGGCCGCAAAACCGCCCAAACGCCACACCTTCAGGATCAGCTAAGCAGCCCACACAGACAGGCCATCCTACATCTCAAGCAATCCGCCCCTACTCAGCACCGATAACAACGGGGGCTAATAGGGCCCAACAGGCACGCGTGAATGCACTGATTTCAGAAGAGATCGAGACGCCTGATTATTTCCCTTGTGCTTTCGAAGGTACAGCTCGCATCCTTGACTCTCCAGTTTACTGTTTGATCGACACGGGTGCATCTGTCTCCTGCATCTCGTACTCTTTAATCAAACGACTAGGATTAAAGACTACCGAAACACCCAAACGGGCCGTCGCGACGGCATCGGGAGTATTCTCTGACACCACCAAAGCATGTCTTCAGTGCCCCATCGTCCTAGGGGACAAGGAGGTCCACATTGATTTGGTTGCCATCAGCCTGTACCACTACGACATCATTATCGGCATGGACTGGCTAACCTCCGTGTCGGCAGAATTAGATTGTGAAACCAGAATGATGACTATTCACTTACCCGAGGAAGATCCCATCTCCATCCCCGTCAGGGTCAGCTACAGGTATCGTGCTGAACTGTATGCCATGAAGGACGTAGACAGCAGTGATAAAACAGAAGCCGATGATACCCCGGTAGTTAAAGAATTTTATATGGTGTTTTCACCAATACCCGGCCTTCCACCAGCACGAGCAATAGAGTTTGCCATAGATTTGGTGCCTGGCACCGCACCGATCGCGTTGCCTGCATACCGAATGCCTCCATGTGAAATGGAGGAGTTGAGAATTCAGATCGATGATCTTCTAGGTTTAGGGTTCATTCGACCTAGTGTGTCTCCATGGGGAGCCCCTGTACTGTTTGTGCCAAAAAAGGATGGAGGTCGGCGACTATGCATAGACTATCGGAGACTAAACAAAGTAACTATTAAAAACAAATACCCCCTTCCTAGAATCGACGACTTGTTTGATCAACTGCGAGGTGCCCAATACTTCTCGAAGATAGATCTGCAGTCAGGTTACCATCAACTACGGGTTAGAGAAGAAGACATACCCAAAACCGCGTTCAAAACCAGCTTTGGGCACTACGAATTCTTGGTAATGCCCTTCGGCCTTACGAACGCCCCAGCGGTGTTCATGGACTTGATGAACCGAGTCTTCAGGCCATTTCTATATCGGTGCGTCATCGTATTTATTGATGATATCCTTGTCTATTCTAAGAGCCATGAAGAACACGAAGAACACTTGCGGGCCATCCTAGAAACGTTAAAACAGCACCAGTTGTATGCTAGCTTTAAGAAATGCGCCTTTTGGAAAGAGGAAGTAAAGTTCCTTGGGCACGTGGTCACTAAGGAAGGTATTGCAGTGGACCGAACTAAAGTTGCAGCAGTACAAGACTGGGAACAACCGAAGTCGGCAACAGAAGTGAGAAGTTTCTTGGGATTAGCTGGGTATTATCGCCGTTTCATTAAGGACTTCTCCAAAATTGCTAGGCCACTAACTCAATTGACCTGCAAAGATATCAAGTTTGAGTGGAATAGTAAGGCAGAAGTTGCATTCCAAGAACTCAAAGATAAGCTCACATCCGCTCCTGTCTTAATCTTGCCGGAGCAAGGTGTCAAGTACACCGTGTACACGGATGCATCTCGAGTGGGTTTGGGATGTGTATTGATGCAGAATGACAGAGTGATTGCTTACGCGTCCCGTCAATTGCGGAAGCACGAAGAAAATTACCCCACTCATGACTTAGAGTTAGCCGCCATCATTTTCGCCCTGAAATCGTGGAGACACTATCTATATGGGGAAGAATTTGAGTTATTCTGTGACCATAAGAGCCTAAAATATATCTTCACTCAGCGCGATTTAAACTTGAGGCAGCGACGATGGATGGAAACGCTTAAAGACTTCAATTTCGAAGTATCATACCATCCAGGCAAGGCAAACCTAGTGGCCGATGCGTTAAGTCGCAAAAGAGCAATAGAATTTGCGGCCCCTCTCATGGTAAGAGAATGGAATATGGTTGAGTTTGTGCGAGACTTTGAGCAAAAACTCACCGTAAAGGAGCCTTACGCCATGATCGCCCACCTTCAGGTAGAACCCGAGATAGATCACAAAATTCTGGTAGCCCAAGACCAGGATGAAGCGTTGTGCAAGAAGAAAGAACAGGTGAAAAGCGGAAAATTGCCAGGATGGCATATTGGGAGCGATGGCGGCCTGCGTTTTCAGGGCCGTCTATGCGTCCCGAACGTTCAAAGGCTAAAAACTGAAGTTATGGATCTGGCCCATAAATCTAAGCTTGCAATGCATCCGGGGGGCACCAAGATGTATCAGGACATGAAGAGAAGTTATTGGTGGGACAACATGAAGCGCGAGATCGCAAAATATGTATCTCAGTGTTTCACCTGCCAACAAGTCAAGGCCGAACATCGGCAGCCTCCCGGCCTATTACAACCTATGCCGATAGCAGAGTGGAAATGGGATTTTATCTCGATGGACTTCATCGCGGGCCTACCTCGAACTAAGAAAGGCCACGACTCCATCTGGGTCATAGTTGATCGCCTAACTAAATCTGCCCACTTCCTGCCCGTGCGCTCCTCTCAGACCTCTGAAGATCTGGCGAAACTATACATTAAGGAAATCGTGAGGTTACATGGAGTGCCTCGTGAGATAGTGTCAGATAGAGACACTCGTTTTACCTCGATTTTCTGGTCTAGAATCCAACAAGCTATGGGAGCAAAATTGACCTATAGCACAGCATTCCATCCGCAGACAGATGGGCAAACAGAACGCGTAAACCAGGTATTAGAAGATATGCTGCGGGCCTGCACCCTAGATTTTAAGGATAGCTGGGATGACTGTCTCCCCTATGCCGAGTTTGCATATAATAATAGCTATCAGGCAAGTATCGGCATGGCCCCGTATGAGGCTTTATATGGTCGCCCTTGTCGAGCTCCTCATTGCTGGACCGAAGTGGGAGAAAGGAAATTGCTTGGGCCGGAGCTCGTGCAACAAACATCCCAGAAAATCGACATTATCCGAAGGCGTTTGCAAACGGCCCAAAGCCGTCAGAAAAGTTATGCCGACAAGCGTCGACGACCCTTAGAATTCGAAGAAGGGGCTCATGTCTTCTTAAAGATATCACCGATAAAGGGAATTTTACGTTTTGGCAAGAAGGGCAAATTAGCCCCACGCTATATTGGCCCATTCCAGATCTTGAAGCGTGTAGGCGCAGTAGCCTACCGCCTTGCCTTGCCGACACCTCTTGCGGGAGTTCACAACGTGTTCCATGTTTCTATGCTGAAGAAATATGTACCGGACCCGTCCCATGTCATAAAGTGGGAGCACGTCGAACTCCGAGAGAACGCCACTTGTGTGTTTCAACCTACCCGCATCATAGACAGAAGAGAACACGTCCTTCGTAACAAGAAGATTCCATTAGTAAAGGTGCTTTGGACTCACAATTCTGAGGAACAGACCACCTGGGAAACTGAAGCAGATATACGAAAGGACTACCCTCACCTTCTAGAGGATCATGATCAGGTACAATTTCGAGGACGAAATTATTTTTCTTAGGGGGGGAGATTGTAACGCCCCGTAAAACAACTGGCCCTCGAACTTGAACATGTCTTCGGGCCATGTCACGCTTACGTCACTCCAGGGCGTTTAATTGGCCAATAGTAGCTTCTTGAAACCGAGGCTTCCCTAATCCAGGCTCCACGTGCACACCCATCGGGTCTTTGCACGATCCAATCCGAGTCAGGTGGGTCTGAGACTTAAGTAAGTCGACCCCCATGTCGGGCCTGGTATTTTGTTGGATCCGCACATTAAAATTGATATCTGAAACCGTAAAACTGCACAACACTACGATTACACCCTAGGCGTGAGTGTACTCTCACCAAACTTAAGTAAACCAATCATTACAATACATACTTTTCTTGTGTGGCCCTTCTGCACCCTTGCATGGCGTTGAGATTTAGGGACTTAGAACTTAAATATAACATCCACCACAATCCCAAACTTGAAGCCCCGATCGATGGTCGGTGACCGTCGAACTGATCCATCGCCATAGTACACAATTGCCGCACTATATTCTCGTAGGATCGCGCATGTAGCCATATCCTAGGCCAGGAGGACTATCCCTCGGTCCAGATCGGGTTAGATGGGCTCGCTGGGCCCCACACAATCAAAAGTAGACCCAAGAGGCTACTTATAGCCACTTAAAAAGTTGAGGGCTATATATCCTGATTTCCCAAGGTTATAAAAGCTCCTTTTCTCTCAGCCACTCTCATTTCTACCTACATCTAGCTGAGAAAGGAGAGAGAGAGTGAAGAAGAGAAGTTGGAGGAGAGGGAGATCAGCCCAAGGAGGGCTTGTGCATGTCCATTTGGGGCGATTCCTTCGCCGCCTTCGCTTCATAGGGCTAGGAGAGTGCCGGATTCAGCTTCATCCAGCCTCACAGGTAATTGGAATGAAGTATACACCTGGAGCTGTCAAATTTTCTGCTGAATTCATGCAATTTCCTAACATGCAGCCCCTCTCTTGCAGGAATTGCAAGGGAATTCGGAGATATGAGGTGTGTATCATTCCCTACAGGTTGTCTTGCATCAAATGCAAGCCCACATGAATAATATCTCTAATTCTAGGTAGACTTGCTAGATAGATGTAGAATCCCTTAGGGATTAGTTCTCTAGATGTCTTTAAAGCTAGGAATTTCCTGTTTATATTGTTTAATCATCATGCATGTTTAGTATTACATAAGTATATATTAGTATTCACATATTTATCTTAAATTGGAAAGAATTGCTTAATTGTTTGTGCACTATTATGATTCCCTGAGATGCATGTGTATGTTGTTGTTGCATCTTTGGGGGAAATTGGTAATTTCTTCTGGTTGCTTGAAATTTTGAAATAACATCACCTGTATGTAACATATATATAGTAGAATAGTTAAAGTTTAGCTCCTAGCATAGTCCCATGGTTCTGTATGTTGCCGGATCGGGAAATTCATAGAGTTTGGGTCGGCCATGTAGGTTGGCCGTATCCCCGGAGTTGGAATCCTCAGGCGTGGGGTAATGCGGGTGCTGTCCGTGGTTCATGAACCACGTGGGGTATAGTACCCAAGGACAGTCTTCTGTCATCCCCTTGACTAAGGACCACCAACTCAACAAACCCGGTTCAGGTATAATGTTTGGATAAACGCCTATATTCGAATCCACATACCAGCACGACCATTGGATAGGCCCACTAATAATTACATGGCGAACGATCCCTAAAGACTCATGAGCCGAGCATGGTGGTATGGGACCTATGCTCGCGCTGTCGGCCTACGCCGGGGTGGTGCTCCTCCGTAGTGTCCTTGAGCACCCATGGAGGCAGTGAGCCATCCATTTGTTTGACTATGGGGTAATGGCATGACTGAGCCACCCCCGTCTGAGTCGGACATGGCTGACGAGTCATGGCCGAATCAGACGCTCGGACTGTTTATCCGAGCTGGGATCCTTGGGGTTACTGGCGATGATATGTACTCGCCCGCAGGGAGCCAGGTGATCCCTGATCGGCCGAGTGAAGAGGTAATGGTATGTTGGCTTCGCCAACCGGCTGGATGTTAAACTGGTATAATTAAGGATTTGGATAATCATTCATGGTCCGGCATGACATTCATCGGGCGGGTGACTGGGGTGGTGCCCCTGTCATGGTGGCCCAGTCTGTGCGAGTGTTGTGGTGGTGCCACACACTGTTAGCTGTGACAAACTGGTGTTTGGGGCATGCACATATGCATTTCATGCACTCATGCACTAAATAACTGTGCTTTGTTGTTGGCGATATCTTAGTTAAGAATGATGTGTAATAGAATCCATTATTTATGTATGCTTCCATTTGTGCATTGATAACTTGTATGTAATGTTACCACTGAGTTGGCCACTCACTCCCCATTCTGGGAACGGTGTTATAAAACACCACCCAGACGCCGCATGTGACCCAGGTTTACAGGAGGAGAGCGAAGCGGCAGAATACGAGGAGTTAGCCGCTGGCGAGGATCCATACATTCAGTATGCAGACGACCTGTATAGAGGGTGATAGGGGATCCTTGTTATGAGGGATAGCGCCGGGTTGGCGCAATGTATAGGTTTTTGCTAGTTTTTGGAGCCTGGTGATCGGGGCCCCTAGCGGGTCCCGTCGAGTGAGTTGTTGATGTTGCTTAATTCTTTTGGCTTATATATATATGCTCACTTCTTCTTTTGGATATAGATATCTCATGTGTTTGCTTCTAGCTGAGCATTATTCTGATTCCAGTAGCTTGCCTATTTCATTGCATGTTTTGCATTAAGTGGGGCCTGAGATATTGGGGGCCGAGGATGCCCTCGACCCTTGACATCCGGGGTGCCACACTTTGCGTCCCAGACGTCTCAGAATTGAAGGAAGAAATCCTGAACTTAGCCCATAAGTCGAAACTGGCAATACACCCAGGAAGTACTAAGATGTACCAAGACATGAAAAGAAACTACTGGTGGGGGAACATGAAACGGGAGATTGCAGACTATGTGTCACGGTGTCTCACGTGCCAACAAGTCAAGGCCGAACACCAACGACCACCAGGGTACTCCAACCTCTACCCATAGCCGAATGGAAGTGGGACTTCATCTTGATGGACTTTATTTCAGGATTGCCAAGGACCAGAAAGGGGCATGATTCTATATGGGTCATAGTGGACAGATTGACTAAATCTGCCCATTTCCTGCCCGTGCGCTCCTCGCACAATACCGAAGAATTGGCGAAGCTATACATTAAGGAAATAGTAAGGCTGCATGGGGTGCCTCGTGTGATTGTGTCGGACCGTGACACCCGTTTCACGTCAATCTTCTGGACTCGAATCCAGCAAGCCATGGGTGCGAAACTGACTTACAGCACAGCTTTCCACCCTCAAACTGATGGCCAGACTGAGCGGGTGAACCAAATATTGGAAGACATGCTCAGGGCATGTGCTTTGGACTTCAAAGATAGCTGGGACGAGTGCCTCCCTTACGCAGAATTCGCATATAACAATAGCTATCAGGCTAGTATTGGCATGGCCCCGTATGAGGCTCTATACGGGCGCCCCTGTAGAGCTCCACACTGCTGGACAGAGATTGGAGAAGGGAAAATTCTCGGTCCAGAATTGGTACAACAAACCTCTCAGAAAATTGATCTCATCAGAAGACACCTCCAGACTGCACAGAGCCGTCAGAAAAGCTACGCCGATAAGCAACGTCGACCCCTCGAATTTGAAGAGGGAGCTCATGTGTTCCTAAAAATTTCACCAATGAAAGGAGTCCTGCGATTTGGACAGAAAGGCAAATTGACTCCACAATATATCGGACCATTTCATATTTTGAACCGTGTTGGCGCTGTAGCATACCGACTCCACTAGCTGGGGTACATGATGTGTTCCACATCTCAATGCTAAAGAAGTATGTGCCGGACCCGTCGCACATTATAAAGTGGGAACGAGTTGAACTTCGAGAGGATGCTACATACATACTTCAACCTGTCCGCATCCTGGATCGGAAGGAACACGTTCTCCGTAGCAAGTCGATCCCATTGGTCAAAGTACTTTGGGCCCGCCATTCGGAACAAGAAGCCACGTGGGAAACTGAAACCAGCATGCGAAAGAACTATCCTTACCTCTTCGAAGAACCCAAGAAGGTACGAAATTTCGAGGACGAAATTATTTTTCTTAGGGGGGGAGATTGTAACGCCCCGTAAAATCGCCTTCCTTAGGACTCAAACCCATGCTCGAACCCACTAGACACGTATCACCCTCTAGACGAAAAATTGGCCACACATGACTTAGAGAACTATAGTCTCATGGTGTCGGGAACTTAGATACGCGCGTAGGAGCTCGTTCCGCAGCCCGTCCCGAGTCTGTTAGGCCCAAAACTTGTTGAGGACCACCCACGTACTGGGCTTGACACTCGTAGGCGAACGTTACGTCAAAATCGGCACCCGAAATCATAAATTGCAGTGTCCTGCAGTTGCATATGGGAGTGCAAGTATACTTACACAATACCTTTAGTGAGTAATCATTACTCAATTCACTTTTCTTGTGTGGGCCCTATGGACCCTTGCATGGCCATGAAATGTGAACCATGGATTTCAAACATAAACTAGCACATGATCCCCAAACATGAGCCCCGATCGACAACCAGTGACCGTTGAACTGATGTTGCTTTAGATCCGGCAATCGCCATGTCCGATCGGTCCCAAATCTTACCCAAACAAGGATCTCAACATGGTAAGGCTATCCAATGGGCTGGATTGGCCCAGACGGGTCAGGTGGGCCCCACATAATCAAATCAGGGCACAGAACGCCACTTTTATGCAACTTAAAACATTGGAGGCTATATGTCCCAATTCCCCAACCTTTATATCCTATTTTTCTCAGCCCATTCTCTCATTTCTAACCTAATTTATGAGAAAATGGGTGTGTGGGTGAGAAAAGGGAGGAGTTGTGGGAGAAGGATTCTCAAGAGAAGCCCTTGCATGCTACCCTATCCGGACCTAACCGCCTCTACATCCTCTAGCCGGCTTCTCTCGTGATTAGAGATCTTCCCGGACATTTGTAGAAGTAAGTCCATCATAGAATCCCCATCTTCTCTAGCTCCTTACTTAGGTTTTTCCATTTTCCCTGATTTTCCAACACCCCCTTGCAGGATTTTGCTAATCCTCCTTCAAACCAAGGTGTGTATCATTTACCTATGTGTTGCCTTGCAACCAATGCCTACAATGGTAGTTGATTCTTTCAATTTCCAAGTTAGGAAGATGGATTGTAGCTAAGGAAGTTCGTTGCCTAGGGATTTAGATGCTAGGTGTATGCTAGGGCCATTTGCATGCTCATATCATCCTACACATGTTCTCATTATGCAAATCTTCTATGCTAAGATGTCTTAGAAATTATACTAATATGTGATAGCTGAGATTTTAGTATTACATGTTTTTGTAACTTGATTATGCATGAGCTGGGGAATCGGGAAGTGTTTGGGATGACGGATAGTAGCTTCCGACCTGGTAAGTACAATAGTTGAGGCGGCCGCACCAGGTCGGCAGCCTCGGGAGCGGGGTGGTCGACTATGGCGAAAGACGGGGCGATCGACTGTGGTCAAGGACCACGCGGGCGGTATATGCTCAAGGTCGGTCTTCCCTTCACTTCCCCTAGCCGAGGACCCTGGCCCACCACCGGGTCGGGTGGCAATATATGTACCGAGTGTTTGAATGTATTTCTGTCACTTATGTAGTATCCATGTACCTGCGCACCTTTGATAAGCCCACTAGAAAGCATACGGCGTACCGATCCCTCAAGACTCATGAGCCGGGAATGGTGGTATGGGCCCTATTCTCGTGCTGTCGGCCTACGCTGGGGTGATGCCTCCCCGTAGTGTCCGTTGAGCACCGTAGAGGTGACACACCTACTACTCGACTATGGGATAGGGCGATGGACCCTATTCCGCCTGTGTTGGGCGCGTCTGACGAGTCGCGGCCAAACCAGGTACCTCGGGGTTGTGGACCTGAGATAGGATCGAGGGGCTACTGGCTGTGACCTGCGTTCGCCCCGCAGGGAGTCAGGTGGTCCCAGTCGGCCAAATTGATAGAACGTAGGTGCAGGGGCTTCGCCAATCGGCTATGTGATAAAATGACTTAATTAACTACTCGGCTAATCATGTATAGTTAAGCATGGCATACATTGTCTGTGCGGGTGGAGTGGTGGTGCCACCCACTGGCGGCTGTGACAAGCATCGGTAATCGGGCATGCATCTGCATTACATGCACTCATCTCACTTAATAACCATGCTTGTGATGCTGTGCTATTCTTTGATTCTGTTATTGGAAAATGAAATTATTATCTATATTGTTTGTATTGGTGAATGTGTAACCTAAGGAAATGAAACCACTGAGTTGGCCACTCACTCCCCTTTCTGGGGTGGTGGTTTAAACCACCAACCAGATGACCCATGTGACCCAGGTATACAGGAGGCGGTCGAAGCGACCGACTACGTAGAACTCGGAGAGGACGCCGACGAGTATCTTCAATACACAGGCGAACAGGACTATTAGGGTTGAGGCGTCGGGAGTATTCTTTTGGGGTTTTGCGCCTATACGGCATTGTTGTACAGCTTTTTGGGACAGTATATTCTGAACTTGTTCTGGGGGACCCAATGGGCCCCAATGTGAGGAATACAATCTATGTACATTCTTTTTTGAATCATATATGATATACATGTTCCTCTTTCTTTTGGAAATGCTTTGCCCATGATTAAGTTGTTTATGCTTGGTTAAATCTACAATTCTGTAATTAACTATAATGCACTCATACATCGCATAATGTGGAGCCCGGGATATCGGGGGCCGAGGGCAACCACGGACCCTGGCATCCGGGGTGTCACAAACCAGATCTGTGTGGGAGCCCACCGTGATGTATCTGTTTATCCACGTTGTCCATCCCTTTTTTAAGATCATGTTAAGGTATGGGACCAAAAATGAGGTAGATCCAACGCTCTAGTGGACCACACCAAATAGTAAGCTCAAGTTGCATTAAATACACAAAGCATTAAATGCAAGAGTCATCTCTGATGTGGTCCACTAGAGCGTTGGATCTGTCTCAGTTTTTGGCCCATACCTTAACATGATCTTAGAAAAGGGATGGACGGCGTGGATAAACAGATACATCACGGTGGGCCCCCAAACAGATTTGGTCAGACGCTTAAGGGGGGAGTGTTGAAAGGTCGATAGTTGAATAAATCCATGTAATAAGGCCCAAAGGGCCCATTCACAAGTCCATGTAATAAGGCCCATAAAGCCCATTCATGTTTTTACTATTATAAATAAGGGCCTGTTAGATAGCTGAGAAATGAAATGCATTGAATGTAAATAAGTAATGATTATTTACTTTCATATTTCCTTGAAAATGCACGTTGTCCCAAAAATTCTCACATTGGGTACTATGCTATGTACCAAAATTCTGTGGGCCCCAATAAGAATAATTAAGTCTACCATTGAACCTACTGTTATCTGTGGTGTGGTCCACTTAATCTTCGGATATGTCTCATTTTTGGGCTCATGTCCTAAAATGATTTGAATGGATGAATGAGCGGTGTCATTTACCTCGTATCAAACAGGCCCTAAGAGTAGAGGACTAGGGTTTCAATACATACCCTAAGCATCTCTCTCTCTCTCTCTCTCTCTCTCTCTCTCTAGCTTCTCATAGGCCCTCGAGATTAGCACCATGTAGCTGTTTAACAGGTCATTTGGATGTCCAAAATCGGAAGTGTAAAAACTGTGTTTCTGGGCTCAAAACCTGAGTTTTCATGAAAAATCACTGTCACTTTAACTTTTCAAAGAATTTTTCATAAACAGATTTTAGGCACCCTTCACCCTTCTTTTTCCCTTCATCCTCCCTCATTAGAGTCTGAAGCTCAACAGGAATTCCACCAGAAATAAGGTTAACCAAATAGTCCAAATTTGCACTACAAAAAAATTGACTCTTAAATATGTGGTTTCAAGGAATCTTAAGGCCCTGTTTGGTAGTCGCCTGAAAATGAGTTGATCCCATTTTAGTTAACAGTAATTATGTATCAAACAAGGTCTAAACAAGGTCTAAACTCATTTTCAGGTGTCTACCAAACAAGGTCTAAACTTTTTTAAGAATCCTATTTTCAAAAACAATACATCCTAAGTTCCAAACAGGGCCTAAGATTATATTTGACAGGATATGAATTCAACATACAGTCCATTGTCCACCACCATATGTGCCTCTCCCAAAAACATCAATACCCATGTAAACATCAAACTTTCGCTCACCAGCTACATCAGCTGAAAGTTTTGGGTAATTTTCCTGCAAAAAACCAGCGACAGATTCAAGTGTTATGAAAACAATGGAAGGTGAAATCAGAGATTGAGACGAGTAGAGGAAAAGGAAAGGGTATTGACCTGCCACCAAAAATTGACAAATATGCCATCACATAAATCAAAGAAAGGTTTGTTTAGCTCATTCAATTGATTTTGCCAGCTAAGATTGCCGTTTATAGTCACACTATCATACCTGCATCACCAACAATAACTGATGACAGCTTAAGTCAAGAAGGCAGACAAAACCACAGAAATTTCAATGATGGGTCGAGAGTCAAGTAGACAAATTTGGGTGTTTTCCACCATTAGTAAAATGGTACACATGGCATGACTGGACAGCAACAAAGAGTCAGAAACATCGGGCCTCCTGTGCATGGGCCATATCTTGAACACCAACACATAAAATAATCATAACCATCTAAGTGGAGCCATCAAATGGATGGTTAAAATGAAAATGGCCAGCAGTCCAAATGCAAACTCCAATACAGATAATTAAGATCATTCAGTGCTGACTTGGGGGGTATGCTCCACCCAGAATGGGGCCCACGGTTAGGGAGGTCTTGTCTGATGAACATGAATGCCACATAAACAGTGGATAAGCCACCACCATTCAAGAAATGATGGAAACACAAATAGGTCTGACCCTCCAACTACTAAGAATAACAGTTATCTTGAAAAGTTACCATATGACCAGAGAGTCAGGCACAGAGGCATGCATGGTCTGAGTTAAGTGACTGACAAATTCTTTCAAGTTAGGGATTTGGTCCTTATTCAGTTCAACCTCCATATTGATCTACAAGAACAATTCATTGTAAATTTTAGACAGAACACCAAAAGAATGAGCTTCTCTGAGATCACCTTTTACTCTATTCAATGTATTCTGTGCATCCACTGCATGATTTAAACAATTGATCCATCATAAAGTTTGCTTATAATTGGGTAACGACTTAAATCAGACCAGGAGTCCTGCTAAGCTCGGTGTGATGGTTTTGGATCCACATATAACTACATGTGACAGTGTGGCATGTGTGAGCGAGGTCCAAACCATCCATTAAGACCTGCTATGTAGCAGCTCTGGCCCAATAAAAGGTCAGTCCAACCACTAGGTGGTCATACATATGTTGAATGCGGGCCCTGGGAAACTTCTTCCCATTTTTTTCAGTCCATTTTTAGTACCGAGTGGCTCAATAGATGATTGGAAGGTTCTGATTTTGGGCCAGGGCATTTACACAATGGAATCCCAGCACATCCACAAGAATGTGGGCTTAGCAAAATGCATCAAATCTGTTATACAAATAATCCAGAAAATGTTTGCAAACCCCCCCCCCCCCACCCCACCAAAAAAAAAAAAAATCCTTTAAAGGATGAACGCATTAGAAACTAAAATTGGGACCACCAAAATCAATCAGGAAAGCACTCATATTAACTTTGCAAAACGAAGGTAAAGCATGCAAAAAATCAAGTTACCAGCCAGCCATCAAATCCTAAGGCTGCAGCAAGGTCTGCCAGCAGCTCCGCATACATTTGAGCAGACTCCTTTGTAGATAGCAATGTATTGGCAATAACTTTCCCTTCGTCCCATTCCAAGATGAATGTCCCCAACATCTTCATATTCATGCATCAACACAATCAAACATAAGCCCAAAAATTACAAGTGAAAAATATCCAACCTTCATTCATTCATCTAAAATCAAATACAAGCTCAAAACTAATATGCAAGAAACCATACATTTCAGCCACCCCGATCCAGAAGTAAACAAAGATGATTAGTAGTCCACAATATATATATATATATATATATATATATATATATATATATATATATATATATATATATATATATATATATATATATATAGTTTTCCCTTCTGTACCCTCCAATTGGCAGATGAAATAGGAGGTCAACATGAAACATAGGTGTCCTATCACTTTCCCAATGATCCAATTTTAGGGCAACAATTTCCTTGTTCTACCTGTCTTTTTCCAAAAGCTAAAACACAAGCTTACAGCAAAATAGAAGCCATGTAAGTCCATAAAACGTGAACCTAGTACACAAGTTCATGAATCAGCCCTATGCACAGTTCTCTTTGCCCATGAAAGACTGAACCATAAGACCAAAAAAATCCATTTGCCTATTCAATTACGAATTCAATAACAAAATTTATTCATCAATTCGTTTAGAACTCCCGTAACTACTGTGTTAGCCAACACCTAAGAACATATTCCACAAGTGCCAAGGTGGTTTTTCAGTGTAACTCTTATAACTATTATACATCCTACTTTCCCCACAAATGCCAATGTGGTTTTTCAGTGTAAGATATAGACTACTCATCAGGTGGAGTACACAATCTGTGTTGCGGATTAAAAATAGGTGGGTCCGGCATGTGTAAGCCAAGTGGGGGCCTTTTAATGATCTATTTTCTTCACTGCACCGGCCCTAATTTTAGGTTAGGACATATACTGTGCAGCATACCTGATGAACTGACAGGATCTCCCACACAATTCAGATTGGCATATTTGGGTAGAAGGATTTCAAGGTCCTACTCTCACAAGTAACCATCACGTCTCTTGGTTTAAAGAGATTCCTACTCTTGCTAAAGATCTCTATTTGATGTCGAATGGATAGGAATTTGTGGGAAGAGTAAAGACGAAGAAAATAGGAGAATAAGCACACCAACTGATTCAAAGAGGAATACTTCTGGGGTTTTCACCCTCTGCAAGAGAAACTCTTCAGTAAAGAAACAAAACTATTTTTCTTTATTCAATACTCATATGTCATCTACAAAACCAACTATACATATAAAAGGAAACCAAACCTAAACTTAATCTCATCCATTAAAAATTATTAAATTTCAGTGTCCATCCAGAACCATATCCAAGATGTATCCAGCCCACTCAAGATGGCTGATTGAAGATTTGACCATCAAAACACATATTCAAGGCCAGATTAGGCCCAACCAACAGTCCTGATCAAAGATCAGACAGATTCGACGGTCCAAATTAAAAATTCGGACCATTCAACACACAGATTGTTGATTGGGACTGCATCAAGTGTCTAGATTAATCTGATTTAGGACCTAGATCAAAAAAAGGGCATGATATCAATTCTGGATCCCATTCATTTATTCAATTAGACTATGGGGTCCACAAATACAATAGAATGGATGACCTCAGTATTCCTTTTTGTCTTTATGCTTATGGACCAATGGACCTCACAAAACCATAAAACTATGTGTACAACCATGTGCAGTGTATTTTGGCTGTTTTTGTATGAGATCTTTCAAGACTTGGGAATCTCCCAGTAGTTGTTTATTTCCTGTTTGTATCGGAAGTCTAGGTGTATCTTCTCTAGGTATCTATTTCATGTTTGTGAGTTGTATCTAGGAGATAAAATAGCCAAGTTGAGATCTAGGAGGATTCTCTTTTGTAAGTTTATAAAATACCACGAGCCATGCATATGAGGAAGTTACTATGAATATCATGAAAAGAATGCTTTCAGTCTTTTAATCCAGTGATGGGTTTGATTTTCTCTTCTAGTGCAATGCCATTAGAATCATGGGTGGACTCCATAAATGGGTGGTATGACTCTGCCTAGTTATCCATTTTTTTCCTAGTGCCTTTTGGAGGCTTGCTGAGGTTAAAGATCCAGAATGATCTAGTGCATATGTGTGTGGATATTGGAGATTTACAGGGTCCAGATCTGATATGAATGAACTCAAAATTCTGTTGCCCTAACTCTATTGCATCACTCAGCGACTGATTATCATGTTACTGTAGTGAATACTGTGTTGATCCTGTCGCACACCACTATTTAGAGAAATGCTATTAAAAACTACTAAAACCCTAAAACATGAAACTATCCCCTGTTGTGGACTTAAACACGTGTTAAGCAACTAAAACCCTAAAACATGAAACTGTCCCCTGTTGTCGACTTAAACACGTGTTAAGCACAATTGGGGCAAGCTGAACAAGCCACATGACCCAAACTCGAGTCTTTGGGACTCGCATTTCATTGTGCATCCTGTGATCATCTTCGACCTACATTGTTGCTCTCTAGTCGGAATGAATTTGACCTTGTCAAAAAAAAAAAAAAAAATCTTATCACACTACAGACAAGTATTCAACAGTTTTGACAGTTGGATTTCGTTAACCCCCTTCAAAATATGCACTGACGTCATATGCCTGTTCATGCAATATGAATATCATACCATCCTTCTCCGACTATAGAGTTTTCCTTTCCACAGATAGCAGGATCCTGAACATAGTGCCATTGTCTCCCATGTAGTATATTGCACACATCTATCATTCTACATTGCAGATCGCACCAAACTTCATCATATCCAACATCAATGTTAAAATAAATCAAGCAATGACATATTATTTCTTTGATTTCATTTTCAATCTTAAAACACGCCAATTTTTAAGGTTGCAAAGATATTTCGACCTTTCTCTTTAATGCTTCAAACTATTGCCCTCCATGTGTAGTTTTAACAATTACTGTATCTCCCTTTCAATGTGCAAGCTTCATGAAGGCTTGATAGTCCTCCAATGTTCTTCCCTCAACAATTTTGGAAACAATAGAACCTCTCATACAAACATATTGCCAGGTTTTTTTCCCATTTACATACTCGTGCACAACAGCTTTATTAGTTGCTAGCTCCATTAGGCTTCTCTTCTTCAAGTGCATCTTCTACTTGAATCTTCACAAGTTGACTTCATCCTTGAATTTTCTTTCAGAATGCTCGAAGGAACAATGTCTAAATCAGAAGAACTTGTAGAGCCTTGGTTGATCCTTGTTATGCCTAGTTTCTCTTCTTCGTTTTTTCGTTTCTCCTTTTGAAAGGGCTCAGACTCAGGCTGGACCCTATATGAACATGCCAGGCCAGGCTTGGGCTTGACTATTTTGGCCCATCATGGACCCATGCCAAGTTTGGGCTTATGTTGAATAAGGCAGGCCAGGCTTGGACAGAGCTTGGCCCGACCCTAATCCGGACCGTTGACACCCCTACTTTCGGGTCATGGATCATCGACTTTGGTGCAACTAACCACATGACAAGTTAGGAAGGTAACTTCCACTCATATATGCCCTTTTCCCATCGCCTTAAGCTAACCGATGAGTCCTATTCTTCAATCTCTTAAAAAACACCCTATCAGCTGAATCCTTTTATGAAACTATCTTTTGCATTACATGTTCCCTCTTTTCCTAATAATTTGCTATTTGTTACTTTTCTCACTAAGCAGTTGAATTGTTTTGTTGCATTCTTTTTTACCATTGTGTTATCGCAGGATCTGCGGACTCATCAGATGATTGGTGGTGAACATGAGGCTCAACGACTCTATTTCCTGAACTCGAAGAGCAACCCCACTATGTCAGTCGTCAAGTCAAGATTTAATAAAGAATGTGTTCACTATGGCACACACACTTAGGTCATGCGTCAGTCAGGTCTTTGCATATTGTATTTCCTAATAAATTCTCAGCTTAGTTAAAATTCAATGTGAAACTTGTGTACTCTCTAAGCATTGTCGAACTGATTATCCTATTAGTAAATCCGTTTCAAATATAATATTCCTTTTAAATTAATTCATTCAGATGTTTGCGATGGGAATTAATTCATTCGGATATTTGTGGCCCTACCCCAACTTTTATATTTATTTGGATATTGCTACTTTATTTCCTTCATATATGATTGTTCTTGTTTCACTTGCGTGTTTCTCATGAACAGTAGGAGCGAAGTTCCTGCAATTGTTCTTATATTTACTAAGTTCATAAAAAATCAGTTCAGCATTAGAATAAAAGTCTTTAGACCAGATAATGCTAGGGAGTACATTTGTCATGATTTGAGCACTCATCTAACTGCTAAAGGGATATCTTTCCAAACATCATGTCCATATACTCCACAGCAAAATAAGGTTACCGAAAGGACAAATCAGTGTTTCAAATAGCTCACATAGCGTAGCAGTACTGTAAGCTACATAGCGTAGCATAGCCATAGTGCTACGTAGTGTATTAAATAGCTCAAATCCCCTATAGTATATGCTACAGGAGTCGTAGCGTATACTACAGCTATCTAGCATGTAGCGTACATAGCGTACACTACAATGTAATTTTTTATTTTTTTATTTTAGCTTATACTACAGCTACGTAGCGTGTAGTGTACATAGGGTATCCTACAATGTATTTTTTTTATTTATTTTTTTACATTTTCTTTGTATCTAATTTTGAGGAATGTGACACTTGTATTGTATACAATACTTTTAACCTATAGGATTTTTATTTCTTGTCATATTTGTGACTTGTGGTTTCAATTTAGACATTATTAATTAAATTGGTTTGCTTAGAAAGTTGTTGATGTGATAATTATTTGATTTGGTTTACATACGTGGACTGGCTTTTGATAATGATAATTAATAACTTGTTTGAACATGCTTATACTTGAAAAAATGAATTATCATTTATGCATTTTTATATTTTTTTTCCTTTTTTTCCTTACTATTTATCATATTTTCCTATTTTTAAATTAAAAAATAGAAGTATTGTGTAGCTTATGCTACATGCTACGCTATTTACGCTACATGCTACAAATGGCTGAGTGCTACGCAACACGCTATTATAAGTTGTTGGAGGTAACTCAATCTCTCATGGCCGGAATGGGTGTTCCTCGAACATATTGGGCCAATATAGTTCTTTACTGCAACCTTTATGATAAATAAGACGCCTACTTTCATGCTTGACAACAATTACCCCTTACAGGTTTTGCAGCCCAAAGGCACCCCTATCAGTCTTGCACCTAGAATTCTTTGTTGTGTTTGCCTTGTTCACCTTCAGGATAATTCTCATGATAAATTGAGTCTGTCAAGTGTGGTACTTAGGATAATTAGCAACTCAAAAAGGTTATAGATGTTTTTATCATGTTAGTAGAAAAAGGTTTGTGTCTAAGGATGTAACATTCTTTAAGAACATGGTATTACTTACCATATCTTTAAAGCGGTTTATTGTATCCTTCGCTAAGTCGTTTTTGGGCAAGGGCATCCTTTTCTCTGATCATGGGCATCTTAACGTGCAAGCATGTTATGACATTGATTGGGCAAGGTCAACAAATGATCGCCAATTTAGTACTGGTTATTGTAAGTCCATCGGTGCGGGCGAGTATTTTTATATGGGCCATGCCACGTGTAAGGTTCTTTGGCTTCAGATGCTTCTCTCGGACCTTGGTATTAGTGAGCCCATGCCAATTCCTCTCTTCTATGATAACCAAGCAACAATCCACATTGCCAAACAATATTGAGGTTGACTGCCACTGTTCGTGAAAGATGGCTAATGGGCTTATATCATTGTCTCATGTCTCTCTCTCTTTTTCTTTTTTTTTTAACGATATTGTCTCGTGTCTCTTCTCAACATCAATCGGCCAATATTCTTATAAAGGTTGTACAGTCTCCTCAACTTTGTGACTCTATATATATATATATATATATAGTGACGTTATTTTCAAGCTTGAGGAGTGTTGGAATATGGGCTTTTTGTTTATGAGATGTGCTTAGGGTTTTATGTACAAGCCCACTTCAATTAGGGTTTTTCTATTTTTCTATAATTTAGAGGTGTGGGGGAGAAATCTCTACACACTGGTTTTCTCCTCTCTCGACGAGCCAACAGGTCCAGATACTCAATCTCGTCAGTCAGCTGGTCCAGATCTAGAGGGTTGGATCCTCAAACAAGACTTCCTGGACAAATCATATCTTCAATTGGCCAGCTTGTGGGAATCCGGGACCCATCGATGGTTGTGTGGCCTACATGCATCACAGCCCTTTAGAAGGATTGTGTAGGCTTCCACCTTCGTATTCAACACCAACCAAATGAATGATCTGTATCGCTAAAATATGGACCCATCAGTACTAAATGTTGACCCCAAAGAGAGCATCAATAATCGGATCGAGCATTGTACGATGTCATATTATACAATGCTCAACAATCAGTACATTCGAGCTTTTAGTTTGTACAAGTGCGGCCCATAGTTCAGTAATCCAAACCACTGATATGATAAGCCCCACCCTGGGTGACCCAAGTACAAAAAATTTCTCCAGGGCTGGAAGATCCTAGCCACTGACTGTTTTGACCTTTTTTTTTTTGGTAGTCGAATGAACCATTGCTGTGATTCCTTTCTTCACTGTCTATTTATTAGCCATCTATAGAGGACTCGGGATTTCTAGAATCCATGGAGAGGCCTACTCTATCAACTGTCTGGATCACTGAATGATGGGCCCCACTTACGCAAATGAGAATCTGAACAGACTGCACAAACATTTGGCCTGAACTGCTGATCAAATCAAACCCAATGCTGAAAATTTCCAAAAAAAAAAAAAAACTCCATAATAACAAAAGAACAAAGAAAAGATGCCCGAAAACCTTGACTCCATGCGTGTGGGCCGCGTTCGTCCAGCACGGCGGCGGGATTGTGACAAGGTTATGCGAGAAGTAAACGAAGACGTCGATCAGATACCAATGCCAGATTGCGTACGCGTCCGCATTGGTTCCGCCCTGGACCCACTTGTCGTCGAGGTACCCACCAGCCATATCATGGCAGACGAGCACCCTCGGGCGGGAAGGCGAAGAGGAGCCTTGCGGCAAGGGGACAGATGCTTTGTTGAATGGGAAGTGGAAGGAATTGTAATAGGATCTTGACTGGAGGTCTTGAAGCTTGGTAATGGGGAAGGAGATGGGGACGGCCGGCTTGGATGGATCGAAGGGAGGAGGATCGGACTGTTCAGATGAGTTGGGGTTTTGATCTTGCTGGGGTTTTGGGTCCATGGCGAGGAAGGAGTGAAAGCGTTGAATTAGTTTGACGAGGACTTTGATGGGGTTTTTGAAGCGGCAGAGGAAGAGAAACAGGGATTGCATCGGGATTCGGGACGAGGGAGGTTTTCCTATTTTTAAAATTTTGAACGGTTGACGACTTTGGTGGGAATCAACGGTTGCCTGTTTTCGTCAGTTGCGTTGGAATTTCTTCCGAAGGAAAGAGATGCTACATGGCTAGACCAGTGGTAAGCGGATTGCATACTGATTTACTCAGTAGGCTTATTAAGTAAACTCTGTGGGGCCCACCATGGATGTATGTGTCTTATCCACATTGTCCATCCGTTTTTGCAGATCATTTTATGGCATCAGCCCAAAATTGAAGCATATCCAAAGCTCAAGTGGACCACACCACAGGAAACAGTGTGAATTGAACGCCTACCATTGAAAAACTTCTTGGGGACCACAGAAATTTTGGATCAAAATGATATCTGTGTTTTGTCTTCATCCATGTCTGTGTGATCTTATAAACAGGTTGGATGACAAATAAACATCACTGTGGACCCTGGGAAGATTTCAACCGTGGAAATAATTATTCACACTGTTTCTTGTGGTGTGGTCCACTTGACATTTTGATATGCTTCAATTTTGAGCTCATGCCCTAAAATGATCTGAAAACACGGATGTACAGCGTGGATAATATACAGACATTCATGGTGGGCCCCACAAAGATTGACTCTGTACCATTTAGCTGACTCAATCCGCTTCCAGAACCCGGTGCTGTATGCTCATTCCACACGTCTAGGTGCCGTACACATTCGCACGTTGGCACACGTGCGTGCGATTTTAGCATTCCAGAAGCTTGGAAATGATGCTAGATATTCTACCGAAAAGATCGGACGGCCACAACTGTACAACGTAAATTGAAGGTTAAAATATTATTTTCCAGCCGGTAGTTTGTTTCATGTGCTGTCGCCCACCTGAGGTTTGCAACAACCTGATTCTTCACATTATGAACAGCTCAGTTCTCACACACGTGCCACACTATGACACGTGTGTAGTTTGTACGACTCCGAGCTGTGGACTAGGACTTGGCAAATATCTAAACTCGTTTGTTAGTTTTGCACCATTTAAAATGGGCGGTGAACTCATCCTCCTCTCACACGTGACACTTACGTACAGCTATCCAGACCATCCAAATTGTGGGCCCCATTGTGGATGGAGCATGTATCTAAAACCATACGTATCAAGAAAATTTAACCATCCAATTAAAGGTCATAGAATGGATGGTTGAAAGTAAAATGGCGAGTAGGCCAAATATGAAAAGGAAAATCAGATGTCCGTACGATTTTAGACGGTCTACGTCCGTATGACTATGCCATGTGGGCGTACGAAGAGTCACCACTATTCTAAAATGGTGCAGAACTCACACAGGAGTCTGGAGTGAATAATACTTCACGGAGCCAGCACGCGTGCAGAGCGGCAGAGGAGATGGTGTGATGATGGATGCCGTCCATGTTCTGGTGAGATTTTTAATGCAATTGCTCTGATGTGTGGCTATTTTTACTAAAAGTCCAATTTCTCATCTGGTTTATCTTTTTAGCCTTTTGACCCGAAATTGAAATTTTTAGCCTTCTGATGTGTAGGTTATACATGTGTTAGATTGTGATTGAAATCTTCTGGGCGCGATTAATTTTTCAAAAATAGAAACTGCTTTGTTTCCACTTTAAGCAAGTGACCCGTGCGATACTTCTCTAGCAAATCTTAGCCGTTTGTGGCAACTATAAAAACTTTTTTTTTAAAGAATCTCAACCCTCCATTTTGATTCACTTGGATTGATTAGTTGGTATATAAACAGCTATGTTTTCTGATTTTTCTCTTGTTGCTAACCAAAAATCTGAAACCCCAAATCTGAGTGATTCAAACCTTTTCTTTCATCTCCTCCTTCATCTCAGAGGCCCTAGAATCCATCACAACCGTCGAAGTTAAACTCTTCTCATCTCAGGCGTTGGTGCAGCTAGAATTAATCGACTCCTCCCCCAACTTCGCATCCCTGAGAAATCAGGAACAAAACTTTCATTTCTTCTTCTTCCTCGAGCTTCCTACATCTAATTCAGATCACGCAGTGGTGTAGGATCGAAGAAATCTCTCTCCATTGCGAATCCGTCATTGCTGTCCAACCTTCTTCACTGATTGGATCGCAATCGTGCATGGAGGGCTCAAGTTGGGCTCTGGATGGTCTCAGATCTGTTGATCCGATCTGGCCAAATCGAGTCGTCACTCAGCCTAGCTGTTGAGTTCTTCAGTGCTGAGTTATGGCTAGTGATTTGATCTTTATTGGGAGGGTTTTCTTTCGATTGCTGAAATCACCGAATTGGGTGGTGTTTGGTGGTGTTATTGACTTGCATTTCATCTACACAGCTGCTGGAGAAGGAGAGGTTTGTGGAGAGAGCTGGGATCTTTGAGACTTCTAACTCCGTGTTGAGCTCCTTGAGCCGGTTTGAGTTGACCTGGTTCAATCAAGTTCTGAACTGATTGAGTTTGAGTTGCAGATCAGAGTCGACTGAGTTCAATCAGGTAGCACTGTTCTGTTCCATGTCCAGAGTTCCTGCTGTTGTGATTCAGGTAAGTAATCAGTCATTTTAATTTTGATTTGTGGCAGACTCGGTATGGTATGTACTTGCTGACTGAGTCGACTCAGTCCAGTGCTGAGTTGTTTCAAATATGGGATTTTCAGTAAGTTTAAAATTTTATCAGAGATTTTTAGATAAATCCAGCAACCTAGCGTGTACAGAGTGATTAATTCTCAATTGAGTTATTATCCGGGTCAGTTTTTAGTCAAGTCAATCCAACCAAAACTCATTGAGTTAGATTGATTTGGAGACTTGATTTACTTATATTTTAGTTTAGATTTCTGGTGCCTAGGATTGTCATTGTGGATTCAAGTCCAGTCTTGGGAGTAGTTTTAGTTCCAAGTTCTATGTTGCCCAAGTGGTTTGGATTGGTTTAGATTTGAGTTAATCCCAAAACAAGGTTAAGTGATGTTGTCTTGACTTAGTGAGTTATTGGATTCAGGACTAGTTTTAAATCTAATCTATATTAGGGCTGAAAGTCAGGGCGGGTTGGGTCGGGTTGGTGCTGAACCCTAACCCAACCCAAGGTTCCTATAACTCAACCCTAACCCAACCCAACCCAATCTCGGGTTGGGAATTCTCAACCCAAGCCCAACCCAAGCGGGCTCGGTCGGGTTGATCGGGTTGGTTGGGTTGATACATGCTAATATTTTCGTTATTACATTAGTCTATTATGTTTCAATACACGCCTTATTTTTTGTACCTATAGCTTTATTAATTATATATGTACTTATTTATGTAAAGAGCTTCACTTTTCCTAAACAAATAAGTTAAAATACAAGTAAACAGTATAAGTTTACTTCACTAAAGTATAATAAAAGTATAAGTAACTTGCATATACATCGGGTTCGGGTTGGGTCGGGCAACCCGAGACCTCAACCCAAGCCCGACCCAAACTTCATCGGGTTGATGTTTTTATAGCCCAAGCTTGAGATCGGGTTCGATACTTCTTGCCCAAGCCCAACCCAATGTCGGGTCGGTCACGGGTCGGTCGGGTTGAACCCGCCCAACTTTCAGCCCTAATCTATATATTAGGTTTATGTAGAATTACTAGCTGTAGTTGGAATCCAAGGCATGTTTATGTAAGGGTTGGTTAAGTCATTCAGTTTGGAATTCAAAGCATGGGACTAAATCAATATATAAGTATGTTGTCTTCTTGTCTTCATGACTCCCTAGTTTAATAAAAATTAGTTGTAGAATTAATTCAAGTTTGTGTATTTATCTATTGTAGGATTAGCTTGATGTTCATCAACTTGAGATTTACCTTCTCAATTAAATTAAGTTATTGATTACTTTGAAGAGTTTAAATGGTTTCACAATTCCCTTTTCATTGTTGCTTATAGTAGATCTCTCATGGAAGGTGAGGTTCTCACTCTTCCAGCTTCCCATTTATATAATTGGATTGTGTAGTTTTTGCTTAAATACATCTTGCTAGTTGAGTTATTTTGTTTATATATTTCTTTACTTTCATTCTTGCTTACGATAATTGTTTTGTTCATAGAAATATTTACTTCCAAATAATTATCTGATGATAATTATCTTATGATAATCATTTTGTAATATTAACTGTTCATGGAATGATTTACATCTAAATTATTAAGTGTGGATGTAATTTAGAAAATAGAACTATTTTTATGTGACTTGGATAACAGTTGGAAAATTGGTTGTGAAATGTTAATTATTGTGTTTTGAGAGAATGGTTTGTTGCCATTTAGTGAAATTTATCTTGTGGTGTCCTGAATTGGACTTAATGCCCATGTGGCTTTGTTTGGGAGGATCCTTCCTTGTTGGTGTCCAGCAATGGACTTGTTTTTCAGGTGGCTTGGACAAAGAAGAGTATCATTTTGTTGAAAACTTTGGAACACACACGAAATAGTAATGTTAATTGTTTAATTGTAGAGAATCATAAAATTTGTACTATAGTATATTTTGTCGGACGTCTCATGGGCCGAAGATGGTGTTATGGGATGCTATACCCGAGCCGTCGGCCTATGTTGAGTTGCGCGCACCCCCATAGTGACCATGAGCTTTTAATTGCTTGTTTTGTAAATTAAACTAATAAAAGCTGGTTAATCATACATACATAGCATTTGCAGGTGATGTTGGTGACGAGCCACATTACTGTCGGTTTGATATGCATTGCATTACGGGTAACATTGGTGATGAGTCATATTACTATCGATTTGAAATTAGCCAGCTAGATGTGCATCCCCAGGCTGATGAACATATGCATGCATCCATATATTTAAAATATCAATGTTAATATGTGTTGTTTGTGATGTGGATGGAATATTACATTTTATTATATTAAATGCATTTTAGAATTGTAAATTTGTCATTATATGATTTGTTATCTTTAGTGTCTCTTTATCTAATTATACTTGTTACTTTTAGTTAATGTTGCCTGTAATTTTACATTTAGTCATACTGTATATTATCTTTTTTAATTTTAGGACTTGTGTAAATCGTTATCTGTTATTTTTAATTAATCATTGCCTATCTGTTATCATGATTGGTAAGCTTGGAGGGTTTATCCTCACTATGATAGCATTTTGACAGCCATCGAACCATAACAATTGATGCAGGTGTCTTTGGATGAGAAGTTGAAAGGTGGTGCAACTCAAGTCTACTTGCAGTGTTTCTTTCTTTTGGTTTCCTTTTTAATTAATGTAATATTGAGACAATTGATTTGTATAAGCCCTATGGGCGCCACTTATATAGTTTAATATATGTTGGACATTGTATGTCTTGATCTGCTCCCATTTCGATTTAAATAAAAAAAAATTATTCTATAAAGTGGCTCTTTGAATGTTTACACTCGGGTTTTCAAAACTCGTGCTCAGCACTCAAGTAATGAAAATCGGAGCGTTACACTATCATAAGTACTAACAAGTACATAATGAAGAAGATTATAGTTCTTTTAAAATTTTCTCAACATAATGTGATTACGTCAATATAATTTCATTAGAATAATTAATTATCTTAATTTTTAGAATTACATCTGCTTCTCTCAACTCTTTTGTATCAAAATAAAATGACAAGAAAGATTTGATTCCATTCACTTCCTTTAGATTGGTATAAAATATCAACATATCATCTAGATATATAATAACACATGCATTCTTAAAGAGCTTATATGTACCTTTTTATTAGATCTTCAAAAACTATTTGATAACAAAACTTAGTTAAACTTCTCATCACATTGCTTTGATGTTTATTTAAGACAATAAAATATTTAATTAGTTTACATACTTTCTTTATTCTGTTATTCATATAAAAAAAAATTCTATTTAATGTTTAAAAATATAGTTATTACATTCATTTGATAAATTACAAGGTTATAAATAGAAATAATTATTATTAACATGTGAATTATGGTGCTTTTAGTAAAAAGTAAATATATATTAAAAAAATGTAATTCATTTCTTTTACTTATACTCTTTAAGCACTAGCCTAACTCTAAATTTTTTTATTAATTCATCTGATCTGAGCTTCTTCTTTTTTTAATATCCATTTATATCTTATTGTTTGCCACACCATGGTAGATCTAGAAGTTTTCAAGTGTGTTTATGTAATATTGAATTCATATCATTATTAATAACTTCTCTCTAAAAGGTTGCATTAGGAGAATTCATTGCCTTTTCATATGTTATATAATCTTCTTTTATTAAGTAAGTGTACAAGTTTAGTATAAAATTAGTTTTCACTCTGGATTTTTATTTCTTTTAAATTCAATGGACTCACTTAAAAGATTATCATCTAATTAATGAATCATAATTTGATTTTATATTTGTTCAACTGTAGTGGTTTTAACTTTTGATAGAAAAACATTCTTAAAAAATTCAACATTTAAAGTTTCTATTATAATATTCACCCATATGTTATTATGGGATTTTAGCACTAAGAACTTATGTCTTATTATTTTTAGGCATATCCTATGAATGCAAAATCAAGAGTTTTATTCCTAGTTTTATTTTTTTGGGCAAGGGTGCCCCTGCTTTGGTTAAGCAATGCCACACTTTAAGGTAATTTAGATCTAGTGTTCTATTCTTCTATAATTCTTAAAGAATATTCTCAAAACGTTTGTGTGTCATATGGTTTAGGATGTAGTATGTGGTTATAAAATGGCACATTCTTATCAGTTTAAAGGTAAATCGAAGCTTGCTAGCACGGCACTAACCATATCGATTAAGTTTCTACATTCTTTCAACTACACTAATTTGTTAAGATGATTAAAAAAGAGTTGTTTTATATATAATTTATTTTGATTCACAAAATAATGCAAACTCATGTGAGGAGTACTCTCCACCTTTATCTAATATGATAATTTTAACTTTTATTTAATAAATTTTTTATTTCATTATATGTGACTTAAAATTTTCTTTTGCTTCTTCTTTATTCCTAAGTATATATATTTTACTATATTTAAAATGATCATTTATGAAATTTTTGAAGTATTTCTTTCTTCCATGAATTTTTATGTTTTTTAATTCATAAATATGACTATGGATTAAATTAAGTATTTATGAGGTCATTACTTGTTTGAAGAATTTTATAGAAATTTTAGATTAGACACAAATTTCACATTTATTTTTGCTATCTTTTTTTTACCATTGAGATTAATCTCATGCTAATCATGATTTTAAGAGAACGATAATTCACATATCCTAATCTAGCATTTTATACATCTATAAACTCGGTTAAATACATAAATAAACTAGTACCATTTTCATTCATAATACTAAATTTGAACAATCCATCACATACATACTCTTTACCAAGAAACAGACCATATATTGAAATCACACATTTTTTAGATTCAAAAATCAATTTTAATTCATTCTTATCAAACATCAAACTAAAAATATTTTTTTTTCCAGAGATACGGAATATGAAATCACCTTACTGGATGTGAGCTTCAAACTCGCCTTCTCTTCATCTACGGCCTTAGCTTTAAAGAAATTTTTCATGAAAATATCAATTTCAATTAGAATCCTTATAAACTCTTTGTTCAGAGCATGAGACTTCTCTTTTTTGTCACCCATTCGATGATAACATTTTTTTATACAAAAATAATTAATACCCTTCTTCTTTTTTATTCTTGTGAAAATAAAGGTTTTTCTTTTTTTAAGTTCTATTTTTTCTTCTTCACCATTTTGATTCTTTCAATAAGATATGCCTTCATTATAGACTTTATTTTCATTGAAAGTTTGCCGCAGTTCCTTATTTCTTCTTTTATCCAAATGTGGAGAATTAACTCATCTAAGTTCATTTCATTTCTCTTATGTTTAAGGGTATTTGTATATTCCTTTAAAGAATATAAAAAAAATTTCAATAATAATAGCAGCCTGAAAGGCCTCATCAATAACTATACCTTCAAATAAAAGCTCAAATGCAACTTTTTGTAAGTCATATACTTGATCCACCACAGGTTTGTCATATGCTATCTTGGAATCAATGTAGCGACCCATTTATTTCTTCCAACAACTTTTGTCTTGAATTTTTTCTTAAAATGTTTCCACGGTTCATCGACTTAAGTGTAAAGATAGTACATATTATAATTTTCAGTAGTCATCACAGTTAGAATATGATTTCAACACAAGTAGTTGTCCCCTTATCATTTAGAATGCTTAAAAGATGTCACGGATTCATTTGTCAAAATAGTCGGAAGCAAACTATTGATGACATAGATCAATTTAATAGTTGTTAAGTAGAACTTCATTTCTATTGTCATCTCTTGAAATTCTTCACATAAGATTGAGATTCTAAAATTCTCTTAAATGATTGTCATTAACATTGAGATTTTCAAGAAGAAATTTGTCATTAGATTGTTGATTTGATATATAGAGATAACACAGAAAACCTTAAATAAAGACAAGAATATAATCTTTAAAAACAAATGAAAGAAGGAGAGCTAAGGCATGTTCCAATCATTGTCTTAAAGATAGATTTTCTCTCATAAAAATGTGAATTTGATACATTAGGACGCAACTCCTCTTATCTCCGAGATACAATAGCTCCCCACATTGATGAATGGCTAGATTGGATGCACACTTAGATCAAAGCCTTGAACTTAGATTCGCTTCTATTGATTTTTGTACTAAGAAAATGAGGAAGAGAAAAGAATAAAGAGTGTAAGTAAAAAACAATCTTTACAAAATCAAATATATGAACTAAAAAAAGATTCAAAGAAGCTAACTTACTAAGGAAGTCAATCCTTATTAGAGTATCATACATAGGAATTTTGTGTTCAGCTAGGGTTCTCTCTCTCATAAGAGAGAGAGAGAGAGAGAGAGAGAGAGAGAGAGAGAGTGTGGTGTGGGTGAAAGGGTCATCGGAAGTTCGACAATGGGTAGGATTTGTCATCGACTAACATATTGAAATTGCGTCGGTAGTCTAACATGACACCTTACACTTATACGCGAAAACTTGGTATGAAGCAACTAGAATTATGGCTAAGTCCTAATCGGGGGGATTAAGACATTTTTTTAAAAAATTCTTTTCGACAACTTATATTAATCTAACAATGCAAGCTAAGGAAGAACACTTCGACTTCCAAGCCTAAGTGCATCCAATCACATAAACTAGCAATTGATAAAGTAATTAAGTAACCTAGTTTAACGTGCATAGATTAACATATGATTTAACTAATCAAGCACCTAATCTATGCAACCTATGTAGACTATATGAGATAGGATTATATACGCTCAAGTCTATACTATTAGTGAAAATACATCTTGTGTGTGAATATGCATATCTAGTGCCTAGCATGCATTCTCATAAAGTATTCATAATTAAGCAATTAAACATACAATGTCAGATTAACAACATGGTAAAAAACATCACAGCCACAAGCATGTATAGTGGTTCGACTAGGTGTCTACTTCACTACTGGTTCAAGTACTCACCCATTGAGTACACCAGATTTCACTAGGGAGTTCAAATGAGGTTCCTCCCAACCTAAGTGTTTTAAATCGAATCTACTTTACCGGAGAGTTTACAAGTTCCTCCCAACCTACACGTATACACCTGTGTTGGTGGCTCCCCTCGTAGACTTGTTTTAGGCCCAACAAATGTGTCAATGATCGACAAACGAACCTGAAATTTAGGCTCAATAATGAGTCAAGGATCAACAAACGCACCTAGACTTTTAGGTTCAGCTAACGAGTAAAGAATCGACAAACGAATCTAGATCGAGTTCGACAAACGAACATGGATTGAGTTTGACAAATAAACTCTACACTCAATTCTCCACAGAAAGAGAGTGGTTGGACTCTTACAAATTGACAACCTTACTTGTTGGGCTTAAGCCCCGTTGATGCGCCGCTCCGGGTTACTTGATCTCCGCTTTTCCGTGATTCAATCAGCTCTCCTTGTGCTCCCACGATCGCTGATGTCGATGCGTTGTCAATGCTCTAGCTCCAAGATCAGCCACCTTGCATTTTGTCATTCTTCCAGATGCCTAAGGTGAAGAGGTGGTGGATTCTCTAAAACCTAATAGTAGGAATGAGCTGCAAGTTGGATAATCACCTAAAGGATTGCTAAGGGGTGTTTAGACAAAAGTTTTACTTATAATGAAGGTGTCTAAACTCCTAGGAATCAAGAGAGAACAATATCATTCTCATTTGAGCTTCGAATGCTTCAAGTTTGTGATGAATCACAAGAAAAATGACTTGCAATGGGTTAGGATTAAAGATCCTAATGGTATTCAACAATTGTGGTTTCTAATCCTCAAAATCTCTCTCTTGAGCCTAAAAATGAATTCCCCCGCCTTTATAGATAAATCCCCAATGGTAAAAAAAGAGTAGATTCGCATATCTTTGATCGATCAGAATTACCCTTTGATTGATCGAATATAATTTCGATTGACGAAACATAACTTTGATTGATTGAAAAACTGTCCAAAGAGTTCAACAATGTCGCTGGACATATTTTCGATTGATTAAACCAATCTTTGATTGATCAAAAGATCATCTTCGATGTACCGAAGTGATATGTTTGATTGATCGAAGAACTATCTAGAGAGTTTACAATATTGCTGGACATGTTTGATTGATCGAACTTCTTCTCTTATTGATTGAAACCCTATCGAGATTGGACTTCGATGTATCAAAATCCACTCGCAAACTATTGTATGGGCTATTTCATTTACAACAGTTTGCACCTCTTTAATTGGCCTAACTTATCATATTTTCTATATGATCTAAGGCTAATGATGATGACTAAGGGTTTTTCTAATTGGTCCAAGTCATCTAGAAGTTTATGGTGTATTGGTTCTAAGGATTAGGGTCACTAAGGCTTCTCTTTTACCTGTTCTTCTTCCTTGATAATGCTTGTCCATTTGAATCTCCGGTCTTCAGCTTGCCAAGGCCCAACCGACATTACAACACATGTATACATGTGATTGACAAATAAGGTGCATTAGTATGCCATAGAAAAGTACACTAATAATCTCTTCCTTTGTCAATTACGTGACAAAAACCTAACCTAAACCGCGTCATGGTCCATACCAATGACACTACTAAAACAATAAATATATTATATGTCAAATGAAAAGATTACAACTCGAAATATACTAAAATGTGTAACTAAGTAAAGCTTTTCTTGAATTGCTCCCACATAACCTGTCAATCCTGTAACACAAAACATAACAAACAGTTTTGGTGGGACTTAAATCTTTTTCTCCCTTTTTTCAGCAATTAACAAACTAATCTTTCCCTCTAAATGATATCTCAATTAAGTAAATGGAGAAGAGATTAGAGTGTCACAGATTTAACTATAAGCACATGTTAACTAAGGAGAGTATACGGTGAATGAACATTAAAACATGGAGCATGAATAAAACATGATTAATAAGAAAATGTAACTATTTTAGGCACAGTTGATCATGCATAATTGGTCATTCTAAGCTAAATATTAAAGCAAATAATCAAGGTATAAATTAACAAAAATTAAGCATAAAATTCAACAAGATTGGCTAATCTAAGCAAAGTGATAGTTTAACAATAAGAGATATCAATCAAAACATAGGGTAAACTATCAATGGTGGGCTAATGAGACTTGAATCCTCTTATTTGTCTATAAAAATACAAATGAGATTAAAATCCTCATATATAACTATAGTATCTAGATTCAAAGAGGCTAAATTCTTTAAGTTAAAAAATTAGCTCAATATGAGGCTCATTCCTCATATTTTAACAATTGAGATCAAATTGACCTCTTAAGGTCACCTAACCTAGTTCATAGCCTCCTTGGGTGTGAATTTTCTAGGACCCAACATTTTGTTGGGAATGAATTCATCTATCCTAGATTCGTCTCCTTAGGTTCATCCTTAGTTGAAGATCTATGTTCAGTAAGTGATCTAACTATTTGAATTCTACCTATTTTAGTATTGTTCCTACTCAATAGATACTTTATTTCAAATTTAGTAGGAAAATCTTCTTAATCAAGTCCCTTACGTGATTTGCCATTTTAGGAGGGAATGTGAGACTTCTCTTTTTCTCTGGTAATTTCTTTGGTGGACTCTTCCTTATGTGTGCCACTTTCTCAGTCACTATATATTTAATTATCGGGTTTGTGACTGAGGTGGATCGTCGGCCTTTGAAGATAAGACATTCAAACCTTAAGTGTCTGACATCTCCACAAGCATGACACATGGGAGAGGATTTAGATTTTCTCCCTAAAGCATAGGAGTTCTTTGTAATCACCAAAGGAAAGGAGGAGGTTGCACACATATGCCTATTAGGCTCAAAACATCTCTTGTTCCCATAACGATTAACCAAAGCAATAGATTTGCCCTTTTGGCTAAATGGTTAAATCCTTCAAGAGCAATTCAGACTTGCTCTATTAGAGAAACCCACTCTGATACCAATTAAAATTGCGTCGGTAGTTTAACACGACATCGTACGCTTATACGCAGAAGCTTGGTGCGGAGTAACTAGAATTATGGCTAAGTCCTAGAGGGAGGAAGGATTATGACCTTTTTTTTAAAAAAAAAAATTCACCTACTTATATAAATCTAACAATGCAAGCTAAGTAAGCAAGACCACTTCAACTTCTAAACCTAAGTACGTCCAATCACATAGACCAACAATTGATAAAGCAATTAAGCAACATAGTCTAACATGCATAGATTAACATATGATTTAACTAATCAAGTACCTAATCTATACAACTTATGTAGACTATATAAGATAGGGTCATATACGCTCAAGTCTACACTATTAATGAAAATACATCTTGTGTGTGAATGTGCCTATTTAGTGCCTAGCATACATTCCTATCAAGCATTCATAATTAAGCAATTAAACATTCAATGTTAGATTAACAATGTGCTAAAAAATATCACAAACATAAGCACGCATAGTAGTTCGACTACGTATTTACTCCACTCCCAGTTCAATTACTCAACCCTTGAGTACACCGGATTTCACTAGGGAGTTTAAATTAAGTTTCTCCAAACCTAGGTGTTTTAAATCAAATCCACCTTATCGAGAAGTTTACAAGTTCCTTCCAACCTACACATATACACCCCGTGTTGGTGGCTCCCCTTGAAGACTTGTTTTAGGCCCAACAAATGTGCCAATGATCAACAAATGAACCTGAGATTTAGGTTCAACAATGAGCCAGGAATCGACAAACGCACCTAGACTTTTAGGCTCAATTAACGAGCAAATGATTGACAAACGAATCTAAATTGAGTATGACCAACAAACTCTACGCTTAATTCCCCACAGAAATAGAGTGACCGGACTCTAACAAATTGACAACCTTACTTGTTTGATTTTAACCCCGTTGATGCGCCGCTCTGGGTTAGTTGATCTTCACTCTCCCAAGCTTCAATCAACTTCCCTTGTGCTGTGTTCGCTCGCCTCAAGTGCAAGACTGCGATGTAACAATAATTCTTGGTAAGATCGAGGACGATCCTCAGGGATTGTGTGGACCCTCGCCGATTTTCCGCACTCCCACACGACGTCGTTCTCCCTTTTTCCTTTCGAAAGAAGAAGAAGAAGAGGTGCGTGCGTGCGAAATCGCCGTTTGTGCCACTGGCTTGCCTCGTTCTCGAGGGCTTTGTTTGATAGTCGTGTTAAGCTGGATGTGTTTGAGTGAGTTTATATGAGACCAGAGTCGCCACTAGCCAATTACTTCAAATCTACAGTCGGCTAGACCCTGTAGAAACGTTAGAGAAGGGAATCCGAAGATTCCTTCCTCTAAAATGACTCCTGTTGATCTGCGGTCAGAGATTCAAGGTAAGGGATCACGGTTACAGGGTGGGAAGAGGTTAAGCACCCCACACACTGCCCGTACCGAAGTACGGTCTCTACTTCACAGAATCGATCGAATACTTGAAAGTCTAGTTTAATCCTCGTATATTCTCATGGATGCCATGATGCATGAATGCGGGTCTGAACAGTAAGAGTTTCTGATGGGCAGGTTCCAACAACGGGCAAGCCCAGAGCGTACGCTCGAACTGACAGGTGCTTAATGTAAGACGTATGTAGTGTGCTTGAATGATCAAGGTGTTTTATGGTGAAGCGTGAATGCAGGTCTGAACAGTAAGAGTTTCTGATGGGCAGGTTCCAACAACGGGCAAGCCCAGAGCATACGCTCGAACTGACAGGTGCTTAATTTAAAACATATGCAAGTGTGCTTGAATAGTCAAAGTGCTTGCAGTGAAGCAGGGGGGTTGGAAGAAAAGTAAATGTTGCACTTATGCTAGATGCAAATGAGATGATGCTGGAAAAGAGTAGCTGAGTGGACGGAAGTGTCGCAAGGGTTGGCTTCGAGTGGCTGGATCAAGACTTGGATGGCTTGGGAGGCTTGGACCAGTGGTCAGGCTGGGCTGGACCAGGGCTAGACTCTCTTCACTCTGGCTCTCCTTGGTGGAAAAATAGGCTAAGGGGTGGATGAGGACTCAGACCGCACCCGGACTGGCTGGACTTGAAGGGCTTGTTGAAATGAGAAGGGGAGGGGGGTATTTATAGCAGCAGAGATGGGCACTCTCGTAATTTTTTCCGGGCGGCCTGCCATGGGCCGCCCGTACGGCCGCTCCTCGGTTTTCAGCGAGTACGGTCGCTCCCTCAGGGCTGCTGTTGGACTCGCTGGTCGACTCAGTGAGTTGACTCAGCGGGTCGACTCGGTGGTTTGACTCGACGGGTTGACTCAGCGGGTTAACTCAGCGAGTTGACTCAGTGAGTTTGACTTTTTTGGGATTTTTTGACTGGCCTTTTTTATTGGGGGTTTTTCAGGGTGGTGTTTAGGACTGGGTTGACTGGGTTCAGGCTTGAACTGGGCTATGGAATGGGGCTTACAAGGGTGAGTTTGGCTGAGTTTGGACTTGGGATTTGGGGGTATGGTCCTCCGTTCAACCAGCTATCTCTACCAACAGTGTAGCCGAAGGTGGGGTGTCTACAGATGCCCCTCTTTGGCAGAGGTTGCGTGCAACCGAATGCCAAAGCGAGTGGACACCCCACTTCTGACCCAGTCATTCATAGATCATGTTCTGAAATCTTTGCTTGCCTTTGCATCTATGCCAGTTGATCGTCTGGAAATCGATCACTCGCACATACCGCGGAAGTTTGGAGAAAACGTTGCGATTGTCCCTGCAGTTTGCTGCAACCTGGGTACCCAATCGCAACCCTTCCATTCCCGATCGGTACTAACATCGGAAAGGTACAGCAGAGCCTCTGCGTTGACAGTCTTACGAGGATGCTGACCCTGAGACTGATTGTGTGATGTTTGATGTTTTCCCAGATCACTCCAGGAGTACTTGTTTCGCTTGACTATCAAAGTGGTTAGACGCCCTGCGTCAGATAGTCTTACGGGATTCTACTACGCCGACTTGGACTCAGTCAAGGTACTTCAGGCATCCACGCCTAGGTATGTGCGGGTGGGCTCTTTCCACCCGATCTGCTGGTTTCGATGCTTAGTTTGCAATTCATTCTTTCCTTGATTGTGGTCTGAAATCTTTGTTATCCTTTGTATCTGAGTCAGTTGATTGTCTGGAAATTGATAACTCGCACATACCGCGAGAGTTTGGAGAAAACGTTGCGATTGTCCCTGCAGTTTGCTGCAACCTGGGTACCCAATCGCAACCCTTCCATTCCTGATCGGTACTAACACCGGAAAGGTACAACAGAGCCTCTGCGTCGCCAGTCTTACGAGGTTGCTGACCTTGAGATTGATTGCGATGTTTGATGTTTTCCCAGATCACTCCAGGAATACTTGTTTTGCTTGACTGTCAAAGTGGTTAGACGCCCTGCGTCAGATAGTCTTACGGGATTCTACTACGCCGACTTGGACTCAGTCAAGGTACTTCAGGCATCCACGCCTAGGTATGTGCGGGTGAACTCTTTCCACCCAATCTGCTGATTTTGATACTTGGGTTACAATTCATCGTTTCCACCTGTTCAAATGGTTTCTGTGACCGAGCCTTTTGGCTTTTCATCTTTTCGTATCTTGGCATGTGGTACGACCGCACTGACACTGGAGTTCAGTTCGACCGTACTTTGAGTGCATTGGATCCGTGATCTCCGGGGAAATCGAGAGACATCGGATCTTATTTGATTTTTGCGTCGGCTCCTACCCAGAGATATGGAAGATCTCCTGGTGTTTTGGGGGCAGAACGCTCTACTGGGAAAATATTTTTGGATTTTTGAAAAGACACCCACTCTGGGGAGTGATACTCCGTGGGGTTTTTATTTGCAAAAAGTAATATTTTTTTGTCTTTTTGAAATGGAAATCTGGTTGCACGTGCCTCCACTAGGGATGCCTGTGGGGTCTTTGGCTAACCGGCTTTTATTTTGAAAGCAGGTAAACATGATGATTGATGCGATGGATGCTGATGCATGGAGATGCATGATGAATGCATGGCTTGGCTCATTCTCCTCTCGTTTGATGATTTTGCTTTTGCTGTGGATGCAGAGAACTTTGAGCTTATTGCTTGCAGGGTTGTTCTCCCTGGGGATTTTTCTTTTTGATATGGAGGTTTGGTCAGCGGGTTGGTCAAGATCCCGACCCGTGATCGATCAGGTCCATCGTCCCAAGATGCTGTTTCTTTGCGAATGAGAATGTACGAGGATGTTATCCGACTTCAAGAGGTTCTTCTGGGCATACATGTGATTGAGATGGTGTTTGGTCGCCCGTTTTGGTCAAGATTCCAATTTGCGGACGATTAGATCCGTCATCCCAAATTGTGAAGAGAGTGGAGTTCAAGACTCCTGAAGTGTAGTGCTGGGGCTAATTTTTGTGATTTTTGTAAATATGTGGTCCGAATCTTTACCTGAGAGGGTAGAGATTGGTTTATTGAAAACACAGTAAATATTTTTGTATTTTTGAGGATATTTTCTTTGAAAGCAAGAGAAATATTTTTTGTGATTTTTGACAATATTTTGATTTGAAAGTAAAGGAAATACTTTTGTGATTTTTGAAAATATTTTGCAATGTTTTTGTATTTTGGTGATTTTTCTGAAATGCAGGGAAAAGTGTGGAATTTTCATGCCACTTCCAGCTTCTACTGCTGGTAAGGCACCCGATCCATTTTACGTCAGCGAGCAAGACGAGTCTCACACAGTTAAGTGCCGTAGTTTTACATCTTCAGATGAGGGGATTTTGAGGGTTTTCAGTCAACACACCCACAAAGTTGCCTGTTCCTCATGTGCAATGCACATAGACCACGTATCGTCCGACGGACTCCTTCGGCCACAAGATGAGCCACATCCTCACATTTCCCTTAGTCAATCCAGTTTGGGGTCTTACGTTGCTCACAATTCCGTGAGGGTGAGCTTCACCTCCCAACAGCCTTAATTCCCTTCATGAGTTCTAGGAACAGGGAACATCTGTCAGCTTCAACAGCGACTTCCAAATCAAGGTTGTCTATCACGGTGCGTTCAACACGAACAGGATTGCGGAGTTCTGCCCGCCTCAGCCCTTACCTGTTTAGAAGATTCCAGACACCCGTACGATCAAGTGTCAGCCATGTCTGAAGCAGGTTAGGAAAGGAAGCCCCCGAGAAGTTAATCCCAGTGTAGTTTTAGGTCTTCGGACCACTGGGGATGAATTTGTGCAGTTGAAATTTTTGGTGAATCATTTTTTTTTTTTTTTTTTTTGGAAAAAGTTTCAGATTTTAACTCGGGTAACCGAGGTTGATGCTGGTTTTTATGGAAAACTTGAAATCTTTTTGGTATTTTTGGAAATGTTCCGGGTTATCAGATTCTGGCTCGAATGGCTGGGATCGATGCCGGTTTTTGTTAAAAGCGAGAAAGGTCCCCCGAGAAATTAATCCCAGTGTAGTTTTAGGTCTTCGGACCATGAAACTGTGCAAAAAGGGGCAGATATATATATATATATATATATATATATATATATATATATATATATATATATATATTTATTTATTTTTATTTTTCGAAATGATCCAAATCATCAGATCTTAGCCTGAAGGGCTGGGATCGATGCTGGTTTTTATTAAAAATCCCTTGGGATCTCGATCCCGACGTAGTTTAAGGTCTTCGGACCACTGAATTTTAAAAGAGGGGCTGGTAGTATATATATATGTATATATATATATATATATATATATATATATATATATATATATATATATATATATTTGGGAAAATGTCCGGTGTCAGCGGATCTTGATTCAATCCAGGCTGATGCCGGTTTTTATTAAAAGGTCCCTCGGGATCTTGATCCCGACGTAGTTTAAGGTCTTCGGACCCAAAACTATGTACAAAAGAGCAGCAATCCAGATTGGAGACTACGGGAATTCTCTTTGGAATGGTTCGGATCATCAGGTCATAGCTTTTGGATGGTTGAAATCATTGTTTGACCAAGTCAATCTTTTTCTTTCTTTTTCTTGAAAATCCCATGGAACTTTTCCACATCATCCACCCAATTTCTCACCCATTTCTCATGAGATGAGATTTTGGTGAGATTTTCTCTTTTTTTTTCTCACCATTCTCTTCCATCACTTCATTCGTACATGGAGGTACAAGATTCACTTGCAACCACCCTTCCCAAGAAGGAGTTCTTCCCAAGGAGAGGGGAAGAGAGGTCGTTTCAAGTAGGTAGGGACTAGGACGGCCTCCCATGGGCCGCCCGGACGGTCTCTGCCTCCTGGTCTCTTCAGGGGGCTGGGTAAAAGGGTGCCCTCCCCTTTTCTATATAACATGGGGTACCCTCCCCCCCTCAAACGTGCAATCTCTTTCTTCTTTCTCTCATACTCCCTCTTTCTTCAAAGTTTTCTCTCTCTTCCTTAGTGGTCCTTTGCTCTTTTCAAGTGGTGGGCCTTAGAGAATTCTTGGGACAGCAAGGTGGTCCTTCTTTGGTGAGTGGTAAAGGTATGGACCACTTCCTTTTTCTTTCTTGTCTTTTTCCTTCTTCATTGTTTCTCATGGTTCCTTTCTTTTCTTCATGTAGATATTTCAAAAGAAGTGAAGGTGGGCCCAAGTGTTTTGGCCATTTTCTAGATCTCAAGACTCTTTCAAAGGTGGTGCATGGAGAAGGACATTGCAAGCTCTCCACTTCATTTTTTTTCACACTCCCTTCATGTGCATGTAAAGAGTGATTTTTGCCATGTCATCAAGTGTGCATGGCAAAATACTCTATCTTTTTCATGGGAGTTGGGCCTCTTTTCATGTGTATCAAATGGGCTCAAAGTGAAGTCATGGCCCTTGGTGTATTTGATGGGCCCAATGCTTCATTTTGGGCTCCCTCTTACTTTCTTTCTCTTGTCATTTCCCTTGGAACTCTCCTTTCTTTTTCATCTTCTTTCAAAGACTTGGGCCCATGGGCATGGTAGGGCCCATCTCAAGTTTTGGGCTCATGGGGCTCACTTTGGGTGACCCCATCTTTCTTTACATGTGTATGGACCAAGGTGACTAGCCTCTTTTACATTTGGATCTCAAATGGGCTAGTTTTCCTAGTTGGGCTTATATGGACAAGTAGCCCAAGTCTTCCACTATTTCTTGATTATGATGTACATCCTTGTACAAAGTGTAGTGGGCTCCTTGAAGTTTTTCATGTGGATGGGCTTTTGGGCCTTCATTGAAACTTGGGTACTTCTTTGAACCATGTGTGCCCCACTACACTTTGTTCATGTGGGGTTTTTCTTTTCATGCTTTCTCTCTTGATGGATGGAGGACTTGAGTTACTTGACCATCTACAAGTCTCATGAGTGAGTTGTTCCCACAATCTCACTAAGTTTAAATGGTTTTCCTTGTGGTAGGAATGTGGTTCTCAAGAGTTTCCCTTAGATGTTATCAACCTCAAATGGATGATTCTCAAGTGAGCTATCCATACAACCATGGCTCCTTGATCTTTTCTTTGGGGACTTGGTGGGTCATCCACCATCATTCTCAAGTATGAGTGATTTTTCTTTCCATTTGTGGGAAAGAATGATACCCATAAGTTACCCATTTTTGTCCCATGCCTTGGGACATTTTGGATTTTGATCTTCAAGTGGGCTATGTGTACCATTCTTATCCATTTTCATGATGGTTGGGTGACTCATCAAGCCATGCTCTTTTGTGCTCAAATGGTCTCCCTTTTTGGTGAACAAGTTGGTGCACATAAGTTGCCCAAACTTGCCTTTTCATGGGCATTTTCAACTTTGATTCTTCATGTGGGCTATGTGCTCTCTCCAATCCATTGAGATGAGGCATTTGGGTTGCTCTTGGGGGCCCGTTTCCTTTCTATTCCCTACTTGTCCATGCACATGTGTAAAAAGATGGAAACATCTTAAGTGAGAACCATGGCCTTGGCATAAAAATGGATCAATCCTTGGCCACATATGGACTTTGAAAAGGGGTTTCTCATGTGAAGTAGGATTCTTGTCCTTTGTTGATCTCATGGCACTTGAGTGCATGTGTTGTCCAAAATGTGTTCTTGGATGATAGACTTTTCTCGCCTAAGGCATGCCATGCAACCTTCTTTAAGGTGGGCCTTACTTTTTCCAATGGGCTCAACACACATCCTAAGTGACACATGGAGTTGGACTTTAGATTTGCATTTGGATATGAGTCCAATTCCATGGGTCTTCTGGATGATAATTTGGATTTTAATGGGTAAGGGATAGGGACTTACCTTGCCAAGCTTGTAGGATTCAATGGCGGATGGCACCAGAGGTCACCGACTGGTTGACGAGGATGATCCTGCTTTCATTGTCCGCCGAGGGGACCACATGTGTTCCCTGGCTATGGAGCATCAACCTCTTCCTGCTATCAAGGGTCGAGGTACCAGGGATCGCTGGGACAATTGGATGAAGGAGCCACAGCCCTTGCTTGAGCGAGTACTAGATGGTACTCCTTTTGCTGGCCTCCTCACCCTACGCTTCCATAATAACGACGCTAACCGCATGATGCTTGCGGCCCTTTGTGAGAGGTGGCGGGATGAGACCCACACCTTTCAGCTCCCTTGTGGGGAGTGGGGAATAACCCCTTTGGATATTTACATGCAGATAGGTTTCCCGTTTCATGGGTCAATTGTCCCTCAAGTTAGCTCTCTAGCTCCCCTCTCTTCTACTGATTGGCTACGGCTTGTCGGTGACGTCCCTCCTGAGGGTGAATTCCAAGGCCATCAAGTGAAGATGCGATGGTTTTACAACAATTTTGCTTCCGTCGTCCCTACCACCGAGCGAGAGGCCCTCCACAAGGCGCGGGCCATGATCACTTATGCTTTTGGATCCTTTCTTTTTTGCCATGCGAATGAGAGAGTTGATCCCAAATTTCTTCGTTTAGTCGAGGATCTTCATCACCCCTATAACTGGAATGGGGCTATCCTGACCCGTCTCTTTCAAGGTCTGGACAAGACCTGTCGGCATAGCCGATCCTTCACAGGCTTCTGGCCTGTCGTTGAGGTACCTCTTCTTTCATCTTCCTTGGAGTCATTTGCCTTCTTTCTCTCTCTGATCATTAGATGTGCTTTTGCCCAGACCTGCTTTTATGACCATTTTCCGCATCTCGCGCCGAGGATGAGGGCTGATGTTGAGCCCTCTCAGTATCGCCACATGTACTGGCACCAACAAAACCGTCAGCGGAACTCCCGAGTTCCTGAGGACAATTGGCGTGCTGACATAGACGGGCTGACTGTCGAGGACGTAAGTATCTTGCTTTTCCCTACCCCTCGTGCTGTATTGTAACTGATCGTGGTAACCTCATCTGCTGCAGCTCGCTCGGATGCCATATGCCAGTTTCCCTCTTTATTACACCCCCCAGCGTGTGGAGGCATACGATGCTTCATGTCTTCGTATCATGCTTTCCGACGCTGAATCTTTTCAGTGGTATTTGGGGGAGAGATTGCTTCGGCAAGTCACTGGGGTGGCTCGGGTCCCTTGTTCTGCACCTCCTCCAGCTGCTCGGATGCCGGTTGATGAGAGAGTTGAGGCTCTCGTGGGTCAGCCCGGATTTCGCTTCACGATCCCGGATCGTGATTATGATGAGTGGTATCTGCTGTTCGGCCAGGGGCCTCTGCTTCCTTCGCTTTATGTTCCAGGTGGCCGTCGCAGGTATGCTGGAGGTTCGGTGACTGCTCCTTTGATGGATCTTTATCGTCGGGAGCGGGACACGAGGAGGGATGATGATGATTATGTCGGCGACTTGTAGCCTGCTCGGGTGCTCTGCTTTATATGGCCTTGTATTTTTTTTTTTCATCCCTTTTTTGTATCAAACTCTTTTGAATGAATATATAATCTTTGACTTGTCTCGAATTCTTTGATGATGTTTGGATGCTCTGACTTCTGACTTGTTCCTTCATGATTTGAGACTGCTTAGCTGCATGGATGATGACTTGAACGGTCCGGATTGCTTGTTTAGGCCTTGTGGGCCCACTTGATGATTAGATCTTGGATTTTGGCCCTTCTTTTTTATGATCGAACCTTCGATCTTGCTGCTCCATGACTTGTGTAAGCTTTCCAATGGTTTGGATCCTGATGATCTAGCCCTTGAATGGTTCAGATTGATAGATTCGGCCCTGTGGGTCCACTTAAGACCTTGGCTTTACTTTGGGGCACCCCTTTTGATGACTTGTGAGGCTAAGAAGGCTTCTCATGGTGTGGATGATGGCTTGAACGTCTCAGATCGCTTGATTTGGCTTTGTGGGCCCACTTGATGATTAGATCTTGGATTCTGGCCCTTCTTTTGATAATCAGCCCTTTGATCTTGTTGTTTGGTGGCTCATGTAGGTCCCTCAATGGTTTAGATCATGATGATCTGATCTTTGAATGGCTTGGATTGCTTGTGGCCCCCACTTGATCACCTTTCCCTTCTTTAGCTTGATTAGCCATGTTCCGGCCACATTGCTTCGTGATTGGACTAGTGGGGCACCTTTTGTATGATCTTGATCATCTTCAGTTGAAATTTGGAGTGGACCGAAGCCTTGGGCGGCCCACGGAGCGCCATCTGCTGACGTGGACTGTCAGCCTCACCTACCAAGAACCCTGGAGCCAATCCCGCGGAGAGAGGAAATCTGCGTCCGTATGGGCGGCCCAGGGCAGGCCGCCCAAGGCTCGCCTCTTGAGCGGCCTGGGCTGGCCCTGGTTCGGACATCCTCTGCTGTTCCTTTTTCCCTGTCCCCCACATTCTCTGTGCCTGTTTTTTTCGATTCAGCCATGAATCTTCTCTTCCCCTTGTCTTTTCTTTTTATCTTGTCCTCTTCCCATTTTGTCCTTTCTTGGGCAATGGATGGTGGGGATTTATGGGCTGTGGGGGCTGTCCATGGTGGGTCCCACACTCCAACACTTGGTGAGGGCTTTAATGATGGAGGGATTCCTTTAAGGGAGGGTGTAGATGGTGTATTGAATGGAAGCATTGATGAGAGGCTTGGGATGGTAGTTGATGGAGCTTTGAATAGCTCCATTAATGGTGGGATGGCTGGATTTTCAGATTTGAATGGGCCCCTCATTATGGGAGGAATGGATGGTATGGATGGGATGATGGGATGGGACATAGGTGAGGCTATGCACCCCTTGAGTGTGGGCCCCATGGATGATGTGATGGATGGTGATGATGGGATGGTGAGGGACATAGATGGGTTGATCTCATGCTTGGATGGTATGGATGGCTCAAATGGTAACTTCGACGGTCTGGATGCTCTTGATGAGGACCAGGATGAGCGGTATACTTGCTTGGGTGGACTTGATGTGATCATTGATGATGTACCCTTGATGATGGACGGTGTAGATGCCTCGATGATCCCTTTGATCGGCCAGGATGATGTTTGGATTCATGATTTCCTGTTGGAGGGGGCCGCAGGTCCAGATCTGACCGTTGATTCTTCGATTAGGGTTGCTGGGACCCTTCTGGCTGGTTCAGATACTTTCTTTGACGGTCGGATTGGTCAGGATTCCACGATGTGCGGTGTGATCTTCACCGATGGCCCTTTTGCTGGAGAATATCATCTTGATCATCGGCCTTTTACGCACTCTGTTCATGAGGTGGGCGAGTCTTCTCACGTGGCTGAGATTATGACAGTTTCAGACAGCGATGCGACCATATCAGACATAGCCGTCACTGAGGGCAGGTCAGGGGCTGTCGAGTCTGCAGAGGTTCCAGCCTTTCCTTCTCCTTCGCCCGTTGACCTTCCGATCCTCAATGAGTCATTATTGATTTCTGGGCCTTTTGTTCTGGATGGGGTACCAGTGAGGATTTTTCAGCTGCTTCCTCGTCCTTCTTGCTCGCCACGACTGCTTGCTTGGCTTGACAGCTTGTCAGTTTATGAGATTCAAGATTTGGAGTCTTATGGCTTTGGCAGTCTGATTCATCTGGCCAGAGTTGATATTGATTGGAGGATGCTTGGAGCTGCCTTGATTGACTGGGTCCCCTCGTTGAACTTGTTTGCGTTCAACGATATGGAGATGGGGCCTTCTTTGGAGGAGCTTGCACGCTTGACAGGCCTGCCCTGGGATTACACTCAATATTTCTCGCCGAAAACGTCGCCGAAGACTGCCACACGGCAGAACTGGTTCGGGATTCCTTATCTTGTTCGTCCTGCAGCTGGTGGCCTAGGATGCCGTAGTGTTCTCTTTGGACTTGCTGTATGATCTTTTTTCGGGTCCTCAGAGTACGGCCGGTTCTACCTTTGCTCGGAACGCACTGATGTTCTGCTTGATTGCTGAGGTGCTGTTCTCGGGATGGCGTAGATCCCAGACTCCTCTGCTTTTTGAGGTGATGAGCCGAGCTGTCCGTCGGCAGGGGATCATTTCTCTCATCTTGGCCGAGCTGTTCGATGGGCTGACTGACTGCGCCCTGGGTCGCACTCGTGTTCTTCGCGGCTGTTGTGCCTTTCTTCAGGTCTCTTTTCTGCACCCTTTTTCTTCTTGCTTTGCTAGGAATTGTTTTGCTCTAGCTGAACTTCTTTCGTTTTCTGTGATCAGGTCTGGCTATGGGAGCGTCTTTCTCTGACCGTTCATGTACCTCTTCCTGGCATCCCTAGCTCTGACATCATGCGTTATATCATGGAGTTCCTTCCGCATACGGCTAGGATGAGCGAGCCCTTGTATCGCAGGATGTTCGCTGATCTGCGTGACTGGAACGTTCGTTGGGAGTCATCTTGGCTTTCACTTCCTCCAGTGCTTTGCGATGCACACCGCCTTCCTCTGATGTTGGTAGGCTTTCGATCTTACTTCTCTTATCACCCTGTCCGGTTCCTGCGACAGTTTGGATATGAGCAGGATGTTCCTCTTTTCGCTTTCACGGGTATCGGGCGTCGAGCACTTCCATCCAGATCCTCTGACTTTAGGACCCGGATTGATTGTTCTTGGGCGAGTTACTTGACTGCTGATTTGCTGGGTTTTGAGCTGCAGACTTTTCCGATGGCGACCGCCCCATATCAGTACTGGGTTGCTGAGCAGTCTTTGTATCGACGTATCCCTTGTTGGCACCAGACTGCTGATGAGGATGAGCAGGATATTCTTGGAGATGCTGGCTCTTCATCTGGTTCATATAAGCCTTTTGAGGAGCGCCCGTTTATCGATCCTGGCTTCCTTTTGGCCACTCATGGTCATTTGCTGTCTGAGATTTCTGCGCTTCGGTATCATTGTGAGATGATGTCGAGGAGATTGGCTACCGATCAGAGGTTGTCTGGCGAGGAGGCAGCGACCCGTACCCTTGAGCGCGATGAGGCGCATTACCTGCGTATGGAAGTGAGCAGGTTGAGAGAGAGGCTATCTTTTTATGAGTCAGAGGACTCACCTGATGTGGCCGAGGAGGAGGGCAGAGATTGATTATGTTGGCCACCTGTACACTGATTTTTGCATATATGATTGATGATGATGCATTTTTTGTATTTTTTGAAAAAGATGATATGTGTAAGAGAAATATAATGCATTTAATTGAAAAAAGAAAACTGTTTGAAAATCTATTGTGCCATTAGTTGTCTTGTGAGTGTTTTTGGACTTTGTGTCGGGATATAGGAATCAGAACTGGGGCTCGGTCAATGATTTGACCGATGTCTCGAGATTTGACTTGCTTGATCCTTTGGTTCCCTAGAGATGTAGGCAATGGAAACTCTCGCTTCCTGAGATTGTCAGAGTTTGTAGAGCTCTTTGCTCCTGACTGCGCTTCTTTTTGTTCTTGCACTTTCACTGCTTGAACCGATCTGGACTGTCTGATTTCTTGGTACCTGCACTTTTATTTTTTCTTTTTTCATTTAAGCCATTTTTGCCTGCAGCGCTCTTTCGAGTTTTCACTACAGCCGGCTTTTTCCCGTCATTTTTGCCCGTGGCGCCCTTTCGGGTTTTCACCACGTCCCTGGGTATTTGGTCTTGCCTGCCCCTTGGCAGCTGTGCTGTTTTTACCCTTGGCGCCCTTTCAGGTTTTCACCAAGTCCGCTGTATGCCCACTGTTTTTACTCGGAGTGCCCTTTCGGGTTTTCACTCCGCCCTCTTTGTTTAGGCACACATTTTCTTTTTCTTTTTTTTTTCTTTTCTTTTCTTTCTGGATCTCTGGATAACTGCGGCGGCTAGAGGTGGGGAATCCATCGTTGCCGGCCGATGGCAGTCTTTCAGCCCTTATCCTGAGTTACGATAATAGAGCTGTCGGTCTTTGCTAAAGACCCCTCTGAGATGAATGGATGGATGACTGTGTTTCTTGGATTAATTTTTTTTCTTGAGTGCCTTGCTTTGGCTTCCCTTTTTTCTTTTCTTCTTTTTTTTTGTATTCTTTTTCTCTCTTTTTTTTTTCTTTTCCTTTTGCATCCCCCCCTTTTTTTTTGTATTTTTCTCTTTTGGAATCCCCTTATTTGAAACACTTGTTGGTGGACGGGAATGATTTCTCAGAGGTCTCAGCTTTGACCTCTTGACTTCAGCTCTATTAAAGTAACTCTAGATAAGGTCAGAATGGCTTACCCGTGAAAGATCTTCACGTTGTCGGCGTTGGTTGGCTCAGGAAGATCCACCCCTCTCATGCTGGTGAGTCTGAGGGCGCCTCCGGGAAGTACTTCTCTGATGATCAGCGGCCCATCCCACGAGGGTTTGAACTTTCCTCTGGGATCTGGAAGGTGCGACGGTAGAATCTTCTTCATGACCATGTCGCCTACCTTGAAGCTCCTTTTTCGGACTCTCTTGTTGTAAGCCCGAGCGATCCTTTTCTGATAACACTGTGAATGACTTAGTGCACGCATGCGCTTCTTATCTGCTAGCTGCAACTGATCGAATCTGGCCCGTTGCCATTCTCCTTCTTCAATTCCGCTTTCTAGTAATACCCGTAGTGATGGTATTTCCACCTCGACTAGTAGAACTGCTTCCATTCCATAAGTAAGCTCGAAAGGAGTAACGCCCGTAGCAGACCGTACAGACGTTCGATAGGCCCAAAGTGCATATGGGAGCATATCTGACCAATCTCGATAGGTCACGACCATCTTCTCAAGTATCCTGACGATTGTCTTGTTTGCGGCTTCTACCCCACCATTCATCTGGGGACGGTAGGGGCTTGATCGATGACGTTGGATCTTGAATTTTCTGAGGAAGTCATCCATCTTCTTGTTGACAAACGGGGTCCCATTATCTGTGATGATAGCATTAGGGAGTCCATACCGGCATATGATGTTGTTCTTCATGAATTTGATCACCTGAGCTGCTGCAATCGTGGTGTAGGGAGCTGCCTCTACCCACTTGGTGAAGTAGTCGACTGCCACAAGTATGTACTCATAACCATTTGATGCTTTGGGACTGATCTTGCCGATGATGTCGAGCCCCCACATGGAGAAGGGCCAGGGGGTGGTCAGGTTGTATAATTCTGATGAGGGGGCATGGATTTGATTCGCATGCTCCTGACACTTGAAGCATTTTCTGACGTGCTGGCAACAGTCTGTCTCCATGGTGAGCCAATAGTAGCCGAGTCGTAAAATCTTCTTTGCCATCATGTGCCCGTTCATGTGAGGGCCACAGATTCCTTCGTGTATTTCTTTCATGATCTTTGCAGCTTCTGTTTCATCGACGCATCGAAGGAGGATGTGATTATAGGATCGCTTGTAAAGAACTTCGCCACTGATGGTGAACTGACCGGCCAAACGTTGGATGGTTCGGCGATCTGTTGCTGTTGCTGATTCTGGATACTCCTGGGTTTCGAGATATTGCTTGATGTCGGCATACCAGGGTTTGTCAGGGACAGCTTCGGCTTCTTCTATTTGCAGGCAAAAAGCAGGTTCTTCTTGAATTTCGACTGTGAGCTCCCATTCTGAAGCTCCTTTTGGGATCTCGAGCATTGATGCGAGCGTGGCGAGAGCATCTGCAAACTGGTTCTTGGCTCTGGGCATGTATGAGAAGGTGATTTCCTTGAATTCTTCGATCAGATTGTCAAGATACACATGATATGGTATCAACTTCTCGTCTTTGGTCTTCCATTCGCCATTGGTCTGATTGATGATAAGCTGTGAGTCTCCAAACACTCGTAGCTTCTTGACCCCCAAGATTATGGCTTCCCTTAAGCCAGCGATGCATGCTTCATACTCTGCCATGTTGTTGGTGCACTCGAATGCTATGCGCCTTGAGATAGGAATAGGGACATCATCTGGAGAGTAGAGGATTGCTCCAATACCGCTCCCTTTAGAATTTGCTGCGCCGTCGAAGAATAACGTCCACTCATCTTTTTTCTTCTTTTCTTCCTCTTCAATGAGCAAGAGATCTTCATCAGGGAAGAATGTCTTGAGCGGTTGATAATCTAGGAGGGAGTGGGCGGCAAGATGATCGGCGAGGGCCTGTCCCTTGATTGCCTTCTGAGTGACATAGGTGATGTCGAACTCAGACAAGAGTAGCTGCCATTTAGCTATTCTCCCAGTGAGTGCCGGTTTCTCGAACAGGTACTTGAGCGGATCCATGTGAGCGAGGAGGAGAATAGGGAATGCAATCATGTATTGACGGAGTCGCTGAGTTGCCCAAACTAGGGCGAGGCAAGTCTTCTCGATCGGGGAATACCTGGTCTCATAATCGGTGAACTTTCGACTCAAATAGTATATTGCTTGTTCCTTCTTCCCGGTCTCGTCGTGCTGGCCGAGGACACAGCCAATGGCTCCTACTGCTACCGAGATGTATAACAATAAGGGTCGTCCGGGGGCGGGCGGCACTAGGACTGGAGGATTCATGAGATATCTCTTGATGCGATCGAAGGCAACTTGGCAATCATCATTCCATTCTTTTGGAACATTCTTCCGGAGGAGCTTGAAAATGGGTTCACAAATAGGTGTGAGCTGTGCGATGAAGCGACTGATGTATTGAATTCTGCCGAGGAAGCCACGAATTTCTTTCTCTGTTCTAGGAGGGGGCATCTCGATGATTGCTCTGGTTTTGGTCTCGTCGACCCTGATGCCATCCTCGCTCACCATAAAGCCGAGGAGCTTACCTCCCATTGCACCGAAGACACATTTCTGAGGGTTGAGACGGAGCTTATACTTTTCTAATCTGTTGAATAACTTCTTCAGATCTTCAAAGTGTCCTTCAATTGTGCGAGATTTGACGATCATGTCGTCCACATATACTTCAAGCTCCTTGTTCATCATGTCGTGGAATAGTGCTATCATTGCTCGCTGATATGTTGCTCCTGCGTTCTTCAGACCGAACGGCATTACCCTGTAACAGAAGGTTCCCCAGGGAGTGATGAACGATGTCTTCTCGCGATCTTCGACGGCCATCTTGATCTGATTGTAACCTGAGAACCCGTCCATGAATGAGAAGATCTTGTATCCAGCAGCGTTGTCGACCAGAGTGTCGATATGTGGCAAAGGGAAGTCATCTTTAGGACTGGCTTTGTTGAGATCTCGGAAGTCGATGCACATTCGAACCTTGCCATCCTTCTTCGGTACTGGTACGATGTTGGCGAGCCATTCAGGGTAGTTGGAGACTACCAAGAATCCCGCATTGTATTGCTTGATGACTTCATCTCGGACTTTCAGAGCCCATTCTGGCTTCATTCTTCGGAGTTTCTGCTTCACTGGCTTCATATCTGCCTTGGTTGGCAGATGGTGTACAACGAGCTCTTCATCGAGCCCCGGCATGTCTTCATATGAGAACGCGAAGTTGGACAATCTTGGAGCTAGGAACTCTATCATTTTCTGTTTCATCTCAGGTGGCAACGATTTTCCAATGCGTACTTCCCTAGGGATCTCAGGTGTCCCCAAGTTTACTATCTCGAAATCATCGGCTATAACATTGGCTTTAGATTCGAACTTTTTGAGGAGATCCTCTAGTTCAGGAGCTGGATCATCATCTTCCTCATTCCGAGCTTTGTCCAGACCCATGAGCTCGAAGTCTAATTCGATGTCGAAATCATATGATTCGACTTCAAACTCATGCGACTCTTTAGACGAACTTGGCACACTATTGAATGCAGGGAAAGAAATATTTTTTAATTTTTGAGATTTTTCTGAAATGGAAATACTAGATGTTTTTGGCTTTTGAAAGTTTTTGTTTTTTTGGATTTTCGAAATTCACGGGACTTTGAACAAGCGGGCATTGCAGACCATGATTGATCCCAACTTGTTCCAAAGTTCCGGTCGCTGCTTAAAGAGGCGTTTTGTTTTGGAAGTTAGAGCCCTCAGATGGCTCTTTGGCTGATTCAAAAGTGAGGGGAACAGATGACCATTCAGGACCCCACACTTCCTCCCCTGAAGAGGTGGGGGTTGATGATTTGGGCGAAGAATTATGGTCTGGCCCAATGACCATGACTTCTCGCTGGTCGGGTTCGAGATCTGAGTCGCACTCAGTCCCTCCCGGATCACTTACCTCGCATTGCAGTTCGTCTGGTTCCACAGTGAGACACAAATTTGGAACCTGGACATCAGACCAATCTAGGGCTGGCCACTTCTCTTTCTTGGTCCAATGGATGGGCTGCTTCTGCCCTTGGCTGATGATTGATGAAGTTGGTTCTGCAGGGATGGGCAAGTCGTGCCCCTTGCTGATTGATGCTGAGATGGGCGAGTTGTGCCCCTTGCTGATTGAAGTGGGCAGGTTGTGCCCCTGGTTAAGAGAAGTGGGCAAGTTGTGCCCCTAGTTGGGAGCAGGTGTTAGAGTAACCTGGTCCTGAAGCTGCTGTATTTGTCTTCCTTCTTCGTCTTCATCATTTCCTTCTTCTTCTGGAGGCTTAGATGGTTCGAGAATCTGATCCCATCGAATGGGGGGCCACGTGGCCCAAACTAGGCTCATCGGGAGGCCTTTGTGTAGTGCAGTCGGTTGATTCCCTCCTGGATCTTTGCAAGGTTCTCCTGGCTTGACGAATTGGATGGGTGAGCACCGAAATTTCTTCCTCCTTTTGTCCATGAATGTTGACCTGTATCCGAGTCCCCATTTGCGTTGGTTATATATCAGCGGTACCTTTCTGGACTTGAAGTGATTCCTCATTCGGTATTTGAGGCTCAGACACTCTGCCGGTGAAAAGACACGGTCCACCCTTATTGGTTCTGGATTAGCGATAGAGTTTACAGCCTCGAATTCGAAACTGTGAAACGGGATGTCTTCTTCAGATTGCTGGATATCGATGAACGGGATGTCTGGTTCAGTGGTAGCAGCATTGGAGGGAATGATGAGCTCCTTCTCTGCATGGATAGAGATCACTTGATTTCCACAGATGTACTTCACTCGTTGATGCAGGGTTGATGGCACAGTTCCAACCTTGTGCAGCCACGGTCGTCCGAGCAACATGTTGAAAGAGGCTGATATATCCAGGATTTGGAATGTGATGGTGGAGACTTCCGGACCTATCTGTACCTCTATGTCGACCTCCCCTTCCACTGATCGGCGGGTGTTGTCGAATGCTCTGACGCATATGGTGCTAGGTCGGAATGAAGAAGGACTGATTCCCAGACGTTCCGCGGTCTTGAGTGGGCAGACATTTAAGCTTGAGCCATTATCGATAAGGACCAGCGGAACACAGAGGTCTTTGTATCGTAAGGCTATGTTGAGGGATCGCCCATGATCGCGCCCTTCTGGTGGCAACTCATTATCGGTGAAGGTGATGGCGCGCGGAGCCAGGAGTTGTCCAATCATCAAAGCTATCATTTCTGGTGCCGTATCAGAGGAGACGTGAGCATCGTTCAAGGTCTTGGCAAACATTTCTCGGTGTATGCGAGATGTACAGAGTAACTCCCATACTGAGATTTGTGCAGGGATTGACTTGAGCTGATTCGCCACATCGTATGCGGCTTCATTTTTGTTGCCGAGGCCTGAAAGGGCGCCTTTGGGATCTCCTTTGTTCTGATTATCTCTTCGGATGCAACGTCCATTGGGATTTATGTTCCCCACTTCCGCACACTCTGGATAGTGCCATGGAACCTCTTTGTAGTTTTCCTCCCTTTTGCCTTCTAGGACCACCGATTCTTGCAACGATGCTGGTGTGGGTACCAGATCTTCCTCGTATGGAGCTTTTGCCTTGAGAACTACATTGTTGCCTGTGCTGAAGGGGCAATATCGAGGCTTGTCTTCATAGATCACATAAGGTCGTGGTCCTGGCTTGATTGTTCCTGGAGCAGGAGGCTCCCATGGAATGAATACTGGTCCTCTTGATATGGCATGAGGTTTCTCTGTTCGTCCCAGCTGTCGTAGTGTGATTGTCACGCCTCCGGGACTTGCCCCTTGCAATATGACAGGCTTGACTGGAAGAGCTCCTTCCAAGACAACGGGCTCTTGCTGCTGATGAGTGTAATCCTTCCATTGCGGATTGGATTGTTCTGGAGTTGCCCCTTGCAAGATGACAGGTTCGCATGTGGGCTCAATGTATGATTGTGCTCCTTCTAGGACGACTGGTTCCCAACATGAGGGGTCGTAAGGTGCCCCTTGCACAACTGGCACATCGTATGGAAATGCTCCTTCGAGTACTACTGGCTCAAGGACTGGAGGAGGAAAGGGACTTGCCCCTTGCATGATCGGAGGAGGACTTGTCGGCCCATAAGTGTAAGCATGAATGGACTGGATGGGGGAGAAGAAGCGATCGAGATGGTCCCCTTCTTCTATACTATTGACTGCAGGGCCACGAGACGAACTGGGGTCCGTTGGATGTTGAGGTAGAGGATTCTGAAGAATATTGGTGGAAGCTGCTGGAGAAGTTCCAGGGACCGAGATGATGATCTTGCGGTCATCAATCAGGTCTTGTATGGCATTCTTCAAAGTATAGCATCGATCAGTGGCGTGGCCACGTCCTTGATGATAGGCGCAATACTCATTTTCTCGGTAGTTTGGAGGCAGAGGATGAGGCGGAGGCCTAGGTGTCATCAGAGTGAGTAACTGCTTTTGTACTAGCGTAGTCATGATTTGACTAAGTGGTTGACTGAGTGGAGTGAACTTCCTGAACTCCCTGTAATTCTGCCTGTTCTGGTATAAGTATTGGCCATTTCCCCTGAACTGCTGCTGTTGTCGAGGTGGTTGTGGCTGAGGATTCGGTTGTGGCTGATACCGCTGAGGCTGATGCTGAACTTGATTCTGCTGGTACTGTTGACGTCCCTGTGGGGGAGCATGTTGATTTCCTTGAGCAGTGGTGTTGATGTTGTTTACCTCTGTTGGGCGGGGAGGAGAACCGCTGCGGTTTCCATTCCCGTGCCCGATAGGTCTTCCTTCCACTCTGTTCCTCTTGACTGGAGTGGCTTGATGAGGCCATGGGGAAATCGTCCCGGCACGGATTCCTGCTTCGACTTGCTCTCCATCACGGATTAGCTGCGAGAAGTTCGCATATGGATGCGAAATGAGATATCCAGATATGCCCGGATATGTTGAATGGACAATCATGGAGATTTGTTCTTCGTCGTCGATAGGCGTTCGCATTCGAGCTGCCATACTCGCCAACGTCCCACATAAGCTGATAGTGTTTCATCACTCCTTTGCCTGAGAGCCGCGAGGTCGGCTCTTCTGGGTGCCATATTGAGATTGTACGCGAATCTGTCAACGAAAGCTTGGGAAAGTTGTTCCCATGTCCTGATGCGGTGGCAGTCCAATGAGGTGTACCAATCTAGGGCATCGCCCTTCAGATATTTTTGGAACAAACGAATAAGGGCCCCTTCATTTCCTGCAATTGCACTCAGCTCCCCGCAGAAAGCCTTGAGATGTGCTGTGGGACAACCGCTGCCATCGTATCTCTTGAATTTTGGAACCTCAAAGTTTTGAGGTACTTGAGCATCTGGGAAAGGACACAAGTCTCTGAACTTGGTCGAAGGTAAGTCGATTCCTTGCTGTCGCTGAAGCTGATTTTGCAAGATCTGGAACTGCTCCCGCAACTCGTCCAATCCTGAGTGATCTGTTCGAGCGACTGGTGCCTCTTGGAGTAAGGCACGTTCTTCTTCGGCATAGTGGTCGATGTCTTCGACCCTATGGGCTTGCTGACAAGCAACCGCGGATTGCTGAAATTGATTTGATGACTGAACTGGATTCTGATGAAATTGTGCTTGAAAGAATTGTAACTGAACTGGAGATTGTACTGAAGGTTGAACTGGAACTTGCTGGAAATTGACTGGATTTTGCTGAATTGAAGATTGCTGAAAATTAACTGGATTTTGCTGAATTGAAGATTGCTGGAAATTAACTGGAATCCCATCGGCGGGGATGTGCTAGAATTGAAAAGTGCTCCTGTTTGCAGGAGACTGAGATGTTGGGAAGTGACCCCCTTGTTGGGTATTCGCCACTGTCCGCTGATTGATGTGGGCTTGACACTGACCCCCGTTGTGGGCATTCGTCAGTGCTGTCCCTATTGCTGGAAATTGAATTGAAATCCCATCGGCGGGGATGTGCTGGAATTGAAAAGGTGTCCCATCGGCGGGGACATGCTGAGATCTACTGAGATTGTTGTTTGCAAGATTGACTGGAAGCTGACTGGATGTTCCTGCAACGGAAGTGCTCTGAGATGGCCTTGTCGTCGCAGGAAGATATTGAGAAGGATGCCCCATAGCGAAGGGCTGAGATGGCTGCTGTCGGTAGTCTTGGGCAGACTCCGATGGTTGTGCTTGATTTGAACTGGAGGCCGGGAGGACCCGGCATGGTTGCTGAGATTGCTGAACTGGGCCAACTTGATTGTTGGCTGCTGCGGTGGCTTGTGCTTGCATGAATTGCAAGAGCATTTCTTGCATTGCTCTCACTCCTTGTGCCAATTCTTGTATGATTGGCGTATTATCAATGGGCTGTTGCGCTGGAGGTTGCGCTTCGGTCATTTCAAGAGCAGGGAAGTGATGAGTTTCTTCTTCCTGGTCGAACATGGCTTGCTGAGCCCGAGTGCGGATTATGCTGCGGAAGGGAAGCTGTCTCCGAACACGTTGAGCCCGAGGTGGCGCAATGGTGAGGACTATACTACTCTTTTTGGGTTTTGGGATTTTCTTTTTTTTTTTTTTTGGAATTTTCTATTTTTTTTTTTTGTTTGGGTTTGGGTAGAATGCTATGCAGATGAGATTGTATGAGGATTAATGACTTTCAAGTACGGGAAAGATTCTGTTTTCAAGTCGGATCACGACTAGTGGGACTAGCTTATCCCCAGCAGAGTCGCCATTCTGTGGACCCTCGCCGATTTTCCGCGCTCCCACACGACGTCGTTCTCCCTTTCCTTTCGGAAGAAGAAGAAGAAGAGGTGCGTGCGTGCGAAATCGCCGTTTATGCCACTGGCTTGCCTCGTTCTCGAGGGCTTTGTTTGATAGTCGTGTTAAGCTGGATGTGTTTCAGTGAGTTTATATGAGACCAGAGTCGCCACTAGCCAATTACTTCAAATCTACAGTCGGCTAGACCCTGTAGAAACGTTAGAGAAGGGAATCCGAAGATTCCTTCCTCTAAAATGACTCATGTTGATCTGCGGTCAGAGATTCAAGGTAAGGGATCACGATTACAGGGTGGGAAGAGGTTAAGCACCCCACACACTGCCCGTACCGAAGTACGGTCTCTACTTCACAGAATCGATCGAATACTTGAAAGTCTAGTTTAATCCTCGTATATTCTCATGGATGCCATGATGCATGAATGCGGGTCTGAACAGTAAGAGTTTCTGATGGGCAGGTTCCAACAACGGGCAAGCCCAGAGCGTACGCTCGAACTGACAGGTGCTTAATGTAAGACGTATGCAGTGTGCTTGAATGATCAAGGTGTTTTATGGTGAAGCGTGAATGCAGGTCTGAACAGTAAGAGTTTCTGATGGGCAGGTTCCAACAACGGGCAAGCCCAGAGCATACGCTCGAACTGACAGGTGCTTAATTTAAGACATATGCAAGTGTGCTTGAATAGTCAAAGTGCTTGCAGTGAAGCAGGGGGGTTGGAAGAAAAGTAAATGTTGCACTTATGCTAGATGCAAATGAGATGATGCTGGAAAAGAGTAGCTGAGTGGACGGAAGTGTCGCAAGGGTTGGCTTCGAGTGGCTGGATCAAGACTTGGATGGCTTGGGAGGCTTGGACCAGTGGTCAGGCTGGGCTGGACCAGGGCTAGACTCTCCTCACTCTGGCTCTCCTTGGTGGAAAAATGGGCTAAGGGGTGGATGAGGACTCGGACCGCACCCGGACTGGCTGGACTTGAAGGGCTTGTTGAAATGAGAAGGGGAGGGGGGTATTTATAGCAGCAGAGAGGGGCACTCTCGTAATTTTTTCCGGGCGGCCTGCCATGGGCCGCCCGTACGGCCGCTCCTCGGTTTCCAGCGAGTACGGTCGCTCCCTCGGGGCTGCTGCTGGACTCGCTGGTCGACTCAGTGAGTTGACTCAGCGGGTCGACTCGGTGGTTTGACTCGACGGGTTGACTCGGGTTGACTCGGTGTTTGACTCGACGGGTTGACTCAGCGGGTTAACTCAGCGAGTTGACTCAGTGAGTTTGACTTTTTTGGGATTTTTTTACTGGCCTTTTTTATGGGGGGTTTTTCAGGGTGGTGTTTAGGACTGGGTTGACTGGGTTCAGGCTTGAACTGGGCTATGGAATGGGGCTTACAAGGGTGAGTTTGGCTGAGTTTGGACTTGGGATTTGGGGGTATGGTCCTCCGTTCAACCAGCTATCTCTACCAACAGTGTAGCCGAAGGTGGGGTGTCTACAGATTGTCGTAACAATTCTAAACTACGTAATTAGGATTAACTAAATTCAGATTTGTATTGATGGATATAAATTAAAAACATAAAATTATCTACTTTAGAACTAAATCAAGAAAATAAAATATTAAAGCGTCAAGGATCCACTTATAATCGTTTACAATGTCAATTCAAACCATTCAAGCCAACAACTCAATTAGAATCGAAGTTCTATCCCTATCAAATTGGAATATAGAGCAATCAAATCATCGTAACATATCTAACATAGATGGATCATCCACTGATATAGGCTTCTCATAACAACTAAGGCATTGGGTGTATCCAATCATACAGCCAATCCTTCAAAAACAATTGAGATCACATTCATGATTCTTTCTCAAGTCTTGTCACTAGACTTGATTTAGAAGCATGAATTGAACTTCTATTAAACTAATGTCAATACATAAACATTTATCTCAGATCAATCCCAACGATAAGAACTTCTTCTAGTTTAGTTCTAGATAAGCACTTAGAAAACTTAGTTTGTAAGATCTTCTAGCATCCAACATATCATGATGAATCTAAGATCTCTACAACCCAAAATTCTATCAATCAACACCCCATTAAGTCATCTTATTAATCAAAACATCACATGTAAGAGAAATCACAAGAGATAAAAGATTGTATAAAAATACTAATTTTATTTCAAACTTGAACTAGAAGTGTTCTTCATTAAACCAAAAAGTACTTAAACTAATTCGAATTAAGCATTGTAAACAGCTATAAGTTTCGCCTCTTAGCCCTAGCTAAAAGGTTTAGCTAACCATTCACACGTTAAACTAAAACTTAAAAGAAAACTACTATAAAGCATAGAAAAACCATAAAAATTCAAGTTGGAGGAGTTGCGAAGGCTCCACAACGATCCTCTCCACCTCCCACGAACTTCTCTACCTTCTATGATGAGTTTAGATAAGCTCCTAGGTGTCTTTTTATACATTGAAAGCTCCATCGCCTCAGAAAGTTCCAGAATCACATAAAAGGTTACGCAGTTACGTAGGAAAAATCGGAGTAAAATTAGAAATTTCTGTTTTCTAGACTTCGTCGACCGGTCGCCGACCTGCTTTTCCCGTCCAGCGAGTTTTTGCCAAAAAGACTGGAAATTCAACATGTTCCGACCCCAGGGCCAACCGGTTGTAAGTGAAACAGCATGACTGTTTTCTACAGTTTCTGCAATTTGCTTTTTCGGCCCTGCAACTTTGTACTATGATTTTTCTGGCCTTTCTAGGTCTTTTAACATGATTTCTTCAAGGTTTTTCTTTATTTTTTGATTCCATCTTCCATGGTTTCTTTATTTTATTCTTGGCCTTTTTTCCTTTCATCCTCAAGGTGTCCTAAAGCGGTCTTTTAACATTGAATTCATAAGGTCTCTCTCTCATTCCTACAAACTCAAAATCATTTATAAGATGGGTCTTGAACACTATGAATCATGCATAAAGAGTGATAAATTGGAGTTAGAATATGTATAATTCAAGGCTTAACATACTGCCCCGATTGTTAATGTTGATACTGTTGCCAATGCTTTAGCTCTAAGATAAGCTACCTTGCATTTTGTCCTTCTTCAAGATGTCCAAGGTGAGGAGGTGGTAGATTCTCTACAACCTAAAGGTAGAAATGTGCTACAAGTTGGAGAATCACCTAAAGGATTCCTAGGGAGTGTTTAGACAGAGGTAAACTTATGATGAAGGTGTCTAAACTACTAGGAATCAAGAGGGAATAAGATCATACTCATTTGAGCTTCGAATGCTCCAAGCTTGTGTTGAATCATAAGGAGAATGACTTGCAATGGGTAAGGATTAGAGCTCATAATAGTCTTCAATAATGGTGGCTTTTAAATCCTCAAAATCCTTCTCTTAAGCCCAAAAACGAACTCTCTTACTTTTATAGATAAATTTTCAACGGTAAAAAAAGAGGAGATTTACATTTCCTTGATCGATCAGAATTACTCTTTGATTGATTGAAGGTAGTTTTGATTAATCGAAACATAATTTCGATTGATTGAAAAATTGTCCAAAGAGTTTAGCAATGTTGCTGGACATATTTTTGATTAATCGAACCAATCCCTGATCGATCAAAATATCATTTTCGATGTATTGGAGTAATATGTTTGATTGATCGAAGAACTGTCTAGAGAGTTTGTAATGTTGCTGAACATATGTTTGATTGATCAAACTTGTTCTCCGATTGATCGAAATCATATCGAGATTGAACTCCGATGTATCAAAGTCCACTAAAAAACTGTTGTCTGGGCTATTTCATTTACAGCACTTACACCTCTTTAATTAGCATAATTCACCTCTTTAATTAGCCTAACTTATCATAGTTTTTTCTATATGATCTAAGGCTAATGTTAATGACTAAGGATTTTCTTAATTGGTCCAAGTTATCTAGAGGTTTAGGGTGTTTTGGTTGTAAGAGTTAGGGTCATCAATGCATCTATTTTACCTGTTCTTCTTCCTTGATGATGTTTGTCAACTTGAATCTTCAGTCTTCAGTTTGTCAAGGCTCAACTGACATTACAACATATGGACTCACGTGATTGACAAATAAGGTGCACTAGTATGCCATAGAAAAGTGCACTAACACATCCAACGTTATATATACAAAGGCCGAGTCCCCGACTTGTCTCACGTCGAAAAAGCTTCTCTTCTCATCAATAGCATGTGAGATAGAGGAGGAAGTTTTGGCAATTGCTCTCATCTTCTCGGGTGAGCTTCATTCCTTTGGTAATGGATGACTTAGGTACAAATCTCGCTCTCTCTCTCTCTCTCTCTCTCTCGTATGATGAATGAGTAGCGGATTATAATCCTGACACCTAGCACTCACTGGTTGCCACCAATGAGGTTGCACCAACAAACAAGGAGTAGTGGATCACAAGTGTGTTTCACAGAGAAAAAGAAAAGAAGAGGAAAAGAAAATTAATAATTTAACGGAGAGCTCACATGACATGCCACACTACATCATGCCATGGCCACAATCATAGTCCCGCCTGACATGCGCACGTATGCATTTCGCACAATTTTTTCACTTTGATTTGCACCGGAATCTATTGTAAAAGTTCTCAATATAAGGCTTTTCAGGATCTTTCCTGTCCTGTGTGAGACAAATACTAGTTGGCATAAAGAGAAAAAAGAAATAAAAAAACACATATATCTTTCCTATGTTTTAAATCAAACAATATACACTTTGTACAATAAATGTTGTGAAGGATTATGGTCTTATTGAAAATGAAAACCTGAGCATACTTTGCATTTACATGATTTGACCAACCTGATAACTAGGCCATCTTGATTTTTAGGCCATATGACCTAACTAGTGAGACCCACTTAACGCATGTTCTTGATTACGCAAGAATATACTGGGTTGGCATGTGGGAGTCCATGTACAAGTTGCTTATGAAGGCAAAACTGTTAGTCCAACACTCGATGAAGCAACAGTAACAATATGCATTTGCACAATAGTAGGATTTAACAATTATAAATTAAAACAAAAGATAAGAACGAGTGTACCTAATATGTCGATTGATGAAAGAAATAATGTAACAGAAAGTCCAGGTAATAATAGCCTTTGGAATGCAATCGTCTTCTCTAAAAAAACCACAGTAGTTGATGCTCAAATTAAAAAAAGAAGAAGGAATAATCGAAAAACAATGTGATCTTGCATATGCAAAGAGAGAGAGACAGTCGTCCGTGGCAGCTACGTGGCCCTGAGGTAGCTGCCAACATGTAAAAACAGTCACATGAACATTGTCGTAATGTGCGACGATGATCCAGGTTTCTCGCACAAAGCTCGGTCAAGGCAAATAAAAATAAAATAAATATAAATGAATCAAGGCAAATAAAAATAAAATAAATATAAATGAATCATGTAGGCAAACCGGAGCCCACCACATGGGCGCACATGTATAGTGTTTAGCATACCATACCTAATTGCCAATACAAAACCATATCACATGGAAGTGTATGTAAAGAAGAGAAATTCTCTTTCAAGTTCCAATGTAGCATAAAAGGAAGAGTCTTGCAAAATCACCTCTCTAACGGTGTTCTCCTCTCTTTTTTTCATTCCCTTGTTTATTATTATTTTTTTTTTTCTAAAAAACAAAACCAACAAAAACTCCACGAGAGAGACTTGGAAAATGGGTAGGATTCAGTGGACCAGAAAGTCCAGGTAAAGTATGGATGGATTCAAGATTTCTTGCAATAGTTGTTGTAGAGAGCTGTGCAATAAGAAGCTATTATTTACAAAATTAGTATTAAGAAAAAAATATATGAAAAAAATAAATCAATGATTTAAGTGGAACCTTTCACCTGATTTGAAGATTGGCAAAAGCATATATGCAGATGACAATGATTTAGATTTCTTGCTGGGTTAAGGTACTGTTGATTAGGTGTTTTCTCTTTAAGATAGCCCATACCTCACAGTGAGATTGGCAAGTGCAGTAGGCTCCCAGCCCACTGTTCTCAAGAGATAATTGTCCACAAAGATTATAAAAAATTCAAACCAAAATCACTAAAAAACACCTCCCTTGAAATGTCCAAAGAGAAATGCGCCAAGAGAACGATGGAAATGGCATTAATGGACCAAAGATTTAAAAAATAATAATAAAAAAATAAAAGTTAGACAAGGATTTACACTTGAAAAGTGAGAAATGTCCCTATATAAAGATTTATATTTATTATTGAAATACTTGAACAAAAGCCTTGTGGGACCCACCATGAATAGCTATCTAAAACTCTTTTTTTTTTTTTAATGAGTTAGTTCACACACCCTGTTGTTAGTACACCCACCCACTCCTTAGTCACATCACATTGTTAGCCACCCCCACTGTGGGGATCGATACCATGACCTCAGTGTTGAAACGAGGCTATCTTCACTCAATCTGCCACCTTGAGCTATGGACCTGGGTGTATCTAAAACTCAAGTGAGTCAAATTGCCGAGAAACAATGGGAATGAGGACAACCACTGAAACTTTTCAGGGGCCTAAATGTTTATACGGCATCCAAACCACTTATAGGGTGAGTCCCATGGGGATGACAAAAATCAAATATCAACCTGATACAAAACTCCATTGGTCCCATGAGGGTTGCATTCGTGGGCATCCACATTCCACTTTCCCTGTGGTATGGCCCACTTGAGTTTTGATTTGGCCTTATTTTGGGCCAAATTATTGACAGAGTGGATGTCACATACACAACACGGTGGGCCCCACAGACTTTTCGCATAGGCTTGCCCCAGCTGTAGGGTACATCCAGAACCGATTGATGGATGGCTATACATATCATAACCCCACGCACCCACACCCACACGCTAACAAACATGTGAGTAGCTGATTTTACTCTTCCTTTGACATAAGAGGTTTGCTAATTACACATTGTGGGCCCCCATGTCTGTGATTCAGATTGTGACCCACTGCAAAGCTCTAGAATTTATGGGGAGTGAATTAGGTGAGAACCTGGACTCAACCAAAACGGTTCGGCCCTTACCGTGGGGCCCACCTTGAAGTATGTATTTTGTATTTACACCGTCCATCTGTTCTTCCAGATCATTTTAGGGCATTATCCCAAAAAATGAAATAGATCCAATTATCAGGTGGACCATACCATAGGAAACAGTTATGATATTTGTTTTTTTCCCTTCATTCAGGCTTATGTGACCTTATCAACAGATTAGATGGCAAATAAACACTATAGAAAGATTAAGTTGCGCCCTAAGAAGTTTTTAATGGTAGGGCATTCAATCACCACTTTTTCTATGGTATGGTCCACCTGATCAGTGGATCGGCTTCATTTTTAAGTTAGTGTCCTGGAAAAAAAAAAACAGATGGACAGTGTGGATACAGAATACATACATCAAGGTCAGCCCTGTAGTAAGGACCGCACTGTCTTGGGTGAGCCCCGGTCTCACCTAATCCGCTCCCGAATTTATGAGGATTGTTCAGTACAAGTTAGAAAAATCAACCACATCCTATCCATATATGGACTTCTACAAATGGTCATTGTCACCCATGTGCCATGTGAAACCATTAGTGGAATCAAGAACAGCCAAAAAAAAATTAATTTTTGGATTGATATTACCTTAATACATAACTACAAATCTTAAAATTCAACACTTACATTATCCAAGAGATGAAAGAAAGTCCACTAGAAATAATGAAAATCAACTACAAAAAGGGAAGAGAATAATGGACACATGTTTTAGGAGGCCTGGCAAAGGGCTATGGTAGGGCCGGGCTTGGATTTTGAACTGGTTGGGGTGGGTCTTCGAGTCGAGCCTCTTCAAAAAATTTATTTTGCTACATGCAAGCCTAGCCCATTGCCAGCCTCAACATTCTTGAACATTAGGGGTCATTTGGCACCGTTGATTTGGGGGTGAATGAGTGTATTTCAAATCCAGGTAGTTGCTTTTTGCGTTTGGCAGCCCTAAATTTGGCATATTTTAAATGGACACGGATTGCGTCCGACCTTGGTCGGACCTTTAAGCGTCCGACCAGAACTGTTTGGGGACCCACTATGATGTATCAGTTTATCCAAGCCGTCCATCCCTCTTATAAGATCATGTTAAGGTATGAGCCCAACAATAAGTCAGATCCAACGCTGTAGTCGACCAAACCAAATAGGAAACCTGGTTGCATTAAATGCGCATTCAATGCACGGAGCCAAATTTCAAGTTGCATTAAATGCAAGAGTCATATCTGGTGTGGTCCATAGAACTGTTGGATCTGCCTCAATTTTGGGCCCATCCCTTAGCATGATCTCCGAAAATGAGTGGACATCGTGGATAAAACGAAACATCACGGTGGGCCCTCGAACAGATCTGGTCAGACGCTTAAAGGTCTGACCAGGGTCGAACGCCATTCACGTCCATTTTAAATACTCTCTTTTGGTGTATTTTGAAATCTAAGCAAAATGTTGTGCCTGTAATAATCCAAATGAAATGCCTTTTTTGGCTTCTTTTTAAAAGGTAGAAGAGTCACACCTATAATAAAGGTGTCAAGTAGGCTACTAATCCACTGTACACATAACACACTGGATGATACACCTAAACAATTTAATTATCGGCTACAACACTAAAATCACATCAACATAATGATCCAAACCATCTAAACGTTGTACATCTAAATTGATGGTTAGAAAACATTAGTAAATTGCTTGTTTGTAATCCTTACATTTGTGGCCCACCTAAGGTTTAGAATTTCCTTGTTTTTGGACAAAGTATATATTTCAATGGGCTTAATATAATCATTCTATTAAATATAACACACACACACTAATTTAGGATGTGAAAACTGATTTGTTAATCAAATTCAGGTCTAATACATTTCAAATACAAGAGCCCAAACGAAAGATTTGGATTCAAGTGCACTTCAACCAAACACAATGAAGGATTTTACTTTTGAGATTGAATGGATTCTCTTTTATAAATCTTGATCGATTAAAACCATTTACAAAATATTCTATAATTTATATAAATGCTTTTTTTTCCAAAAAACATTCACAGTGAAAATCTGACCGTCTATTTGATCCGAGCCATTAGATAAATCATCTATGTATTCAAATAATCATGTGATCACTTTTTTTTTTTTTTTTTTTTTTTTGTTTAACATACCATAAGACCCGGTTGAACTCAGCCACATTCCCGCTGTACATCTTAACCGGATCGAATCCAATAACCATGGCCTTGAGAATGCACGCCAAAGTATCACCCACTTCATCATAGTCTTAACCATAGTATTAAGGACATTGGCGCCACCTATGAGACTGAAAAGCTTGCACACCAGATGAGATGGAATTGATTCATTGTTTATAGGTAAGTGATCTCGCAACATTTGTGATTAAATCTATACATTGTGATTGATCCAACGCTCGCTTGTGCAAGTGATCATCACATGCAGGATCTCCTTAAGCATCTCATGGCTTATCTGCGGCTGTTTAATAGGCTTTCACAATTAGGCCTAGTACTATGATGATCACTTCGCCAGGGAGGAAGAACGTCTCACAGGTATGTGCATTTCATCATGAATACTGGCTCCCATCCTATCAATGGTTTGGACCACTGAATTCTTCTTCTTCTTTTCTTTTTTCCTGCATTCCTCACTAGGGTTCTTGTCCTCCCCGGCTGATTTGTAAAATCGTCACTTCATTCAGGGAAATCTGCAGAGTGATTTTACGATCCACATCATATCCACAAATATGGAAGCGAAGCGGATTGCGTCCAAGTCCTGGTCAGACCTTTAAGAGTCCAACCACATCTGGGGGTGTATCTATTATCCACGCGGTCCTATCCCTTTTCTAAGATCATGCTCAAGTATGGGCCCAAAAACGAGGCAGATCCAATGCTCTAATGGACCACACCAAATGGTAAGCTTGGGTTGCATTAAATGCACAAAGCATTAAATGCAAGAGTCATTGTTTAGCGCGTTGGATCTGCCTATTTTTGGGCCATATCCTAGAATGATCTTATAAAATGGATGGACGGTGTGGATAAACAGTTACATCATGGTGGGCCCCACACAAATCTGGTCGGACACTTAAAAGGTCCAGCCAGGGTCGGACACGACCGGTTACACAAGCAATTAGTGCATTTCGAGTTGCAATAACAGATTCGTTATAACAGTCGGCAACCGGAAAGTTGTAGGCTATCCGTCTCATGCTCTTTCTTGCTTTCCTTCTTTTTTTCTTCTTTTTTTCTGGTGCAAAAATCAATTCCATCCAACTAGTGTGACCAATATCACTGAGATTTTTTAAAATCTGGCCGTAATTTACAGAAAAATGTACTAAATGATATTATCACAAGATTTTCAAAATATTGGCAGATATAAAATATCCCATTTTTATCAGGATATTATCGCGAAAAATACTCAAAGAAATTTGTTATATCAACATGTATTTAGAAAATACATTTATTAATTGACAATAAATATTTTAAGATATTTTTATTTTCAGTGAGAATTTCCCAATAATATCCCAAGAAAAACCTCAAAATTTGAAAATCTCCAAAGAAATTTCTGGACCAAGAAATTGAAGAGAAGGAAATTTGTCACTGTGAATCCATTTACTGTTTCAGATACCCAATCAAAATTTTAAAAAATGGATAACAACAACAACAACAACAACAAAAATCTATGCCTCCTCGGCAGAATAACACAAAAGCACGTAGAACCATCATTTTGGTTTTCTCAAAATTTCTTGATCCACATACAAACTCACTTTGCATATATAGTATGCTGGATTGGGGAGTTCTACAGCCGCAATATTGTACAAAAACAAGGTCACCCAACTTAGCAAAAATGAAATAAAACAAAACTAAATTAGCTAAAAGATCAAACTTGGTTCCGTCTTTTTTTAGACTTTGCCCCAGAACTAAATTTCAAATTCTTATTTCCTTTCCGGTCACTGAATTTCTCTCCTGTTCTTTTCAATTTTCCTTTTTGCTTCTTGTTTTTCCCTGACATCTCAAGCTCAGTATGACTTGCTGAAGCTGAGTTATTAATGTCACAATCCGGTGTTTCAAGCTCTTCAAAGGAACTGTCGACACCCATAAGCTTCTCAAACTCACTTTCATCAATGGCCCCTCTCTTCAGTTTTTTCAGTAGTCGGTACTCCCGCTCCAGCTCCTCTTCATCTTCCATGTTCTGAGCTGCTCGGCGCTGCCTGCCTGTTTTTTTCCTAGTTTTGGTACCAACACCATTTGGATTTAGATTTGGCTTTGGCTTTTCAGGTTTTGGTTCCTTGCGGTCCACTGTTTTGCTTGCCTTCAAGTTCTTCTGCCGTTGTTTCTCGCGAGATTTATCTCTACAAATCCAGACAATAAATTTGTGATTAGAACCCTCCTAAGACTAGGATTTCCTAATCAAACCATGGCACATTGGCAAGGAGGTCCAGGCCAATCATCAAGTGGGTCCTGTCATGCATGTGTTGTTGCACAAAAATCAGGCTGCTAAATATCAGCAGGCAGGCTGCATGCATGTTGCGAGTGAACCATAGGTCTGTTTTCTTTTCTAGGCATCCATTTTCTGCCAAGTTGAATGTGGTCATCAGGTTGGCCTGAAAGAAAAGCTGATGAATATTTTCTTCATATGAATGTGGCCCACCTAATTACGGGACACGCTTGATTTACAACTACATCACATACACAATGGGTCCAGGTTTCCCAAGTAGCCTTAATTTATTTTAAAACTATTACCCAGATGGCAAATGCCTGATCGGCTAGGAAAATAGACCTGGTATGAGTTAGAAAGTGTGCTTACTTGTACTTGATCTGTGTCACATCAACACCATCTACAGGTGTAAAACCATCAGTTGAGAGGGTGTGATGCTTTACCTCGGGCATTGAAGGGAGCTGTAGTAGGCCATATCCCATGGCCAACTTCCCAATCTCCAATTCTTTCCACCTGAAAGATCTGATCTAAGTACATTGAAACGATTTAAGCTGATTTGAAAAATAATTGGGGTGGATAGAAGAACCTGAAAATGTAAGAGCAATGATGCTCCTTATATGCACGTATGTATGAGACAAACGCCTTGAGTCCCTTCTCCATGACATCACGATCCTTTTTAGCAACAGAGCGTATCTGCAGCAGGTGATTTTACTGGCAATGAGATTATCACAGAACTTTTCTTTTCATGGATATCACAGAACAAAAGGTTTTCATGGAAAGTTGCTAACCAAATTCCAGGGAGCTATAGGCACTTGATACATTAGGAGTTGTACAGTGCTCTGATATCCCCAGTACATACAAGCAGGTCCCAATGATTTGTCTAGGCCGCTGACCTCAGCGGGACCTGTTATGATGGGGGATGGCCTAAATAAGTTCTAGATTATGACCCTACCATCCAACTAGTCCTTTTCCAAGCAGTTGCTTTGTTTTATCTTAACCATCTATGTGTAGGCAACAGGTTAAAAGGGTTAGAACTTTCAGTCTGGGGGACTTTTAAGGGATCCACCATCCATGGTATGAGCACATCAGACCATCTAGATAACCAAACACCAGCACAAATTGGGCAAATGAGGAAATGTAGAAATCCCAATGCAACAAGACCCCTATAATTCTCATCTAATTAAGGTGAAACGAAAAGTGTGTTTTCTTTTTTCTTTTTTTTAAGGTATATGTTGGACATTAGAAGTTCATCATAAAAATCACATTCAGGTCAAAAAAGCAAGTTGTTTTGGCACAACTGTTCGGAGAATGTGTATTTTCTGCTTTTCTTTAATAGGTAACAAAAATTTCTTCAGAAAGAGAATAAGGGCACAAGATCAAACACTGGGCAATGAGACCCTAACTAGCAAGAGAGTCCACGATGTCATTGGCTTCTCTAAAACATTGCATGAAATATTTAAGGGTGTGTTTGATTACACCAAATATTATGAAATTTCATGATATTTTGCACCAAATTAAATTGATTAATGATGAAATATCATGATATTTGGTGCAACTAAACACACCCTAATCCTAATGCTAAATTGCATTTGTTCTTTTGGTCTCACCTAGGTTTAGAATGCTTAATCAAATTGGGAAAATAGCCACAAAGAAGGAACTTATTGGCAACATGGTATACGATTATATTGTTGTAGGTTGATTTATCTGCTATCCGTAACATGTAGGTGGAATGTCAGTAATACTTTTGAAAGAGTTTCAGCATACCGTGATAAACAATAATATAGTATATACATCAATCAGATACTGGCAATGCATAGAATATGGCATGCACTTTTAATGTTTTAAACCAAAAAAAAAAAAAAAAAAAAAAGGATCCCGAACTTGAACATTCATATAGAGACAAGAGAAGGGAACTGTTAAAAGTCCCTCAATATACATTGATATTCCATCCTCAAACAGCTTGAGCCTTTAGAGCAAGTGGTTATTTGACATGCTATCAGAGCGGAAGGTCAAGTGTTCGAATCCCGGGGGCAGCAAATATGCCTCTGCGGAGTTCCACCCGGCACGTGCAGGTAAGTGTTAAAAGTCCCTCAATATACATTGATATTCCATCCTCTAACAGCTCAAACTTTTGGAGCAAGTGCTTATTTGACAGGAACAAATGCAATTGCATTTCCACTATGGAATAACTTCTAGCACTTCCATCATTCAAAGTACAAAAGACTTCTAGCAAATGCAACAAATGCATCCTAATATCACCTGTATATTTTATTAATAATGGAATCAGAAGGATTGAAGAAACAATTCAACCGGAGGATCCTAACCTTTCGAATAGGGACAATTTGTAACAACTGTGCATTGTTTACGAGCCATACGTCACATGGTTAGAATCATCAAACCAAAGTTCTACTTTGGAATCATAAGCAATACAGAGTGGTGTCTATCTAGTAGATGTTTCAAGATGATGGTTGGAGATATTTTGTTTCTCTGCTCAATCTTGGCTGTTTGTTTTCCATGAAACGGATCGGATGCTTAGGATCATACGAATGAACGGTTCGGATGGACAATAGGTCAACCCCATGTGCCATGTAAAAGCTTCGGAGACATTGCAATGTCCCCATGAGGGACGTCTCTGAAGCTTTTAAATGGCACATGGGTTTACCTATTGTCCACCCAACATTAGCAACATCCCCGAAGCTTTTAAATAGCACATGAGGTGACCTATTGTCCATCCGAACCCGTTGTATGAAAGCTATTAATTCATACAACTAGGAGCAAGCCATGGTGTAAAACTCACGCCAATCAGACGATCCTAAGCATCCAATCAAAATCATGGAAAACAGACAGCCAAGATCAAGCAGAAAAACAAAATAGCTCCAACCATCATCTTGAAACATCTACTTGATAGATCCCAAGAAACAAAAAAGCTCCAATCATCAACTTGAAATATCTACCAGGTAGATGATCCCACTTTGTGTTGGACAGTTGTAACAAATTGACCTCATTGAACGGGTTAGGATCATCCAAAAGGCGTGATTTTTGCACCATGGCTTGCTTCCATTGATACTATTGGATGAATCTTCCTAACTCCTAACAAATGAGGTTTTGGAACAATGCTAACGTCCCCAAGCAAAACAATACATACATACATGTTTGTGTGTTTGTATTATGTATAATTGCTTTTTAAGTCAGAAATGAAAGATAACTTCTAAGGCGACAAAGCAACAAGACGGGACTTGATATGAATTTTGAGGCTTGTAACTGTCCATCTAGAAATGCTAAACAAAGCACCACACACAGGGTGATATGCACGTGTGTGCAATATCCAGGCTGTTCGTTAGGCACGTCCAATGAAGAATGTCCTTTGGCCCAAAAATCAATCTGGTGTACTCATCAGTTCTGGTCCACCACCCATCTGCTTGATTACACTATTGCCCAAGATTCACACATGTGACAAGTTCGGGTTGCTTTTATATGGTGTTCGCATTCCTTGTAAATTCCTTGCAGAGGGAAAATGATCAAATATATGTAGCATCATCAAAGGATAACTACTTGCCTGAGGGACAATATCCAAAGCATTATCAGAACTTTTCCTCTCTTGGAGAGGGACCCTTCTTAGCCGCAAGAATTCTACATATGAGTCCTCCTGTACGTAGAAATCATAATAAGCAAAAAATTTACACAGTGATCATTGGGAAGTAATGGCAGAAAGCCAAATGATTAGCAAGGAATTAAGTATCATATAGGCAGATGAGAAGCAAACCTTTGGTAAAAGAAAAACAATAGCACTTCCTGGTCTGCCCATCCGTGCAGTCCGGCCAACTCTATGTATGAAAACATTTGGATCTTGTGGGGGCTCATACTGCATAGGCACCATAAAATCAGATTTCCTTTTTTTTCAATAGTAAAGCTGTACATAGATGACCAATTACATTAACTTGCGATCAGCATCATCAACATCAACATGATAGCCTTGTCCCAGCTATTTGAATTGAATTGCAATAAATAGTTTAATAGAGAGGCAACGAACAGAGAGTATTATCTTCCCAGAGTTCATAATACAAATGTAGTCCTTTACATTCCTTTCAAGTACACCTTAAACATGATATATTTGCAATTTGGAGCTTAGCCTCGCAATATGAATACAAGGTAATTGCAACTTGGCCATTTCCTCTTTATTGAACTCCTTTTTCCAATTTTACTCAGCAGTGCATCCACACACCACCAAGAAGTTAGACAAAATTCATAAGCTGAATATGATTATCAAAACAGTTAAGCTTCAAGACCCAAGAATATCTGAACGGCATAACCATGAAATATTGAGAAAAAAAATTGCAATTTTTAGAGAATGAAGATCCAAAAGGTAGAAACAAATAAGTATCTCAACCAGTAAGGATCACGATATCATCATCGACATCATCACCACAATCATCTTAGCCTTCTCCAAGTGATTTGTTTCGGTTTTAACTAGTAGATTAGCAAGAGCTTTACAATTTGCTGACTGTAATAGGCAGGGTTTCATGTTTTTAAAGGATTTTGACCAAAATGATTGGTCGTTCTTAGCCAGGATGTAGTTGGGTTTTGTAGCTTTGAGCCTTATAAAACTGCTTATTAAAGTAACCGTGCCTTTAAAAAAATGGAGCTTTACGATTGGCTGATCACTAGACATCAAGTTTCCTCCTTCACTGGAGCTCTAGAACTGGTAATGACATAGGCTCACATAAAGGTCAGTATATATTGGGTTTTGCTAGTGTCCCCACCTTCATCCGCTCAATCTTGATTGTCCATTTTCCACACTATTGATCAGATGTTTTAGGATCATCTGATTGGTGTGATTTTTACACCATGGCTTGCTCCTAGTTATTGAATGAATGAACAGTTCAAATCAGCAGTTGGGCATCCCTCGTGTCACCCAACATGTTAGCAAAACCCATATATATAGCGTGCATGCGCGTGCTAGATCAGTGGTAGTGAGTGTGAATGTGTCATGATCATCATCGAAGGCTTAAGATCAATGGTAATCCCACAGGCATGCAGAGATCAACCCATCCACAAGCCACTAGATGTGTCAGCATGCACACATGTGCAAGATGCAAGCCATCAATGAGACTTTCATGCACATCAAATACGAATACTTGATGAATTGGGTATTCAGACTAAAAATAACAGCAAAGCTTATAGACCAACTACTAAATAGAATCTACCTGAATTATCCAATCAACGCCTGGTATATCAAGTCCTCGTGCTGCTACATCAGTACATAGAAGAACACCGCTTGAAAGCGTTGTAAATGATGCCAATGATCTCTCCCTTGCAATCTAAAGAAACGTATCGAAGACATGCCAAATTTAGAATGTTTTATTACACAGAAAATACATAACTGGTCAGTTAAGGGCCTTTTTGCATTGCAAAATACATCTAGATCTCAATTGCACACAATTTCTGAACATGGGGCCCATGGCATGTCATCATGCTAGCTGTCATCTTGTGGTTGTGGGGAGGGCCCTCGTTTTTGCAAACAAGCCTTCTAATTGGCTAAATGGCTTAGATACAAGTTACTAAAACAATATTCTAGGGCCTTTTTTGGATGATGACAACAAACTTGTTTCTGCAAATAGGCATGACAGACAAGTCAGTGCCTGATGGGAAGTCTACCTACGGTTTAGATTACCCAACCACTGTGGCCCACAAGAAGAATGTATGGGCGCAATTTTTCAACGAGGGTATGGTCAAGTGATGGCACACCTTTTGAACAGTTTGGATCCCACACATGTACAACGCATTGGCATGTACCGGTTGGCAGTAAAACACTGCCTCCCCAACACATTTCTGTGGAAAGGATCCTAAAGCTAATTTTCAGATAGTCACTGCTGCATGGGCGGAAATGATAATAGCTTGCTATCCAAATAGGCCCTTAGATTTACCTGCTTCATCCTCCCATGAAGAGGAATTAGGGGACAACCTTTAAGAGCAGCAAGTTGTGGAAGAACAACTCCCCAGTAATCAACACAAGCACATGTCATGAAGTAGCTGCAATAGTTTAGGAAATCAGAGGAACGTAATTATGGCACATCATCAGACAACAGCTATATAATATTTCAGCTTACACAAGTACAAAACATCAATAAAAGGAATAAGATGATAACGCATAACCTTACATGATGGTCTTTTTTGACAAGTTCTTTGAGAGGAAATCAACAAGCTGTGATGGCTTCTTCTCTTCATCACATGCCAAATACTGCATGATCAGAGATAAAATTAAGTTCCAGGCACAAGAAGGATATACAAAATCCCATTGTCTTTTAACAACCTTCCTTGTTAATCTTGCTAGCAGGCTGCTACACTTAAAATTCGAGGCAAAATGAACATTCAAGCATTCAAAGAAAAGAAACAGTCTCCAGCAAAAAATTTCACTTCTTGCTCTGTATACTTTATTGAAATCCGAGCACAAAGAAGATTTTATGCATACCCTCAAAATCAAAACACCAAAATGAGATCCCAAATGTAAAATCCCCATAATAAGGCAGACAAAGAACACTGCAAATCAAGAGCCAAAAGCGCAACCATACCCCAACTTTATTTGTGTCCCGGCTACCCCAATCCAATACATTACCATCGAAGAGTCAAAACACAATTCAGATACCAATAATGCCATAGACCAGATCTTTATATGCAGTTCTGATAAAACAATCATACCTCGATATGAAGCCCCAATGGTGTTTTGGAAGAGGCTAGTTCTTGTGAGCAAGCTTGCTCATCTTGTACTTTAGTTTCAGTTCTAACTTCAACCCTCACAGGATTTCTCATTCCCGCCTTGGAAAGCTCCTCAACTGCCTCAGTTTGAGTAGCTGAGAAAAGACCGGTTCTGCGTAGCTTTGGCAAGCGAGATATAATTGAATTTATCTGATTTTGAAATCCCATATCCAGGAGTCTATCAGCCTCATCTAGGATCAAAATCTGTTACAGCCCAAAAGGATCAAAATGAATTATGGCCCCAATCAATACTTACTGGAAAACAAAGATGTGATCGGGGAAAGCTCCAAGCAGGTAAAACAGTAGAATATTGCATCAATATTAAAGAGTTGAGAAAAATGCCTCTGTTTTTTTTTTTTTTTTTTTTTTGGTTAGTCATGCAATGCACCCACCCCTGTTAGCTGCGCAATACACCCACACGGTTAGTCACACAATGCACCCACCCACCGGAGACACACTCGAACATGAGACCTGCTGTTGAAACGCCTAGGCGTCTTCCAGCTGGGCTAACAGGTGAGACGGAAAATGCCTCTTAAATTGGCACACATGACATAAAAGAAGGCCTATCAACTTTGGTTCTCATTTGAAGGCCTTTCTGTGATTTTATAAATTATTTCACATGGCTTATCCCGAATGCGTGTTCTCCATAAATTTTGCATGACAAGCAAACAAAGCATTTTTTAATGGCAACCAATAATCATAGAAAGTATTGTTTGCTAAATGATACAAATTCTATGATGACCTTCATGTTGAGCAATACAAGTGTAACTTATGATGTCCATGATTGAGAAACAAAGGTTAGTATAAGTACCTCAAGGTTCCGAAAATCTAAGACGTCCATGCGCTCCATTATGTCATAAAGCCTCCCAGGTGTACCTATCAGTAAGTTGGCACCTTCTTCCTCTATTTTATCCACATCTGCTTTTATGTTTGATCCTCCAACGAGAAGCATTGCCTTAATATTCGATAATGTTGAAATGAACGGCACTGCAACATGGTATATCTGCGATGACAGCTCTCTTGTTGGTGAGATTATTATCCCCATGACCTGAACATAGTATAGATAATCAGTTTACAGCAAAGCCCATATCAAATATCTAAGCCTCATCCCGATTAATTAGCGATGGCAACATTGAATCATGTTCTGCCATTCCACTCTATTGAACCATTCCTTCAATTAGACCATAGGTCATCAAGTCTTTTCTTACGAGGCAAAATAAAGGTCATTGCTCTCTAGGCGGGTTAATTCATCATCATAGGTAAAAGCTTCAAAACGTCAAATTTAGGAAAAGTTTCAAAACAAAGGACAACGTTCCCTACACCAACTAATTGGTAGTCACTAGTCATACAAAAAGTTTCAAAAACTTCAATTTTAGGCCAAGCTTTTCAAAACAAAGGACACAGCTCTCTAAGCTAGTTAATTGTAGTCATAGGGAAAAAAGTTTCAAAACCTTGAATGTAAGAGAAGTTTCAAAATGAAGGATAAGGCTTCCTAAAGCAGTTAATTGATAGTCGTAAGGAGAAGCTCCAAAACCTCAACTATAGAAGTTCCAGAAAAAAGATGGGGTTCCCTGAGCCGTTAATTGGTAGAAATAGTGAAAAGCATAAAATCTTAGATTTAGAAGAAGTTTCTGAATGAAAGAGATTGGTCCTCTGAGCGAGTTACTTGGTAATGATAGGGAAAAAAAGTTTCACAGCCTCAAATTTTGAAGAAGTTTCAAAACAAAGGATAGCTCCTTAAGCTGGTTAATCAGTAGTCATAGAGAAAGTTTCAAAACCTCAAATATAGGAGAAGCTTCAAAACAAAGGATATTGCTGAACACCTTGTTCTAAGCAGCTTAAACCTGATTTAGAGCATGGTCCTGATTTTTGGTCTCCAGGGATTTAAGAGACCGAGTTTAGATGGTCCCCCAACTTCTAATTACAAGGGGTAAGACAGACCCGTATGATAGGCCAGTCAAGATTTACAAAAGAAGTAGGGCTTCAAATCTTCGTCATTTGAATTAGAGTCGGAACTGCATCTAATAGTTTCATTTGTGCAGCCAAAATCTAAGATGGCTTGAAGTCACCAAACTAGTTGGGATAGTGACTGACGAGACTTTGCTTTCTTCTTTTCTGAGGTCAATGGCCCCCACACAGATCAATTCCTTGACATTTCCCTTAGGCCCTGTTTGGAATGGGGAAAGTGTAAGAAAGGAAATTACGTTTCTTGAGAAATATCGTTTCCAAGAAAGCATGGGAAAGGAAAAATTATTTTCCATGTTTGTTTTTTAAATCACGTTTTCATGAGAAAAAATATATTTTTTCCAAGTAAGATGTTTGGCAAAATAATTTTTTTTGAAAAAATTCTTAATGGCTACAATGTAGACCATACTAAAATAATACCTAATGTTGTAAAAAAGTGGGGCCCACTTTCATTACACATATTATAAAAAGTAAAGATAAAAAATGTAATCTGGCCCACTTTAGTGCAAGACCGATTATTGTAGCAACAAACAAACCCATAAATAAATTACGACAACCACTTTAGTATAAGGCTTGTTATTACAGCTTGATCCAAAACCTCTGTGGCCTACAAGAACTTTTTAATGGTCAATGAAGTGATAGTTAACCACCATTTTTCAAGAATACTTGCAACTCGCCACTGCACACATTGCAGCAATGTGCATCCATTTGGAAATCCTAACACGCATCAGGTTGGCAAGTGTCACACATGCATTCAATTTAGGGTGTACAAATTGTGGGCCCAGTTTCGTTGGTCAGAAGCAGTGTTTCAAATAGCATCCGTAGTATGCTACGTAGCAGTAGCATAGCCATAGTGATATGTAGCGTAGCTAAATAGCGTAAATCCCCTGCAGCGTACGCAACAGGGGTCGTAGCGTACGCTACAGCTATGTAGCATGTAGTGTTTGTAGCGTACACTACAATGTATTTTTTATTATCTCTAAAAAAAATGTAATTTTTTTTTAATTTTTGTTTTTGAAAAATGGTGTAAAAGTCCCAACATAAAATAAAAAATAAAAAATAAAAACTGAAGATGTAAAGTCAAAACCAAACCTTTCTACGTTTACTTTCACTTAAAATGGTGTGATCCTTTGTTAAAGTTGGTGTGAAATTCACACAATAAAAAACCTTTAAAACTATAAAAAAAAAAAAAGGGTTTTGAAAGAGGGTTATCGGAAACCCATCTTAACCTTTGGGATTTTTATTTCTTTTCATACTTGTGAGTTGTGACTTGTGGTTTCAATTAGAAATTATTAATTAAAGCGGTTTTCTTAGAAAGTTGTTGATGCGATAATTATTTGATTATTGATTTTTTTTTATAACTTTATATATGTAGATTAGCTTTTGATAAATAATAATTGATAACTTGCTTGAACATGCTTCTACTTGAAAAAATGAACCATTTGTCAGGCATTTTTATATTTTATGCTTTCTTATTACCAATTATCATATTTTTCTTATTTTTAAATTAAACAATAGAAGTATCATGTAGCTTATGCTATACGCTATGCTATTACGCTACACGCTACAGAGGGTTGAACGCTACGCAACATGCTACCGCTATTTAAAACACTGGTCAGAAGTCACTAGGATTGGATGATCTTAAGTCTTAACACACTAAATTTGCCTAATAAATTCGACCGCTGATTCATTTGATGTGCACCAATTGGGTGGATGTCATTGTCCAACTGAGTTCCATTTTCTATCTACTACAATTTGAACGGTCTGGATTGATATGCATGTAGATAGATTGGATTACGGCAGTGGTCACTCCCTCGAACCATTCATTTTCTTTTGATCGCAGGAGTAATATAGATGATTGGCATGAGTCCGTTGCCATTTGGCATTGTGTAGGAAGTCTTGGGTAGGCCCCACTGTGTAGATGCTCTGGCTAAAATATTAGATTGGTCGCCTAAGCGGGTGGACCACACCTGCACTTTAAATGTGTGTCGTTCATCAATTTTTCTATAAGCAGAAATCATGTGGCCAACCAGCGGACTAGCTAAACTTTTGGGCCAAGATATCTAAACAGCAGGGCCTACCCAATTAGCAGTTGAGATCTTGCACACACAGCCCCTTTGCCACGAGCACCAATTAGGCCAGAATAATAGTTCGTACTTCTTCATCCATCATAATCCACCACCCTATGGATCTTAACCGTCCATCAACTATTCTCACCATCTGCAGTCTTGCCTTAACCAACAAAGCGACAATTCACACCAAAATGTCCAAGGAATGGTCAAGATAGTCTAACAGAGGTGCCATTGTAGGGAGATGGAAATTTTCAGGCCCCAACGATCAGATGGTGCAACATGCCGTTGTTCCTCTACCATAGATGGAGATGTTGACGGATGGTATAAATGGGTTGTGTCAAGCGTTATCAAATAAGATAGGAAAGCGTGGGAAAGGAAATCCCTTTTTGAGGGGGGGAGGGGGGGGGTGAGAAAAATTTTAGGAGAATATTCGGTAAAATTTGGCACATAGGAATCCGGTTTCCTACGATTTCCGACCAATTCAGCATCCCAAACAGTCGGAAAGAGGGTTTTCCTTTCCTCTGATTTCGTTGAATCCAAACAGGGACTTAGAGGTCAAATAGTCTTGGTACAGAGAATAAGAGAGTATTTTAGATAGCCTAATTTTCCTTCTTCTACCAGCCATTTGCAAGGTGGGAGTTCAATCATGCCTCTCACCATCAGTTGGCAGAGGACATTTTCTGTTTTCTCAACATCAAAAGAGAACTGTTTAGCTAGGCGTTCTTTCAAGGGCACCTTCGTTATTGTTTATTAGCTTCATGCTCCAACTATTGTATTTTAAAAGAGGATACCTCTTAACCCAAGTAATATGGATTTCTGTGATTGGAGATTCCCACATATAGTTGCATCTTGCATGAAGCACAAAGCAAAGAGACAACAGATTCAAGTGCAAGAGCAGGGAAGCATCTATTTGAAGACATTCCTAACATGAACTTGAGTCCGAGCTGCGATTTCAGGCGGGAGTGGCGCCTATTTAAAAGGATCATACAACTACGTTCCACCCACTGTTTTGTCGATTCTTTCTCTCTTTTGTTAAGGACGACGACATTCGATTCTTGAATAATCCACATCACTTCTGGTTCTATTGTAACAAAATAGCTTGGATCAATTCTTAGACTTTCGTCTTTAAAGACTCGACTATCCTTAATTTATCATCGAGATATACGATCGAAAGGGGCAATGCTTTGGATTGTCTGGCCTTCACCTACCGGTTGCTTGTCAAGGACAAGGTGGGAGTTTGGTTTTATCTTTCGCTAATAGTTGGTGGCCTCTCTCCCTCCCTCCCTCTATCTCTGGTTTTGGGTTCTTTGGCCCATGAGGTGCTGTGTTGTTGGAGAATCTTTCCCATCATACATTTGTGGAGATCAGGTACTTAAATCTAGGTGGGTAAGGCACCTGGTCAACCCAAATTAGGTATGGTGGATCGGTGCTTTTGCACTTTTTCTTAGACCAATGCTTAAGTTATGACATCATCTCTTTGAGATACTTCTTGGTCACCAACACATCCTCATCATCAAAGAGATCGGAAATCATGTGTTTACAGGAAGCCACTTCAATTATGCATCTTGTTCGCATTGCAGGGGGCTAAAGCATTCTGCAATGCCTGTAGGTGGAAGGAATCGATCATAGATATCAGCTTATCAAACTCCTTGTTCATTTCTCCCATGGACATAAACATTGGGGTGCTCTAGGAGGAATCATCTTCATTGGAGTCTTTCCCTATTGCCAAAGCATTTAACACCCTTTCTCTGTAAGATGATGCGGTTCTTCTTCTATGCTGAGGTGGTGAAGAGTCTCGAGACAATACTGCGTCACTTTCTTGGTCAAAGAGAGGACTAATGTTCTCATCTAATTCGTTTGGGGTGCATGTCCTTTACGACGCTTCTTGGACCAGGATGTCAGCGGTGATCATGCTTTCAGGCTGTCATCAGTCTGATTCAGTTGACCTAGATGGTCATAACATGATCCCTTTCGCCGATTTCTAACCATATTGACTATTATGATCAATTCTTTGTGCTCTTTAGGGGACCCATTTAGATATGGTTTGAAGCCTCAAGGGTCGAGAAGCTATAGCTTGGGAGGAATGATGGCTGCACTTTTTCTCCTCAGTACTTTTCTTTGTACGCTCATGGTGGTAACTCCTTTATTGCCCCCTTGTGGCTCTAGATCTTCTAATGAGAGGGCAGACATCTAAGCTGTTGGAACAAAGTGGTGACATATCCTTTGAATCAGGCATTGAGGGTCATGGAGAACGACTTTGACACGAGTGACAAGGGATGTTTTAGATGCATGGAAGAGTGTTTGAAGCAGCATCCTTGTTTTGGGAGGCACCCTTTGCTTCCATGCGAGGACACTCCTTTCTTTTCCTTGTTTCTTATTTAACTTCATTTTGACCCACAACAAGGCTAGAGTTCATGTCCATTTCCTTGTCTTGGGGTTGTTCACTCCCTCATTTTCAAGATTTTGACTATCTCTATGACAAGGTTGTATAGCGTGAGGCGTGGCTAAATTTCTCAATATACAAATTCTGAGCGCTTCACAGAGGAGTTTTGACATCCAAAGAGACCTTAACTATCTTCTGACCCTTGGCAGCATGTTGCTCAAATTTGCACTGATTGAAGCGCCACTCCAATTTTGTCGTTGGAGCCATTATCACGACGCATCTTCTTAGTTGGATAAGATAGTTGCTAGAGAGAGACTTCCCATAAATGGTGCCAGAAAAGTGTAACAAAATTTCAGGTTGATGAACCGCAATGCTCAAAAGATTAGTATTGTAAGGGGTCGTTTGGATAGCCTGTAAGTGGTTTACTAGTAAATGATTTACTAGCAAATCATCACTATTTGTCTTTGGATGCCCTCTTACTAGCAAATGCCCCTTCTCATTTGCTAGCAAAAAGCTATGATTTCATTTACTAGCAAACGGCTCTTTTTTTTAATTTTACACTATAAATGATTTACTAGCAACTATTTATAGGCTATCCAAACATTGTAAATGATTTACTAAATCGTTTACAGCTTAAAGCCAAACAGGCAGTTGTAAATCATTTACTAGCACTTAAGTGATTTACTAGCAAACCATTTACCACTATCCAAACGACCCCTAAAACAAAGAGATTAAAGTGGGCACAACATTTTTTATAGTCAATTCTTGATTGCTCAAATAGGAATAAAAGTCAACTCAACTGTTGGTGGGTTATGGTGGGTTTGGATTTTGGACTCTCTTAGCCACTACAACAGTTTACGACGAAGAAAAACAGCAAAAAGAAAGAAAAATCGAGGGCTGTTATAGGTTGTCATACAGACTAACATGGATGTCATAAGCTGTTCAGGAGCTTGTCATGGCAGGGTTTTGCCTTCTGATTGTTGCTGATGCTACTTCTAGCATTATGCCCCTATTTATTGGGCCAAGAGACAGAAGAAAAAAGAATCACTCCCACATGCCCATTGCGCCTCCCAACACACATTTTAGGTAACAATTGCATCTACCCATTGTGGAATGTGTGTCACCCAGAGAGTCGTTTTTTTTGTGCTGCAAAGGCTATTTCAGTACTCCGTTGGAGATTTGGCTACAAAGGTGATGCTTTGAACCTTCATCTGGAGCGGTGAGATCCTTGGTAAATTGTTGAACCATTTGCTTGACTATCTGAGCAGAGCAAAGTTCAAAGCTATCGATTATTGCCCTTTGAACCTTAAACATCAGTTGGAGTGACTAGATGAAACTTTGGGTGATTTCGACAATTATCAACGGTATGGATCATTGATTGGAGGTCTTGGTCATCACCGATATGGTTGCTACTAAGATCATCAAGAAAGGGCAATGTTTAAATGTCCCGTACAGCATTCCGCAGTCTGGACCGTTGTTTGTGATTTTGTTTTACCGAATCCAATATGGCAACTTCTGAATGGTTCATATTAATTATCAGATTTTTTATGCTATAAACAAGCTGAAACGTTCATGTAGGATGCTGTTCGAAATAGATAACATCCATTTATGCAGGACACTGATCGAATGGACAGGATCCTCTGATCAGTGTCTAAATGCAACTCAATGCACTGTGTAATTTACACATATACACATAGAAAGAGAGAGATAGCGGTGATGATGGTAGGAACGTACGAACCTGGTGGGGTTTGGGAGTGTCAGGAGATCGACGGAGGATCTCGACAATGGGGATGACGAAGGCTAGGGTTTTTCCAGAGCCTGTGGCAGCATCTACGGAGACGTCCTTGTAGGAGCAGAAGAGTGGGATGGTGGCTGCTTGGACTGGAGTGCAGAAATGGAAGCCTCCTAGGGTTAGGGCATCAAGAACGGTCGGAGATAGGGCAGGATGGAGATCGGCGAATCGGACGGTAGTTAGGGCGCTGTTTGTGGCGGGCCCACTGTCACTGCTGTTGCCGCCATTGCGTCTCTCAGTCTCTCTGCCCTTTTTTTTTCTTCAGCTCCGATTTGTTGACCCGTTGTTCTTCTATGGTGATAGTTTCACCGCCCGTTTTCAAATGGTGGTTGCTCATCCACCGTACACGTGGCATGTACGTACAGAAATGCGGACGGCGTGCGGGGAGCATCTCCTAAAATCACATCGCTCGGATGATCTGATCTGATTTCGACCGTCGATTGGACTGTCAACCACAACATTTTGGCCAATCCATTTGTAGCTACTGATTGGATGGTTAGGATTGTAGGATGAATGCGAATTTCGGATATTTTTCATCCACATGGGGACCCACATTTGGGGCGGCTGGGATTACCGCTGTATGGGACTTTAGATAGGCGCGGATTGGGTACTATCCCTACCAGGACCTAGCTAGAGACGGACGGTCATGTCAGGGTCCTATGGGGCCCACCGTGATGTATATGATTTATCCACGCCGTCCATCTCTTTGGAAAGATCATTTTAGGTCATAAGGCTAAAAAGGAGGCAGATTGAAGCCTCAGGTGGACCACGCAACAGGAAGCAGAGGGGATTGAAATCCTAGCGCTGAAAATTTCTCCGGGGCACAGAAGTTTCGGATCAACTGATATTTATGTTTTCCCTCCATACAGGTCCATGTGACCTTTATGAACCGGTTGGATGGCAAATAAACATCACGGTGGGCCCTAGAAACTTTCAATGGTAGGAATTTAATCCCCACTGCCTCCTGTGGTGTGGTCCACTTAAGTCTTTGATCTCCATCCTTTTTGGGCTCATGCTCTAAAATGATCTATCAAAATAGATGGACGGCATGGATAAAACATATACGTCACAGTGGGGCCTACAGAGGGCTTGACATGATCATCCGTCTCTTTATAGATGGCGATGAGATCGATTAGGTCGTGACTCCAGTGGACAGGAGATGGAGTTTCCGGTCCCTGGTGCGTCCGCTGGGCGTTGTGTGGCAATGCGTCAGGAGGGGGTCACCTTGAGCGCAGTTAGTTAACCGAATGGCCAAATATATCAGCCCAGACATAAGCCCTTTTGTGGTCATTCTTTCTTAATGGCTCTGTTGACAAATATAAGGCTCCGTTGGTTACTAAGGGCCCGTTTGGATGCCACCAGGTAAGTTACTTTTTCTACTTACATCGGTATATAAGTAACTAATTACAGATAAGTTTGGTTTATGATAATTAATAAGCAACTTTTTTACTTAAAACTACATAATGACTCAGCTAATACTTTTTGCTTTTTACTTTTTCACATGTTGCTTAAGAGAGGAATAGGAGAGGTAAAAGTGCAGAGAGGGAAAAGCACGTAGTTTACCATCAAGGTAGGCCCCACATGAATTGATAGTGTTGGTGTGCAGGATGGATTATTCACACGATGGATGATCCACATCAAGGTAGGCCCCATATGATGGACAGTCCATATCAAAGGTCGAGCTAATGAGAATGGCCCATATCCAAGGCAGGCTCCACATGATGGACAACCCACATGGGGGGTGGGCCCAGATGATGGATGGTCCACATCAAAGGTGGACACCACATGATGGGCGACGGATATTGAAAATGGGCTCCACATGATGGACAATAACATTGATGGTGAGCCACACATGATGGATGGCCAACATCAAAGGTGGGACCTACCAAATGAATGGTGCACATTAAAGATCAGACCCTAATGGTAAATGGCTCACATCCAATGTGGGTCCCACATAATGGTTGGCCCACATTAGTAGGGCCACATAATGAACAATCCACATCAAAGGTTGGCCCCACATGATGGACAGTGGGTGTGAGGGTGACCAAATAGACTTGAGAGATGATTACTTATGATGTTAGAAACCAAGCATGATTAATTTTCTACTTTTTGAATGATAACTATGTTGTTTGCCATACATGCTTATCTACTAATTAAGTAGAAGCCAAGATAAGTTACTTATCAAATAAGTAGCTTATCTTAAGTAACTTACAATCCAAACGGCCCTAAGAATTGACAAATATAAGACTCGATTAGTTGCCAATGGTTACACGAGCATGTATGGCATGGATAAATATGAAACATTATTCTGTGACCAAACTTAACTCCATTCATATGGTTATTTTTTTAGTGGTAAATATATCTTGACCCTTATTTCAATTGGATATAAAGAATGCTTTTTTTACATAACAATCTTGCCAATGAAATTTATGGTGAGATTTAACCAAGATGCGTCGTAAAATGTGATTTTTTTTTAATTTAAAAATTAAATCTCAACTCAAGACCTCTTGAGTACGATCACGTATAATTTTTACAGCATAAAATCTAAATTTGGAAGGTTAGATCACACTTGAAATCGGACATTATGTGTTGATCCGATGTCGATGAGGGTCCTCTAACTTAAGCCTCTTCCTGATCTATTTTTGTATCGGAGAGATCTGGATAGCCTAATAAAATTTTCTCTGATAGGTGCCAAGGAATTTTATATTCGTTCACAAAAGTGGACTACATATAGATGAAGATGATGCGGGAAGAAGAATGAGGATACAAATCTCTTTCCCCTGCGCTCTCTCTCTCTCTCTCTCTCTCTCTCTCTCTCTCTCTCTCTCTCTCTCCTCTTTCTTTGATTCATATGCCCAAGGGGAAGGGCATCCAGGGGTTCTACTATCAAGCTAAGGTTTTATGAGAATTTCAAATATGGTAATTTGGCACCTTACGCACAACTTTACAACTTACTGTGAGGAAAATGCTGCTAGTGCACTGAATCATGCATTGTATTGTCAATTGCGTGAGCATATGAGTCAGTCAAGTCTTATAAGCCCCGATGATCATTGAAGACTCAAGACTCGAAAATCATAGCAGCTTTCCGCACTAAAGTTCAAGCCAAAACAAACTCGGAAGGTAAGTTGCATATAGACAACCCATAGGATTCCAAAACACCCTAGTCTATAGCATTTGAATCATATTTAAAGATTGCCATTTGATCCACGGACTAAAAGTCAAGATGATCAGTCTTGAACCTCCATTGTGTAGGTGCCAAATGGTTAAAAAAACATAGGGAAACCATCTCCTTATGCACTGTAAAAAGATGATGAATTTCAGCCTAAATCAGGCCATGAACTAAGCCTGACGACCGGTCGACTGAAGAAAGATTTCAGACAGCAAGCCTTTTTAGAAAAAGATCTCATATGTCTGCCTATAGACCGATTTGAGGACTAGTCGTTGGCCTCCCAGGACCGGTCGCACGACCGATCGTAAATGGATGAAAAATGTCCAGCAACAATTTGATTTAAATTGATAAAAGGGAAGACCAGGTTTGAGGACCGGACATTGGCCTCCCAAGACTAGTCGCATGACCAGTCCTAAAAGGACGAAAAGGGTCCAGCAACATTTGGTCTGAATTTTTTAAAGGAAGACCGATCGTCAGACCAGTCGAACGCTCAAATCCGACCGGTGCTCAGGGGTCTGTGACAGGTTGAAATATGATCATTTTATATCCGTTGGAGCTCATTTTTTAGGCTCTATAAAGGCATATATTGAGGGCTTTAATGGCATCTTTTGCACACCCATTGAGAGTATTAAGAGAGGCAATTAAGAGCTTTACCTAATCTCTTTTGCTCATCATTGTCTTGAGTTCATCTTTCAAACCTAGCCATTAATGGCACTACATTGAGTATTTAAAGCTTGGTTTGAACAATGAACTCAAGCATAGCATTAATGGCTGTCTCTTTCATTGAAACTTCAACTTGAAGTCATTTATAGCCATTTAATCACATTGATAGTTCATTCATTAACCATTGCATTGAAATAGGCAAATGGAACATCAACACTGTGGATGCTCGCCTCTCCGCGCTCCTGTTTTCTCCCTTCCTTTCGGAAAAGAGGGGTACATGCGCGTGAATCGCCGTTTGTGTCATTGGCTTGCCTCGTTCTCGAGGGCTTTTTCTCGGTTGTCGTGTTAAGCTGGAAATATTGGATGAGTTTGTGTAAGACCAGAGTCGCCACTAGCCAGCTACTTCGAATCTACAGTCGGCTAGACCCCGTAGAAACGTTAGAGAAGGGAATCCAAAGATTCCTTCATCTAAAATGACTCATTTTGATCTGCGGCCAGAGATTCCAGGTAAGGGATCACGGTTACAGGGGTGGAAAGATGTTAAGCACCCCACACTGCCCGTACCGAAGTAAGATCTCTACTTCATAGAATCGAACTAGTACTTGAAAGTCTGATTTAATCCTCGTACATTCCCATGAATGACATGATGTATGAATGTAGGTCTGAACAGTAAGAGTTTCTGATGGGCAGGTTTCCATTAACAAGCAAGCCCAGAGCATACGCTCGAACTGACAGGTGCTTTATGCGGGATGCATGCTGTGTGTTTGAATAATCAAAGTGTTGGCAGTGATATGATAAGCAGGGGGGTTGGAAGAAAAGTAAATCCTGCACTTATGCTAGATGCGAATGAGATGATGCTGGTAAAAGAGTAGCTGGATGGACAGAGGTGTCGCAAGGGTTTGCTTCGAGTGGCTAGATCAAGACTTGGGTGGCTTGGGAGACTTAGACCAGGGTCAGGCTGGGCTGGATCAAGGATAGGCTCTTCACACTCAGGCTCTCCTTGGTGGAGGAATGGGCTAAAGGGGGTGGAGATGGACTCAGAGCTCTCGGACTGAAGAGAGGGGACGTGGATGCTGTGAATGAGAAGGGGAGGGGGTATTTATAGCTGCGAGCAGTGGTAGCTGCGGTAATTATTTTTGGGCGACAATCCGGGGGCCGCCCATACGGTCGCACTGCTCCGGCTTCGGAGCGTACGACCTTCGAACCTGAAGCAAAAAGCCCGAGGTTCGAAGTCTAGACCTGCTCCGAACTGTGGTTCGGAACCAAGTGAGTTGATTGGGTTTGGAAGATGGGTTGACACGGTGAGTTGACTCGGTGATTTGACTTAGTGGGTTGACCCGGTGATTTGACTCAGCGGGTTGACTCACCAATTTTGACTTTTTGGGGATATTTTTGACTGATTTTTCTTATGGGGGGTTTTTCGGGCTGATGTTTAGGGGTGAGTTGATGGGTTCAGGCTTGAGCTAGGCTATGGATTGGGGCTTACAAGGGTGAGTTTGGCTGGGTTTGGACATAGGATTTAGGAGTATGGTCTTCCATTCATTCAGCTATCTCTACCAACATTATAGCCAAAGGTGGGGTGTCTACAGATGCCCCTCTTTGGCAGAGGTTGCGTGCAACTGAATGTCAAAGCGAGTGGACACCCCACTTCTAACCCGGTCATTCATAGATCGTGGTCTGAAATCTTTGCTTGCCTTTGCATCTACGTCAGTTGATTGTCTGGAAATTGATCACTCGCACATACCGCGGGAGTTTGGAGAAAACGTTGCGATTGTCCCTACATGCACTGCAACCTGGGTACCCAATCGCAACCCTTCCATTCCCAATCGGTACTAACATCGGAAAGATACAGTAGAGCCTCTGCGTCCGTTATAGTCTTACGAGGTTACCGACCCGGTGATTGATTGTTCGATGCTTTCCCGGATCACTCCAGGAGTACTTGTTTCGCTTGACTGTCAAAGTGGTTAACTGCCCTGCGTCCATATAGTCTTACGGTAGATCACTACGCCAACTTGGACTCAGTCAAGGTACTTCAGGCATCCACACCTAGGTATGTGCAGGTGAACTTTTTCCACCCAATCTGTTGGTTTTGATGCCTGGGTTTGCAATTCATTCTTTCCTAGATTGTGGTCTGGAATCTTTGTCTTCTTTTATGTCTGAGTCAGTTGATTGCCTGGAAATTGATAACTTGCACATACCGCGGGAGTTTGGAGAAAACGTTGAGATTGTCCCTGCATGCGCTGCAACCTAGGTACCCAATCGCAACCCTTCCATTCCCGATCGGTACTAACATCGGAAAGGTATAGTAGAGCCTCTGGGTCCGTCATAGTCTTACGAGGTTACCAACCCTGTGATTGATCGTTTGATGCTTTCTCAAATCACTCCAGGAGTACTTGTTTCACTTGACTATCAGAGTGGTTAGTTGTCCTGCGTCCATGTAGTCTTATGAGAGATCACTACACCAACTTGGACTCAGTCAAGGTACTTCAGGCATCCACACCTAGGTATGTGCGGGTGAACTTTTTTCACCCGATCTGCTGATTTTGATACTTGGGTTACAATTCATCGTTTCCACTGTTCAGATGGTTTCTTTGACCGAGCCTTTTGGCTTTCATCTTTTCATATCTTGGCATGTAGTATGACCGCACTGACATTGGAGTTCAGTTCAACCGTACTTTGAGTGCATTGGATCCGATGGTCTCCGGGGAAACCGCGAGACATCGGATCTTATTTATGGACCCTCGCCGTTCCGTGCCCCCACACGACGTTCTCATCCCTTCCCTTTCAGGAAAAGAAGGAGAGGATGCGTGAGTGCGAATCGCCATTTGTGCCACTGGCTTGCCTCGTTCTCGAGGGCTTTGTTTGGTTGTTGTGTTAAGCTGGATGTGTTTAAATGAGTTTATATAAGACCAGAGTCGCCACTAGCCAGTTACTTTGAATCTACAGTCGGCTAGACCCCGTAGAAACGTTAGAGAAGGGGATCTGAAGATTCCTTCCTCTAAAATGACTCCTATTGATCTGCGGCCAAAGATTCGAGGTAAGGGATCACGGTTACAGGGTGGGAAGATGTTAAGCACCCCGTACCGAAGTACGGTCTCTACTTCACAGAATTGAACTAACACTTGAAAGTCTGTTTTAATCCTCGTATATTCTCATAGATGACACGATGCATGAATGCAGGTCTGAACAGTAAGAGTTTCTGATGGGCAAGTTCCACTAACAGGCAAGCCCAGAGCATACGCTCGAACTGACAGGTGCTTTATGCGAGATGATGCATGCTGTGTGTTTGAATAATCAAAGTGCTTGTAGTGATATGTACGTGAATGTAGGTCTGAACAGTAAGAGTTTCTGATGGGCAGGTTCCACTAACAGGCAAGCCCAGAGCATACGCTCGAACTGACAGGTGCTTTATGCGAGATGCATGCAGTGTGTTTGAATAATCAAAGTGCTTGCAGTGAAGCAGGGGGGTTGGAAGAAAAGTAAATGTTGCACTTATGCTAGATGCAAATGAGATGATGCTGGAAAAAGAGTAGCTGGATGGACGGAGGTGTCGCAAGGGTTGGCTTCGAGTGGCTGGATCAAGACTTGTATGGCTTGGGAGACTTGGACCAGTGGTCAGGCTAGGCTGGACCAGGGCTAGGCTCTCCTCACTCGGGCTCTCCTTGGTGGAAAATGGGCTAAAGGGTGGAGAAGGAAACTCGGAACGGACGGGCTCTCTCTCAGCTGGATGGTGTGTTCAAATGAGAAGGGGAGGGGGGTATTTATAGTAGCGGGTAGTGGCAGAACCCGTACGGTCGTTCCTCGATTTCCAGCGCGTGGTACGGTCGTTTCTCGGGGCTACTGTTTGACTCGGTGGGTTGACTCAGCGGGTCAACTCGGTGATTTGACTCGGCGGGTTGACTCGGTGTTTTAACTCGACGGGTTGACTCAGCGGGTTGACTCAACGGGTTAACTCAGCGGGTTGACTCAGTGAGTTTGACTTTTTTAGGATTTTTTGACTGGCTTTTCTTATGGGGGTTTTTCAGGCTGATGTTTAGGGGTGGGTTGACTGGGTTCAGGCTTGAGTTGGGCTATGGATTGGGGCTTACAAGGGTGAGTTTGGCTGAGTTTGGACTTGGGATTTAGGGGTATGGTCCTCCATTCATCCAGCTATCTCTACCAACAGTGTAGCCGAAGGTGGGGTGTCTACATTATTTGATTTTTGAGTCAGCTCCTACCTAGAGATATGGAAGATCTCCCGGTGTTTTGGAGGCCGAACGCTCTACTGGGAAAATATTTTTGGATTTTGAAAAGGTATCCTCTCTGGGTAGTGATACTCCGTGGGTTTTTATTTGCAAATAGGAAAATATGTTTTTAGATTTTTGAAAAGATACTCACTCTGGGGAGTGATACTCCGTGGGGTTTTTATTTACAAATAGAAAAATATATTTTTTGTCTTTTCGAAAAAGGAAATCTGGCTTGCACGTGCCTCCACTAAGGATGCCTGTGGGGCCTTTGGCTAACCGGCTTTTATTTTGAAAGCAGGTAAACATGATGATTGATGTGATGCATGGGGATGCATGGAGATGCATATTTGATGATGGATGCATGGCTTGGCTCGTTCTCTTTTAGTTTGATGATTTTGCTTTTGCTGGGGATGCAGAGAACTTTGAGCTTATTGCTTGTAGGGTTATGCTCCCTTGGAGATTTTTTTTTTCAATGCGGATGTTTGGTCAGCGAATTGGTCAAGATCCCGACCCATGGTTGATCAGGTCCATCATCCCAAGATGCTGTTTCTTTGCTTATGGGGATGGATGAAGGATGTCGTCAGACCTCAAGATGTTCTTCTGGGAAGGGGTGTGATTAGGATGATGCTTGGTCACCAGTTTTGGTCAAGATTCCAATTTGCGGACGATCGAATCCGTCATCCCAAACTGTGAAGTGAGTGAGCGGAATTCGAGATTCCTGAAATGCTGTGCTGGGGATAGTGACAATTTTTTGTTATTTTTTGCAAATATTTGGTCCGAATCTTTACCTGAGTAGTCAGGATGGAGATCGGTTATTGAAAACAAAGGAAATATTTTTGTAATTTTGAAAGTATTTAGTCCGAGTGAAGATCGGTGTTATTGAAAGCAAGGGAAATATTTTGTGATTTTTAAAAGATGATTTTGCAATGTTTTGGTATTTTTTTATTTTCCTGAAATGCAGGGAAAGGTATGAAATTTTCATCCATTTCCAGCTTCTACTGCTGGTAAGGCACCCGATCCATTTTACGTCAGTGAGCAAGACGAATCTCACACAGTTAAGTGCCGTAGTTTTACATCTTCGGATGAGGGGTTTTTTAGGGTTTTCAATCAACACACCCACAAAGTTGCCTATTCCTCATATGCAATACACATAGACCATGTATCGTCCGACGGACTCCTTCGGCCACAAAATGAGCCACATCCTCACATTTCCCTTTTGTTAATCCAATTTGGAGCCTTATGCTGCTCACAATTCCGTGAGGGTGCGCTTCACCTCCCAACTGCCTTAATCCCCTTCATGAGTTTTAGGAATAGGGAACATCCGTCAGATTCAACAGCGACTTCCAAATCAAGGTTGTCTATCACGGTGCGTTCAACACGAACAAGATCGCGAGGTTCTACCCGCCTCAGCCCTTACCTGTTTTGAAGATTCCGGACATCCGTACAATCAAGTGTCAGCCATGTCCGTGACAGGTTGGGAAAGAAATCCCCCAAGAAGTTAATCCCAGTGTAGTTTTAGGTCTTCGGACTGCTGAGGATAGATTTATGCAGTTAAAAAATGATGGTGAATTTTTTTTTTTTTTTAGAAAGTTCCAGACTTCAATTCGAGTGATCGAGATTGATACTGGTTTTTATGGAAAGCTTAAAATCTTTTTGGTATTTTTGAAATATCCGGATTATCGAACCTTGATCCGAAAATCGACGCTTGTTTTTGGTTGAAAGCAAGAAAAGTCCCCCGAGAAATTAATCCCAATGTAGTTTAAGGTCTTCGGACCTAGAATATGTACATGTTGAAAATATATTCTTTTTGTTATTTTTTGAAAAGATTCGGACTATCGAACCTTGAGCCAAGCTGTCGAGGTTGATGCCGTTTTTATTACGAAATCCCTCGGGATGTTGATCTCGACGTAGTTTAAGTTCTTCGGACCAAGAATATGTACATGCGATGCTGGAAATACACATTTTTTTAAAATGATCCAGGTCATCAGATCTTGGCCCGAACGGTTGAGATCGATGCCGGTTTTTATTGGAAGTCCCTCGGGATTTCGATCCCGACGTAGTTTAAGGTCTTCGGACCCAAAACTTCGTACAAGATTTTTATTTTTTATTTTTTGTTCCAGGCTATTAAATCCAAATTCGAGCGATCAAGATTAACACTGGTTTTTATTGAAAATCTCTCAAGATTTTGGTCCCGACGTAGTTTAAGGTCTTCGGATCACAACTTTGTACAGGCGACGCTGGAAATACACTTTTTTTTTTTTTAGAAAATGTCCGGAGTCGTTGGATCTTAATTCGAACAATTAAGACTGATGCCGGTTTTTATTGGAAGTCCCTCAGGATTTTGATCCCGACGTAGTTTAAGGTCTTCAGACCCAACATTATGTACAAGCGAGGCATGGAAATGCATATATTTTTTTTATTTTTTAGAAAATCTCCGGAGTCGTCAGATCTTGATTCGAGTAATCAAGACCGATGCCGGTTTTTATTAAAAATCCCTCGGGATCTTGATCCCAACGTAGTTTAAGGTCTTCGGACCACTGGGGATGGGAGACTGGTAGAGATCAAGGTTGAAAATTTTTGGGGTTTTTCTGAGAATGATTCGGATCATCGGGCCATGACTTTGGATGGTTGAGATCACTGTTTGACCAAGTCAATTCTCTTTCTTTTTCTTGAAAATCTCATGGAGCCTTTTCCACATCATCAAGCCAATTTCTCCCCAATTTCTCACAAAATGAGATTTTGGTGAGATTCCTTTTTCTTTTTCTCCTCCTTCTCTTCCATCACTTCAATCTTTCATAGAGGTACAAGATTCACTTGCAACTACTCTTCCCAAGGAGAGAGGGTGAGAGGTCGTTTCAACTTAGGGGGAGGACGGACGGCCCCCTGGGTGCCGTCCAAGCCTCTTCTGCCCACTGGTTTTTCCAATGGGTTGGATAATGGGGAACCCTCTCCTTTTCTATATAACATGGGGCACCCTTGGCCCCTCCAACATGCAATCTCTGTCTTTTCTTTCTCACATGCACTCTCTCTTTCTTCAAGTTTCTCCCTTTCTTTTGGTGGCTCTTTTGCTCTTTCAAGTGGTGGGGCCTTAGTGAAGCTTTGGGACAGCAAGGTGGTGCCCCTTTGGTGAGTGGTGAAGGTATGGACCACTTATTTTTCTTTCATTTCCTTGTTTTCTTCTTCATTGTCTCTTCTCATGTTTTCTTTCTTTTCTCCATGTAGATATTCCAAGGGAGTCAAGGTGGGCCCAAGTCTTTTTGGCCTTTTTCTACATCTCCAATCTCTTCTCAAGGTGGTGCATGGAGAGGAACATTGTAAGCTTCATTCCTTTCTTTCTTTTCTTTTTTCATTCTCCCTTCATGTGCATGTAAAAGGGTAATTTTACCATGTCCATCAAGTGTTCATGGCAAAATATTATATCTTTTCTCATGGGAGTTGGGCCCCTTTTTATGTGTATCAAATGGGCTCAAAGTGAAGTCACGGCCCTTGGTGTATTTGACGGGCCCAATACTTCATTTTGGGCCCCCTCATGCTCTCTTTTCCTTGTCATATTCTCCTTATAGCTTTTTTTCTTTTCCATCATCTTTTCAAGGTTTGGGCTCATGAGATTGGTAGGGCCCACCTCAATGGGCTCATAATGCTCACTTTGGATGGCCCCATCTTTCTTCACATGTGAATGGACAAAGGTGACTAGCCCATTCTTCACTTGGATCTCAAGTGGGCTAGATTCTTAGTTGGGCCTTTATGTACAAGTGGCCCAAATCTCCCACCATCTCTTGATTATGATGTACATCCTTATGCACAAAGTGTGGTGGGCTCTTTGGAATTTTTCCATATAGATGGGCTTTTGGGCCCTCCTTGAAACTTGTGCATTTCTTTTAACCATGTGTGCACCACTACACTTTGTTCATGTAAGATTCTTTTCCTTCATGTCTTTTCTTTGGATGGATGGAGGACTTGGGTTACTTGATCATCCACAAGTCCCATGAGTGGGTTGTTTCAACAATCTCACTTAGTTCGAATGGTTTTTTCATGTTGTAGGAAAGTGGTTCTCAAGAGCTTTCTTTGATGTTCCCAACCTCAAATGGATGATTCTTCTTCAAGTGAGCTATCCATGCAACCATAGCTCCTTGAACTTCTCTTTGGGGTGCTTGGTGGGTCATCCACCATCATTCTCAAGGATGAGTGATTTTTCTTTCAATTTGTGGGAAAGAATGATATCCATAAGTTGCCCAATTTTGTCCCATGCTTTGGGGCCTTTTGGATTTTGATCTTCAAGTGGGCTATGTATACCATTCTTAGCCATTTTCATGATGGTTGGGTGACTGATCAAGCCATGCCCTCTTGTGCTCAAATGGTCCCCTTTTTTGTAAAGCAATTGGTGCACATAAGTTGCCTAAACTTGTCCTTGCATGGACATTTCCAACTTTAGTTCTTCATGTGGGCTATGTGCATCAATTTTTTACCATTGGCTTCTTTGATTCATATGTTTGTGGGTAGACCACCATGTTGTACTCTCATGATTAAAACATTTATCAAGATGATGCACATAGGTTGTCCATGGTTAACCCATGAATGGGTTCTCATGTTTCTTCAAGTGGGCTATGTGCTTCTTTCAATCCATTGAGGTGAGGCACTTGAGTTGCTCTTGGGGACCAATTTCCTTTCTATTCCCCATTTGTCCATGTATATGCGTAAAAAGATGGGAACATCTTAAATGAGGATCATGGCCTTGGTATGAAAAATGAACCAAGCCTTGGTCGCACATGGACTTTGAAAAGGGGTTTCTTTGCATGAAGTTGGATCCTTACCCCCTTTTAGTCTCATGGCACTTAAGTGCACTTGTTGTCCCAAAATGTGTCCTTGGATGGTGGATTTTCCTTACCTAAGTCATGGCATGCAAATTTCTTTAAGGTGGGCCTTGTTTTCCTCAATGGGCCCAACACATATCCTAGGCGACACATGGAGTTAAACATTGGATTTTTGCATTTGAATGTAAGTCCGAATCCATGGGTTTCCTGGATAATGATTTGATTTGGATCTTAACGGGTAAAGGATGGGGACTTACCTGGACAAACTTGTAGGATTTGATGGCGGATGGTACGAGGGGGTGAATGGCGGTCGATGGGGATGACCCGGCCTTCATTGTTCGTCGCGGGACCCATATGTGTTCCTTAGCTAAAGAGCACCAACCTCTCCCCTCCATAAAGGGTCGAGGTACTCGGGATCTCTGGGATGATTGGGTGAAACAGCCACAGCCTATGCTCGAACGTGTTCTGGCCGATACTCATTTCGCCGGCCTTCTCGCATTACGCTTTCATAATAATAACGCCAACCGCATGCTACTTGCGGCTCTTTGTGAAAGGTGGAGTGATGAGACCCACACCTTTCAACTTCCTTGTGGGGAGTGGGGAATAACTCCCTTAGATATATATATGCAGATTGGCTTTCCATTCCATGGGGTCGTTGTTCCCCACGCGGGTTCTCTTGCTCCCATTACTTCCACTGATTGGATATAACTTGTGGGAGCTATCCCACCTGAGAATGAATTCCAGAGCCACCAAGTGAAACTGCGATGGTTTTACAACACTTTCGCTGTTATCATCCCTACTACCGAGCTGGAGGCCCTTCACAAAGCACGGGCTATGATTACTTACACCTTTAGGTCATTCCTTTTTTGTCATGCGAACGAGAGGGTCGACCGTAGATTTCTTCGCTTGGTTGAGGATCTTCATCATTCGTATAATTGGAATGGGGCAATCTTGACTCGCATCTACCAAGGTTTAGATAAGACCTCTCAGAGTAGCCGGTCCTACACAGGTTTCTGGCCCGTCGTGGAGGTATTCTTTTTAACCTTCCCTGGAGACATTTGTCTTCTTTCTTCATCCGATCATTATGTCTGCCCTTGTCCAGACCTGTTTTTATGATCATTTTGCTCATCTCTCATCGAAGATATGGGATGGTGTTGAGCCATCTTTGTACCGCTTCATGCATTGGCATCAGCAAAACCGTCAGCGGAATTCTCGAGTGTCTGGGGACAATTGGCGCACTGACATATACGGACTGACCGTCGAGGACGTAAGTATCTTATTTTCCTTATCCTTCGTGCTGCTATGGGGCTGATTGTGATGAAACGCATTTGTTGTAGTTCGCTCGGATGCTATACGCCAACTTTCCACTTTACTATACCCCTCAACGTGTGGAAGCATATGATTCTTCATATCTTCGGATCATGCTCTCTGATGCCGAATCATTTCAGTGGTATCTGGGCGAGAGGCTGCTCCGACAGATCACTGGTGTGGTGTTTACCCGCCTCAAGTGTAAGGCTGCGATGTAGTAATAAAACTCGGTAAGACCGAGGTCGATCCACAGGGAATTGGAAAACAGGTTTCAAACTATTCCAGCAACTCAGTTTGTAATCAAATAAGAGATTTAATCGGAACAGTTATGCTAAAACAGGAACTTTAATGAGAACAATAATTTAAGGTACTAAGGCATTCAAGGACCCACTTGTAACCATCCCATGTCAATCCAATCAATCCAAGCAAAATACACAACTAGATGTGAAGTCCTATCTCCCATCTAGTTGGAAAATAAAGCATTAAACACATTCAATCCTACTCAAGTTGAACTTCCAAGTTCTAGTCCCATTCATCAATGTAGAATTCGAAATTATAGCCTTCGGAGTAACAACCATGCTTATGGACTATGTCCTGCTCAAGGATTACTATAATTCGAATCTAAACTAGCACAACCCGATAATCTCAGAGAATTGCAAGGAATCCATGTCCGGAGCACATGAACTCTCATAAAACATCTCAAACTATCAACTTGAAGAACTAGAATAAGTAAAAATGCAAACTTGAAGTAAAATTACTTGAATTAACTGAATCAAACATGAAATTGGCTACAAGCTTCACCTCTCAGCCTTAGCTGAGAGATTCTAACCGAGAATTGTCATACTACAACTAAAACTAATGAAAGAACTAGAAAACATAGAAAAATAGGAGTTTGGAGGGTTGCAGACGCTCCACAACGGCTTCCTTCCTCTCCCACGACGTCCCTTAGCTTCTATATTACCCTAGGAAGAACCCCTAGGTGTCCTTTTATAGTGAGAACGCTCGGTTATGTCAGAATCTTCCAGAAACCGCGTAAGGTTACGCACTGCGCAGAAGAAATCGAAGTCCTGATTTAGAAAGGACACTATTTTCACATAGCCGACTGGTCTAGACCGGTCTGATTGGGCTAGGCCGACCGGTCACGACCAGTCGGACCTGTCTTGGATTCAGTCCAGCAAGCTCAATGGGGAGGGCGACTTGCTGGCCGACCGGTCAAGACCGGTCGGACCCCTCTGGTCCTTCTGTCCAACGTTCAGGAAAGGATGGCCGACCGGTCACGACCGGTCAGGCGCTAGTCTTCTTCTTTTTCTTCCTTTCTTTCTTCTACTTTCTTTCCTCCTTGCTTTCTTCTTTCTTTGGTCCTTCTTCAACCTTCACCTAATGGCTTCAAATGGCTCTTTTTAGTCTCCAATTGGGTGGAGTCCACTCTCATTCCTACAATCACCAAACATTCGTTAGACGGCCCTTTTAAACATGAAAACCATGCATATAATGTGATGTAGTGGGCTATGCAATATATAAATTGGAGGTTCAACACACACCCCAACCAGCTTTTTGCTAGTCCCGAGCAAAACATGCGTGAAACAATTTCAAACCTCCAAACCTACTCTCCTTCAGAAACCATGTTTCTATCCATTCCAAGACATACAAGTATAAAATTTGGAGAAATTAGATGATAGAAGTTAAAACCTTAAACTCTCACAGCATAATAAGTGTCTACATGAAATTCCCGCTGATTGATTGATAAATAGAAGAACTCGAACAACTTCAACCTAGTGTGCATAGTGAAAGTTCATCTCATGAGTTTCTGGGATTATCTTCGTCATAGATCAACTAAACTATAGATCTCAAGGTGCATAGAGCAACACAAACTTATGACAGGAATTTGTCTTACCGTCCTTCCGACGGCTTTCACACTACGTCCCATTTCCGGCTTTGGTTATGAGTAGACCATCCCCCGGTTGGTAATAGGTAGCCCTTTTCGAAATTTTCCACCATTTTTCCATCATTCCCAATTTCATCATTCCTTTTCATTTTTCTTTTAAATTAGATAGGATTATTAGAAATCCATATCTTTCGTTATTTTCCCATGGACAAAGATGGACAAAGTACCCCTGGCTTAGTTTCTCAATTCCTTTATACAAAGTCTAGCTAATCCACAATTAGCATAATCCTTTCAACCCATGAAAATCGTGTAATGTGAACTAGGTGTAAAAGTGTTCAAATTTTCTATCAATCACAATAATAGGGGACTTAACATGTAAAACCATTATATTAAGAGAAGTTCAAAGACTTACAACATCACACACTTCGTATCTCCGCTTCTTATACTCGTATCATCTCAAATGCATAGAAATAAGGTTCTCTGAAAGAGTTTTGGATTTTTAGAAAATTCGAAAAAAAATTGCACGTATGATGCTCGAAATGTTGCAACATGCTAGATGAAGAATCTCATCTCAACCCCCAACCAAATCCTGCATTGTCCTCAATGTGAAAAGATATGCAATAAGCATGAACATGAGAACAATGGTAAAATATAAGAGAGTGATAACCATAGTACCTGAGAGAGTCGAACATGGAAGTCTACAACCCAGCAACTAAAGCTACTGAGCAAGAAAAACTAAATGACTAAACCTACCTATGCTATACCTCCGTCAGACTAGGAGATTAATCATCCTGATACACAGGATCATTTAGAGTGATGGACATGTCCTCTGAATCAAATTTATCAACAAATGGTTTAAGGCGTTGTCCATTAACTTTAAAACAGCTACCATTCGCTACATTCTCAATCTCAACAGCCCCATGAGAAAAACTTCTTTGACAATATATGGGCTGGTCCATCGAGATCGTAATTTTTTCAAAAAAAGATGAAGTCACGAATTGTACAAGAACACTCTCTGTCCTTCATGGAAAGATTTCCTGCAGAAGTGCTTGTCATAAAAGGCCTTCATCTTACTCTTGTAAATTCTCGAGTTCTCATATGCATCATTCCGGATCTCATCAAGCTCATTTAATTAAAGTTTGCAAAGCGAGCTAGCCTTGTCAATGTCAAAATTTAAAGCTCGAATTGCCCAATAGGCTTTGTGTTCAATCTCCACAAGCAAGTGGCAAGCTTTCCCATAGACAAGTCTATAAGGGGACATTCCAATGGGTGTCTTGTAAGCGGTACTGGTGAGCCCAAAGTGCATCATCTAATCTTAGAGACCAATCCTTGCGATCCGGCCTCACCGTCTTTTTCAAAATCTATTTGATTTCTCTATTGGAGATTTCAGCTCGCCCACTTGTCTGTGGGTGGTATGGGGTACTCACTTTATGCTTAATACCGTATTTCTTCATTAAATCTTCAAAAGGTCTGTTGCAAAAGTGAGAACCACCATCACTAATGATGGCTCAAGGCGTTCCAAATCTAGAAAGTATATTTTCTTTGAGGAACTTGAGAACCGTACGATGATCGTTGGTTCTACATGGGATAGCCTCTATCCATTTAGACACATAGTCTACGGCAAGCAATATATAGACATGTCTAAAAGATGAGGGGAATGGCCCCATGAAATCAATGCCCCAACAGTCAAAGACTTCAAGATGTTGAATTGGGGTAAGAGGCATCATATTTCGATGGGATAATCCTCCTAACTTTAGGCAACGCTCGCATGCTTTGCAAAACTCGTGGGTGTCCTTAAATAGCGTGAGCCAATAAAAACCACACTGCAGAATTTTTGCCGTGGTTTTCTTGGCGAAAAAATGACACCCACATGCTTGATCATGGCAAAACGAGATGACGGAATTATGTTCATCATCACGGACACATCTCCTTATAATTTGGTCTAGGAAATATTTAAACAGTAAAGGTTCATCCCAGAAAAGTCTGCACACTTCCCTTAGAAATTTACGTTTGTCCTGCGCAGTCCAATGAATCGGCATCGCACCTGTGGATAGATAATTAGCTATGTCAGCGTACCATGGTAGATGCGTAGCAACAAAGAGTTGCTCATCAGGGAATGAGTCCTCAATAGGTGACTCGTCGATGGAATTAGGTAGTACTAGGCGGCATAGATGATCCGCAACTGCATTTTCTACCCCCTTCTTGTCTTTGATCTCCAAATCAAATTCTTGAAGGAGTAGGATCCATCTAAGCAAACGGGGCTTAGCATCCTTCTTAGAAAGAAGGTGTTTCAGCGCCGCATGATCTGTGTAAACGATGACTTTGGATCCTATTAAGTAAGGCCTGAATTTGTCTAAGGCAAAAATGATTACTAGGAGCTCTTTTTCCGTAGTCGAGTAATTAACTTGGGTGGGATTCAAGGTCCTACTTGCGTAGTAGATAACATGGGGCTTCTTGTCTTTCTTTTGGCCTAACACCGCCCCAATAGCATAATCGCTCGCGTCGCACATCAACTCAAAAGGTATGGACCAATCTGGTGGTTACATGATAGGAGCAGTTGTCAACATGTCTTTTAGTTTTGAAAAAGCTAATTGACATTCGGCACTCCACTCAAATTGGTTCTCCTTTTGTAGAAGGTTACATAAAGGCCTTGAGGTGTGACTAAAATCCTTTATGAATCTTCTATAGAAACCTGGCATGTCCAAGGAAGGACCGCACATCGCGAATACTTTTGGGTGGTAGTAGATTGGAAATTATGTCAATTTTTGCCCGATCTACCTCTATTCCATTGGATGAGATGATATGTCCAAGGACTATTCCTCTTTGTACCATGAAATGACACTTTTCCTAGTTTAAAACGAGATTCTTCTCCTCACACCTCATCAAGACCAACTTCAAGTGATTGAGGCACTCGTCAAAAGTACAACAAAAAACAGAAAAGTCATCCATGAACACCTCAAGAAACTCACCCACCATGTCCGAGAAAATACTCAACATGCATCGTTGGAATGTGGCGGGTGCATTACATAGCCCGAATGGCATTCTTCAGTATGCGAAGTACCAAACGGGAATGTAAATGTGGTTTTCTCTTGGTCCTCTGGGGCTATCTCAATTTGGTTGTATCCGGAATAGCCATCTAGCAAGCAATAATAGGAATGACCAGCTAATCTCTCCAAAATTTGATCCATGAATGGGAGAGGGAAGTGATCCTTCCTAGTAACCGTGTTGAGCTTCCGGTAATCAATACACATACGCCAACAGGTGGTTACTCTAGTCGGTATAAGCTCGTTGTTAGCGTTTTCTACGATGGTAATACCAGATTTCTTGGGGACAACTTGGGTAGGACTCACCCATTAGCTATCCGAGATGGGGTAGATGATACCCACATCTAAGAGCTTTAACACCTCGGCTTTGACAACCTCCATCATGTTCAGATTTAGCCTTCTTTGAGGTTGTCTAGTCATTTTTGCATTTTCTTCAAGGTGTATACGGTGAGTACAAATCGAAGAATCTATCCCTTTGAGATCCACTATTGTCCAACCTATGGCTCCCCTATGTTCTTTGAGTAGCTCAATCAACTTGAGCTCTTGGTCTTTCTCTAGGTGAGAGGTAATGACAACTGAGAAAGTTTCCTCTTGACCTAAATATACATATTTAAGCTCGGACGGCAATGGTTTAAGGTCAAGCTTCGGTGGTTTGATGTTAGATGGTAGAGGCCTTGATGTGGTTGGTGACAATTTTTCAAAGTGGGGCCTCCACCGGCTAGTACCAACTACCGGTCTCTCTATATTCAATGCTCGCACAATTTCACTAATTATGGGGTCTTTGGAATCCACGAAATGTGCCAAGCATGTCTTCAAGCTTTCTAGTGGTTCCAGTTGGAGGTGTTCTTCTTCTTCAAAAGATTCGAGCATGTTTACCTCGAAGAACTCGTCATCATCAACATCCTTATGTCTTTTGCCCAAGTGGAACATATTCACCTCTAATGTCATGTTCCCAAAGGATAATTGCATCACCCCATTCCGACAATTGATGATTGCGTTTGATGTAGCAAGGAATGGGCAGCCTAAGATCACCGGTATTTGAGTGCTATCATCTAAAATCGGTTGTGTGTCCAAGACGATAAAATCTACCGGGTAGTAGAATTTGTCAACTTGGACTAGAACATCCTCAACTATCCCCCTCGGTACACGGATGGATCTATCAGCAAGTTGCAATGTGGTTTTGGTGGGTTTCAATTCACCAAGACCCAATTGCTCATATACCGTGTATGGGATCAAGTTTACGCTTGCCCCCAAATCTAGCAATGCACGCTCAATCCGGTAGTCTCCAATGATACATGAGATTGTGGGACTACCGGGATCTTTAAATTTTGGGGGGGTCTTTTGAGTGAGAATGGCACTCACTTGCTCATTTAAGAAGGCCTTTTGCTGCACGTTATATTTGCGTTTAGTTGTGCATAGGTCCTTTAGTAACTTGGCATAAGAGGGGATTTGTTTGATGGCATCAAGCAAAGGAATGTTTATCTTGACTTGTCTGAAAATCTCTAGAATATCATGAGAGTTTGGAAGAGATTTTGGGGCAACCAATCTCGAAGGGAATGGTGCTACGGGCTTATAGATGCGTTCCTTCTCTTGTGGAGCTAAGTTGGATCCGTCCTCATCCTCAGAATTTACCAGATGATTAGGCTTGTCAGCCTTCACTGGAATAGATTTGTCGATTTGTTTACCACTTCTAAGAGTGGTGACGGATTTGGCTTGCTCCATATGTTGGTTGAAAGGATCAGGGATGCTTACTTCATGTACTTGTTTTAGATTGGGCTAAGGTTGGGCCGGAAAGGTCCCTTCCCTAATATTCAAGCGTCCCTTAATCTCATCAACCGAGACTTTAAGCTCTTGGAACATTTGCTGATTCGATTGATTATTGTGCGTTTGCCCTTGTATAAACGCTTTCAAGGTATCCTCCATTGAGAATTGAGGTGGGGCCATATTTTGCATGGGTGGCCCTCCTTGAGAGTTGGTAGGATTGCCCGTGGGAGCATTCTTCCAACTGAAATTTGGGTGGTTCTTCCAACTAGTATTGTACGTATTACCCATCGGTCCATTGAAAGGCCGTTGATACCCATATGTGGCATTTGCATGTTCATGTAATACCTCTTGAAATGCAGAATTGTAGGACAATCTTACTTAGCGTGTAAATTGGTAAAACAAATCCCACATATAGTTTCAATAGCTTCATTGGACTTTGGAAATCCACTTTTACTAAGTTCCATGGCCTCAATCTTCCTTGTGAGGTTGGCTATCCTTGCATTCAGGTCGTCTTCCTCCTTGAGGATATAGATCCCTCCTTTCTCTTTCTCTTGAGTAGGCTTGGGGTTATTGGGTTTATCCGAGGTATCCCAAGATTGGGCATTCTCGGCCAACATATCCAAATGACGCCAAGCTTCATCTGGATTTTTGCTCATGAACTCGCCATTGCACATCATCTGTACAAATTGGCGCATATTGGAACTTAATCCACGTTGAAAAAGTTTATAATTCGCCAACTCTCATAGCCATGATGTGGGCAAGCAAGTAGGAGGTCCTTAAATCTCTCCCAACATTGGAAGAAAGATTCACCCTCTTTAGCCAAAAAATTCATTATGGCTCTTAGAAGGGTGTTTGTTTTATGAGCCGGGAAGAACTTTTTCAAGAATTCCCGGGTCATCTCATTCCATGACCCAATCGAATGTGGTCTAAGAGAGTGAAGCCAATTTTTTGCTCTTTCTTTCAATGAAAAGGGAAAGAGTTTAAGCTTAATGGTATCTTCAGAGACGTTGGTGTATTGCAAAGTAGCCACCACTTCTTCAAATTCTTGCAAGTGTAGATATGGGTTGCCAGAGTATAGCCCATGGAACTTTGGTATAAGTTAAATTACACCCGGCTTTATATCAATGTTTCCCCCGTTTGATGGTAGAACCACACAAGAGGGTGTAGTTGCACCGGCTGGTTGTAGGTAGTCCCGTAGTGATCTCATTGGAAGAACGTTATATACCTCATTCTCTCCTACTCCCTTTTGATTTGTGTTTGTAGTTGGAGTGGGGGGAGGATTCCTTAAAGGTGTTTGATCCATACTCCCCAAACTTTCACAATGTTCTTGGTAATTTCGGACTCGTCTATGGACTGACAATGGTCCAACTTGGCCACCTTCATATTGTAGACGATTGGAGTGGTCACGTTCTCAACGAGACATAAACCACTCAACTAAAAACTAAACTAGTCCTAAAATCTGAAAAATTGAAAAATCTGCAAAAAGGCTAAGTTAGAAGGATATTACCCGATGTGCTTGAACTAGAGAAGGAATCCTACAAAATAAACAATTTTTATTAGTTCTAAGAAATCAGAAAAACCCTATCGAATTCTACTTCTACAGCCGCTAAACAATTTGAAAACCGTTATCTAAATTCCCCGGCAGCGGCGCCAAAAACTTGTTCGCTCGCCTCAAGTGTAAGGCTGCAATGTAGTAATAAAACTCGGTAAGACCGAGGTCGATCCACAGGGAATTGGAAAAGAGGTTCCAAACCATTCCAGCAACTCAGTTTGCAATTAAATAAGAGATTTAATTAGAACAGTTATGATAAAACATGAACTTTAATGAGAACAGTAATTTAAGGTACTATGGCATTCAAGGATCCACTTATAACCATCCCATGTCAATCTAATCAATCCAAGCAAAATACACAACTAGATGTGAAGTCCTATCTCCCATCTAGTTGAAAAATAAAGCATTAAACACATTCAATCCCACTCAAGTTGAACTTCCAAGTTCTAGTCCCATTCATCAATGTAGAATTCAAAATTATAGCCTTCGGAGTAACAGCCATGCCTATGGACTATGGCCTGCTCAAGGATTACTATAATTCGAATCTAAACTAGCACAACACGATAATCTCAGAGAATTGCAAGGAATCTATGTCCGGAGCACATGAACTCTCATAAAACATCTCAAACTATCAACTTGAAGAACTAGAATAAGTAAAAATGCAAACTTGAAGTAAAATTACTTGAATTAACTGAATCAAACATGAAATTGGCTCCAAGCTTTACCTCTCAGCCTTAGCTGAGAGATTCTAGCCGAGCATTGTCATATTACAACTAAAACTCATGAAAGAACTAGAAAACATAGAAAAATGGGAGTTTGGAGGGTTGCAGACGCTCCACGACGGCTTCCTTCCTCTCCAACGACGTCTCTTAGCTTCTATGTTACCCTAGGAAGAACCCCTAGGTGTCCTTTTATAGTGAGAACGCTCGGTTGCGTCAGAATCTTCCAGAAATCGGGTAAGGTTACGCACTGCACAGAAGAAATCGGAGTCCCGATTTAGAAAGGACACTGTTTTCACATAGCCGACCGGTCTATACTGGTCGGACTGGGCTGGCCAACCGGTCACGATCGGTCGGACCTGTCTTGGATTCAGTCCAGCAAGCTCAATGGGGAGGGCGACCTGCTGGCCGACTGGTCGGACCCCTCTGGTCCTTCTGTCTAGCATCCAGGAAAGGATGGCCGACCGGTTAAGACCGGTCGGACTACTTTGGCCGACCGGTCAGGCTGCTATTCTTCTTCTTTTTCTTCCTTCCTTTCTTCTACTTTCTTTCCTCCTTGCTTTCTTCTTTCTTTGGTCCTTCTTCAACCTTCACCTAATAGCTTCAAATGGCTCTTTTTAGTCTCCAATTGGGTGAAGTCCACTCTCATTCCTACAATCACCAAACATGCGTTAGACGACCTTTTAAACATGAAAACCATGCATATAATGTGATGTAGTGGGCTATGCAATGTATAAATTGGAGGTTCAACATGTGGCTCGGGTTCCTTGCTCCGCACCTCCTCCGGCTGCTCAGATCCAGGCTGATGCTTTAGCCGATGCCCTCGTGGGCCAGCCTGGGTTTCGTTTCACGATCCCTGGATAGTGACTACGACGAGTGGTACTTGTTGTACGGACATGGGCCTCTTCTTCCTTCACTCTACGTTCCAGGGGGTCGTCGCAGGTATGCTGGAGGATCAGTGACAGCTCCTCTGATGGACCTTCATCGTCAGGAGCGGGATGAGAGGAGAGATGATGATGATTATGTTGGTGATCTGTAGCTTGCTTCTGTATTCAGCTTGTTTGATGTATGACCTTTTGACATTTTTAAGGCCTTTTGCTTAACCTTTCTTCTGTATCAAAATCGTCTGAATGAATATACAACCCTGATTTGTCTCAGAACCTCTTGATGATGCTTGGATGTTTTGACTCTCAACTCATTCTTTGATGCTTTGTGGAAGATAAGATTTCTCAACTGTATGGATGATGACTTGAATAGTTCAGATTGCTTGATTGGGCCACGTGGGCCCTTTTCAGACTTCGGCTTTACTTTGGAGCACCTGTCCATGATGTTTTGCGAGGCTAGGAAGGCTTTCCATGGTGTGGATGATGACTTGAGCAGCTCAGGTTGCTCTTTTCAGCCATGTGGGCCCACTTGATGATCAGATCCTGGACCTTGACCTTCTTTCTTGGCGATCGAACCCTTGATGTTGTTATTTGATGAGCCATGCAAGCCTTTCCTCGATTTGGATCATGATGATCTAGCCTGGGATGGCTCAGATTGCTTGTGGACCTCTCTTGATCAATTTTCCTTCTCTTTGACTTGATCAAACCCATGTTGGCCGCAGTACTTTATGATTGGATAGGTGGGGTACCTTCTAGATGATTTAGATCAGCCTCCATCGAAATCTGGAGTTGATTGGAGCCTTGAGCAGCCCTTAGGGTGCCATCTACTGACGTGGACTGCCAGTCTCACCTACCAAAGATTGTGAAGCCAATCCCGCGGAGAGAGAGGGAGACCGTCCGTACGGGCGGCCCACAGGGGGCCGCCCAAACCTCTCCTCATGTGCAGTCTGGGTTGACTCGTGCTCGGACATTCTCCTCTGCTCACTGCTCCTGTCCCCACATTCTCTGTACTGGAGAATTCGATTCCAGCCATGAATCCCCTTTTCTCTTTGTCTTTTCTCCTCATCTTGTCCTTTTCTTACTTTGTCCTTTCTCATGCAGCCCTTGATGATGATTTGGGGGCCATTGTGGGAGAAGTTGGTGGGTCCCACACTTCAGAAAGTGGTGAAGGCTTTAATGATGGTGGGATGCTTTTGAATGATGGTGTAGATGGAGTATTGAATGAGGCCATTGATGGTGGATTAAGGGTGGTTGTTGGGGAAGCTTTGAATGGCCCCATTAATGGCAGCCATGTTGAAAATTCAGATTTGAATGGATCATTAATTATGGGAGGATGGATGGTATGGATGAGATGGGGAGATGGGCCGTTGGTGAAGCTATGCACCCTTTGAGTGTGGGCCGCATGGATGATGTGATCGATGGTGATGATGGGGTCACGATGGACATAGATGGGCTGATCTCATGTTTGGATGGTATGGATGGTTCAGATGATAGCTTTGATGGCTTGGATGCTCTTGATGATGGCCGAGATGTGCGGTACACTTGCTTGGGTGGACTCGATGTGATCATTGATGATGTCCCCCTGATGATGGATGGTGTGGATGTCCCGATGATCCTTTTGATTGGACAGAGTGATGATTGGATTCATGACTTCATGTTAGAGAGGACTGCAGGTCCAGATCTGACCGTTGATTCTTCGATCGGGATTGCCGAGGCCTTTCTTGATGGCTCAGATTTATTTTTCAGCGATCAGATTGGTCAGGATGCCACAATGTGCGGCGTGATCTTTGCTGATGACCCTTTTGACGGAGAGTATCGACCTTATTCAGATCGTCGACCCTTTACACATTCGGTTCAAGAGGTGGTAGAGTCTTCTCATGCGGCTGAGGTTGTGACTGTTTCAGATAGCGATGCAATTATATCAGACATAGCCGATACTGAGGATAGGTTAGGGGCTGTTGAGTTTGCAGAAGTTCCATCTTTTTCTTCTCCTTCGCCCGTTGATCTTCCGATCCTTGATGAGCTGTCGTCGATACCTGGGCCTTTTGTTCTTGAGGGGATACCTGTGAGGACTTGCCAGTTGCTTCCTCGTCCTTCTTGCTCGCCACGACTGCTTGCTTGGCTTGACAGCTTATCGGCTTATGAGATTCGAGATTTGGAGTTTATGGCTTTGGTGGTTTGATCCATATGGCTAGAGTTGATATTGATTGGAGGATGCTCGGGGCTGCACTGATTGACTGGGTCCCTTCGTTGAACTTGTTTGCGTTCAACGATATGGAGATGGGACCTTCTTTGGAGGAGCTTGCGCGTTTGACCGGTCTTCCTTGGGATTACGCTCAGTATTTTTCGCCGAAGACTTTGCCGAAGATTGCCACCCCGCAGAACTGGTTTGGGATCCGTATCTTGTTCAGCCTGCAGCTGCCGGCCAAGATGCCGTGATGTTCTCCTTGGACTTGCTGTATGATCTTTTCTCGGGCTCTCGGAGTGTGGCAGGGTCCTTACTTTCTCGGAATGCACTGATGTTCTGTTTGATAGCTAAGGTGCTATTCTCAGGATGGCACAGATCTCAGACTCCTCTGCTCTTTAAGGTGATGAGCCGAGTTGTTCGATGGCAGGGGATCATTTCTCTCATCCTGGCTAAGCTGTTTAATGGGCTGACTGATTGTGCCCTGGACCGCACTCATGTCCTTCGCGGCTGCTGTGCATTTCTCCAAGTATATTTTCTGCACTTTTTTTCTTTTCATGTCTTTTGGGAATTGCTTTGCTTTAGCTGAACCTCTTTACTTTCTTACAATCAGATCTGCCTATGGGAGCGTCTTTCGCTGACCGTTCCTGTATCATTTCCTGGCACCTGTCGCCCAGACCTCATGCGACACATCATGGAGATTCTTCCGCATACGGCTAGGATGAGTGAGCCCTTGTATCTCAGGATGTTTGCTGAGCTTCGTGACGGGAATGTTCGTTGGGAGTCATCTTGGCTTTCACTTCCTCCAGTACTTTGTGATGCGCACCGCCTTCCTCTGATGCTGGTAGGCTTTCGATCTTACTTTTCTTATCACCCCATCCGGTTCCTGCGGCGGTTTGGGTATGAGCAGGACGTTCCTCCTTTTACTTTCACGGGTATCGGGCATCGAGTACTTCCATCTAGATCATCGGACTTTAGGACTCGAATTGATGGATCCTGGGCGAGTCACTTGATTGCTGACTTGCTTGCCTTTGAGTTGCGGACTTTTCCGATGATGACTGCCCCATATCAGCATTGGGTTACTGATCAGTCTCTGTATCGATGCATTCCTTGCTGGCATTAGACTGCCGATGAGGATGAGCAAGATATTCTTGGGGATGCTGGCTCTTCATCTGGTTCATACGAGCCCTTTGAGGAGCGCCCATTCATCGATCCTAGTTTCCTCTTGGCCACTCATGGCCATTTGCTATCTGAGATCTCTGCACTTCGGTATCATTGTGAGATGATGTCGAGGAGATTGGCTGCCGATCAGAGGTTGTCTAATGAGGAGACAGCGATCCGTAGCCTTGAGTGAGATGAGGTACATTACCTGCGTATGGAGGTGAGCAGGTTGAGAGCGAGGCTATTTCATTATGAGTCAGAGGACTTACCTGATGTGGCCAAGGAGGGTGGCAGAGATTGATTATGTCGGTTGTCTATACGTCACTTTTTGCGTAGTACGTGATTGGTGATGATGCATTTTTTTGTATTTTTTTGAAAAGATAAATGATATATGTAAAAGAAACATGATGCATTTAATGAAAAGAGAAAACTTTTTGAGAACTTATTGTGCCATGAGTTGTCTTATGAGTGTGTCTGGATTTTGGGCCGGGACATAGGAATCAGAACTGAGGCTCGGCCAATGCTTTGACTGATGTATCGAGATTGACTTGTGTGAGATCCCTTTGTTTCCCTAGAGGTGTAGGCAATGGAAACTGTCGCTTCCTGAGATTGTCAGAGTTTGTAGAGTTCTTTGTTTCCGACTGTACTTCTTCTTGTTCTTGAACTGTAACTGGTTGAACTGATCTAGACCATCTGGTTTCTTGGTACCTGCACCTTTTTCTGTTCTCTCTTTTTTTTCTTTCTTTTTTTTTTGAGCCATTTTTGCTTGTAGCGCTCTTTCGAGTTTTCACCACAACCGGCCTATTCCCGTCATTTTTGCCCATAGCGCCCTTTCGGGTTTTCACCACGTCCCGGGTATTTGATCTTGCCTGCCCCTTGGAAGCTATGCTATTTTTACCCTCGGCACCCTTTCGGGTTTTCACCAAGTCCGCTGTATGCCCACTGTTTTTACTTGGAGCGCCCTTTCGAGTTTTCACTCCACCCTTTTTGTTTAGGCACACATTTTTTTTTGGATAACTACAGCTGCTGGAGGTCAGGAATCCATCATTGCCGGCCGATGGTAGTCTTTTCAACCCTTATCCTAAGTTACAATGATAGGACTGTCAGTCTTAGCTACAGACCCTTCTGAGATGGATGGATGGGTGACTGTGTTTCATCTCGGGTTGATTTTTCTTGGATGCCTTGTTTTGGCTTCCCATTTTCTTTCCTTTTTTTTCTTTTTTTTTTCTTTCTTTTTTCCTTTTGAAACACTTATTGGTGGACGGGAATGATTTCTCAGAAGTTTTAGCTTCGACCCCTTGACTTCAGCTCTATTAATGTAACTCTTGATAAGGTCAGAATGACTTACCCGTGAAAGATCTTAACTTTGTCGGCGTTGATTGGCTCAGGAAGATCCACCCCTCTCATGCTGGTGAGTCTGAGGGCGCCTCCGGGAAGTACTTCTCTGATGATCAGTGGTCCGTCCCATGAAGGTTTGAACTTTCCTTTGGGTTCAGGAAGGTGCGACGGCAGAATCTTCTTTATGACCATGTCGCCCACCTTGAAACTTCTTTTTTGGACTCTCTTGTTGTAAGCCTAAGCGATCCTTTTCTGATAGCACTGGGAATGACTTAGCGCACGAATGCGCTTCTCATCTGCGAGCTGTAACTGATCAAATCTAGCCCGTTGCCATTCTCCTTCTTCGATTCCGCTTTCCACTAGCACTCGTAGTGATGGTATTTCCACCTCGACTGGTAGAACTGCTTCCATTCCATAAGTAAGTTCGAAAGGAGTAAAGCCTGTAGCAGACCGTACAGATGTTTGATAGGCCCAAAATGCATATGGAAACATATCTGACCAATCTCGATAGGTCATGACTATCTTCTTGAGTATCCTGACGATTGTTTTGTTTGCGGATTCTACCCCACCATTCATCTGAGGGCGGTAAGGGCTCGACCTGATGACGTTGAATTTTGAACTTGCTGAGGAAGCCATCCATCTTCTTGTTGACGAACGGGGTCCCATTATCTATGATGATAGCATTAGGGATTTCATACCGGCATATGATGTTGTTTTTCATGAATTTGATCACCTGGGATGCTGCAATCATGGTGTAGGAGGCTATTTCTACCCACTTGGTGAAGTAGTCGACTGCCACAAGTATATACTCATGACCGTTTGATGATTTGGGACTAATCTTCCCAATGATGTCGAGTCCCCACATGGAGAAGGGCCAGGGAGTTGTCAGGTTGTATAGTTCTAATGAGGGGGCATGAATTTGATTCGTGTGCTCCTGGCACTTGAAGCATTTTCTGACATGCTTGCAGCAGTCTGTCTCCATGGTGAGCCAATAGTAGTCGAGTGTAGAATCTTCTTTGCCATCATGTGCCCATTCATGTGTGGGCCACAGATTCCTTTGTGTGTTTCTTTCATGATCTTTGCAGCTTCTATTTCACCGACGCATCGAAGGAGGATGTGATTATAGGATCACTTGTAAAGAATTTCACCACTGATGGTGAACTGGCCGGCCAAACGCTGAATGGTTCGGCAATCTGTTGCTGTTGCTGCCTCCGAATACTCCTGTGTTTCGAGATATTGCTTGATGTCAGCATACCAGGGTTTGTCAGGGGCAGCTTCGGCTTCTTCTATTTGCAGGCAGAAAGCAGGTTCATCTTAAGTTTCGACTGTGAGCTCCCATTCTGAAGCTCCTTTCGGGATCTCGAGCATTGATGCAAGTGTAGCGAGAGCATCTGCAAACTAATTCTTGGCCCTGGGCATGTATGTGTTAGAACTAGAAAAATGAACTCCAAAAGGACATTTTCCTTGAAATGTGGTGTTTTGTTGCTCTGGGGTTTTGAATAATGGAAAAATTCATAGACAATCATAAGCATTCATGAAAGATACACACGAAGAGATATCGCAAGGCGAATTTTATTCCAGAGATCCTGAGATCTTTTACATTCCAAGTCGTGATCTGGTACGAGCCCTTAATTACATCGAATGATCGATGACCCTTGATTAAAAGGCAAAAGACTAGTCAGCAGGGACTATGGTCTTAGAGTTTGTGGTCATAGAGACCTGTATTTGTTTTGTTATGGACCGAACCATCTTTGTATTAGTCAGATGTCTATGTCCCATGTTTTGGCCGGAGATCCGGGCTGAGACTATCAGGGTTTATAATTGAGAAGGACGACTCTGAGCCTGCGCCTGTCAATGTATGGACAGGTGACCTCGGGAAGTCCACTCTGCAGTTGTGTATACCTGCGTAGCCCAACCGACGGATGCCGTTTTTAATGGGTAGGGCATCGACTGTTGTGTTGCGGCAGTTCATAACAATTGTTTTGTAGTGAATTGAAACTCTTTGGTGTGGTTTATCGTGATCACCATAGTCCCGTTTGTCTAGCTTTCGACTCAAGTCGGATCACATCTTTACAGTAAATATAAATGATGACAGGTTTCCATAGTTCTGGATGCTGGCAGCGTCTCTTTCGAGAAGTCGTTTCGTTCATCGTGTCGAATCAGATTGAACTTTGAAGATGCACAATTCTGCTCATTTTAGAAATCCTGAAACGTCCATTTGACCATTCCATTACGTCCGGAACGCTCGAAATACCCAAAATAGGCTCAAGTGGCACTTGAAAACACTTAAAATTGAGTCCGGTGCACCCATAAACATGTTCTGGAATTGGCTGATTTTTTTGGGTGCGTGGGACATAATTTATGGGTGCGTGGGAGTCCAACGCACCTTGAAAATACATGTCTGAATTATGTTAATTTTACAGATGCATGGGGTAATTTTCGGGTGCGTTGGGGTCCAATGCACCCTGAAAATACAAATCCACTTTTTTTTGTTGAATTTTCGGATGTGTCGAGCTATTTTCAGGTGCGTGGGAGTCCGATGCACCCTGAAAATACATATCTGAATTATGTTGAATTTTCGAGTGCGTGAAGCTATTTTCGGGTGCGTGCCCACACTTGTGATTTTTTATAATCCGGACCTGCGATGGTGTTGGTCAGAGTGACCTTCCGGTGGAAGATGCCGGCGATCGGAAAAGAATTCCGGTCACCGGGAAAGTTTTTCGGCTGTCGGAAAGGGATTCCAGCGAGGGTTTCCGGCGACAAATCCCAGATACTCAGGGGATAATAGCTCTCTCTCTCTCTTAATCTCTCCCGATCTGTCTAAATGAACAGTAGGAGGGGTATTTATACCCGAAAATACCGGACAGTGACCAATGAGGGCCTGCCACGTATGGCGCCTCCCATAAAGTCTTTGACGCACCCCCAAATAGGCACTTGGGAGCTCCGACGCATCCAAAAATGATATTTTGAAAAGTGCTGATTTTATGGATGCGTCGAGCTATTTTTGGGTGCGTTGGAGTCCAATGCATCCAAAAAATACCATGCTGGTTTTGGTGATTTTATGGGTGCGTTGGGCTATTTTAGGGTGCGTTGCAGTCTAATGCATCCTGAAATTGCAGTTCTGTATTTTCTGAATTTATGGACGCGTCGAGGGTATTTTTAGGGTGCGTCAAGCCATTTTTGGATGCGTTAGAGGTAAAATACATCCTGAAACACTTCTTGAATTTTCATGAATTTAAGGGTGCGTTAGACTGAATAAATGGGTGCGCTTGACGTACCCGTGTCTTGCAAAATTGGGTTTTGCGAAACGGAGGGCTTGTGGGGCCCGTTTCTCGATGAATCGCCATGCACTGCTTATCACAATTGATGAAGAACGTGTCTGCTTGATTCCAGAAGGTTTTGATCACGGTGATCCGTGGGGCCCACCGGAGAAAATGGCTAAGTACTGGATCCTTTGCAAAATCTGGGTATTTGGGTGCGTCGGGTAGTATTTTGTGGGATTTCCTCGAAGCACGTGCCCAATTGATTTGTTTTGGAGGGTACTGACTTTTGAGACCCCAACAGATGCCCCTCCGGTGCGTTGCGATGGACCTACAACCGTTCATCGAGACGCATCGGATTCCCGGGTCCACACTATAAATAGATAAGATAGCTTGATTTCATTTCATTCTTTGTTTTTTACTGTGCATTTGCTCTGCCTTCGACTCACCCAAATATTCTCCAACGCACCCATTTAATATCGCCAGCGCACCCAAAAAAGGTCCAGCGCACCTTTTTATTTCAAATACTTGGATTTTTGGGTTGCGCCAAGCGTGACGCACCCAAATAATGACTTGGTGGAATTCTTGATTTGAAGGGTGCGTTGCGCTCAACGCACCCAAGTATTCAAACTTTGTTAAATTTTGGAATTTTCAGGGTGCGTTGCGCTCAACGCACCCAAGTACTCAAACTTGGTTAAATTTTTGGAATTTTCAGGGTGCGTTGCGCTCAACGCACCCCTCGTCACAAGTTGGGAAACCCTTAGATTTTTAAGGGTGCGTTGGGTGTGACGCACCCAAATATCATACTTAAAAAAAATCAGCGAATTTTGAGGTGCGTCAGGCGTGACGCACCCGTATACTGGACTTAGCCAATTTTGGTATTTTGGGGTGCGTTGGAGGTCGACGCACCCAGATATTCAACTTTGCATCTTTTTGTAAATTTTGATTATTTTAGGGGTGTGTTGGGTCCGACGTACCCAGTTTCCCGGATTTGGACTTTTTGCTTCTGAGGGCTCTTTCGTGTGTAAATTTGGCCCAACACTGCCTGTTATATCCACATTTTGGGTGGGCAAAGCTATTCCCGTGGCGACAGGGATCGTTACTTTAAAGGATATGGGGCCCCGCACTTCCGTCATCAATTTTCATGTGCATTTATTGTTATCCGGAAGCTGTGTCGGGTCTCATATACTTTAAATCTTGGGCTATGCCTGACCAAAAATGACATTTTCTGGAATTATCATGATTAATTTAGGTAGAGTTTAGACGTACCTGCGCATGCCTCCATTGACTTTGGATCTGATGTAAATAATCTTCATATGCTTCCTCTCTTTACTCCTTTTGTCGAATTGCCGCGGTTCTCAAATCGGGTTGTTAGTCTTATTTTTTCCAGCAGACAATGGTTGCGACTCGTGCCTCCTTACGCGCAGCTCGTGACTGCTTGCAACGGCTCTTTGACTCCCTTAATCGTCTGGAAGCTCGGTCATCCATCCATTTTCAATATGATGAGGTGTCTGAGGCTTTATCCAGGCTCGGTGCGGATTCTCGTCTCATACTACAGGCCATCCGGAATGTTTCGCTTATGGCCTCCACTTTTGATGAGCATAGGGAGGCCATTCTTGGTTTTCTCCATTTTCAATATGATGAGGTGTCTGAGGCTTTATCCAGGCTCGGTGCGGATTCTCGTCTCATACTACAGGCCATCCGGAATGTTTCGCTTATGGCCTTCCTCTTTTGATGAGCATAGGGAGACCATTCTTGGTTTTATTGGCGACTCTTCGTTTTCGGAAGAACTGGAGCTTCTTGAGGCAGCGGAGCCTCCCTTGGCTGATTCTTTCCTGGCCTTATTGAGCTAGCTTAACTCTCTAAAGAGGGGAAAAGGGCAAAAAGACGATTCCTGGCTTTGACTGTCCCACTGGCGGAGGCCGAATTTCTGGATCATCGTGCCAGCATCTGGAGAAGGATCAGAGAGGCCTTGAGGGAATATGACGATCTGGCGATCGATGTCTCCATAGTGAGGAACTGGGCAAATGCTGAACACGTGCACTTCGACCTCGTGTAGCAGTGCATCTCCCATTTAATGGACCTGACTTCTAAGGAAGCCCGGGTCCAAGCGAAGGTGGACGAATTGAAGGCTCGGATTCTTCCTCTGCTGCAAGACTGAGATCATTTCCTGTCTGCGGGAAGGGGATCTCGCAATTTTGTGTTGTCTTATGACAAACTCTAACTTTATCATTTAAACAATCGATATGACAGTTTGAACATTTTGGGCCTGTCTCAGTTAATGGGTGATGATTATGTTGTTTTCTCTTTCTTTTATCCGTCCTTGTTTGTATGTGTTGATGATGTCGAATTCGGAGAGGAGAAGGGCCCATTTAGCTAAACGCCCAGACAGCATAGGCCGGTTCATAAGGAACTTGATCGGATCCGCCTTGGATATCAACGTTATTTGGTGCGAGAGGCAGTAATGCCTCAGTTTCTTTACAGCAAAAATGAGAGCGAGACATATCTTTTCAATTGCTGAATAGTTGAATTCGGCCCCTACCAGCATGCGGCTTAAGTAATATAGTGCATTCTCCTTCTCTTCTTCATTCTTCTGTGCTAGGAGTGACCCCAGTGAGTTATCACCTACTGCGATGTACAGAATCAGTGGTTTTCCCTTGATTGGGGCGGCAAGGACTGGCGAATTCCCGAGCATCTCTTTTAGAGAGTCGAAGGCTTTCTGACAAGCGTCGTCCCATTCAAACTTAACATCTTTCTTGTTGAGGCGGGAGAAGGTTGACAACGACCAGCCAAGTTCGAGATGAATCTCCTCAGATATGCTACGCGGCCTTGAAAACTCTTCAACTGCTTCAGGTTCTTCGGAGGCGGCATTTCTATGATGGCCTTGATCTTTGCGGGATCGATTTCTATGCCCCTGTGTTTGACCACGAAGCCTAAAAATTTGCCAGACGCAACTCCGAACGCGCATTTTAGTGGATTCATACGGAGACTTTTCTTGCGCAACCGTTGGAACACTTGCCTTAGGTGTTCTCTGTGCTGCTCGTGATTGGCCGACCTTACGACTAGATCATCTACATAGCATTCGACGTGTTTGTGCATCATATCCTGAAATATAACGTGCATTGCACGCTGGTATGTTGCCCCTGCATTCTTTAATCCGAAGGGCATTACGCGATAACAGTAGATGCCGAGGGTTGTACGGAAGGCCGTATCTTCTTCATCTTCCGGGGCCATGCGAATCTGATTGTATCTCGAATACCCGTCCATGAAGGACATTACTGCATATCCCGTTGTGCTGTCAATCAATAATTCTGGAATTGGCAAAGGAAAATCATCTTTCGGGCAGGCTTCATTAAGATTCTGGAAGTCAACGCAAACTCGGATCTGTCCGCTCTTCTTCTTGACTGGCACGATGTTTGAAATCCATCGGGGGTACTTCACCTCTCGAACGAATCCGGCCTGAATTAGTTTCTTGATTTCTTCTTCAATCTTAGGTACAACATCAGGATGAAACCGCCGTTGTGGCTGCTTCACTGGCTTCTTTTCCTTCATGATACTTAGCTTGTGCATGGCGATTGCCGGACTGAGCCCGGGCATTTCTTAATATGTCCAGGCAAAGATGTCTTTATTCTCCTTTAATAACCGTATGTATTTCTCTCTTTCATTTTCTAGGACGTTCCTGGTCAAATATGTATTCCTAAGTTCTTCGATGGTGCCCAAATTCACCTCTTCGAGTTCATCAATCGTCGGTTGTCCACCGTCTTCTAGTTGCACGGGTGCGACACTTGGGTGGATTATGTCGATAGAATCTTGCGACTGGATTCCTTCTACCGGGCCAATGGTTGCCATGTTTATGCTTGCCTTTGCTCCTAGACCTTCTCTGTTTCTGTATACTTGCTTATATTCTTCAAATGGAGCTAGCAATCTTTTCTTTGTGTCTGAGCCTTGACTGAAGAATCCCATATTCCTCATAATCTTCTAGCTAGCTTTGCTATATCTCTTCTCTTCTATTGGTCGAGATTGGGCAGACCCTCTTCCTTCTTCTTTCCCTTCTGATGGTAATGGCTGGCTTGGCCCTGAGTGGAACTTGATATCTTTCTGGGTGGCATCTCTTGACGGCACGATGAATTGGCTTGGAGCTTTTGAAAATGGCTTGGTTCTTCCTATCTTGGGTATAGGCATATTGAAGCTGGATTTGAGTACACTCATGTGTTGATCTGAAATCAGTTTTAACACAGACTGCCCTGGCTGACGCAGATGCTGCGGTACCACATAGAATTTCTTCGTAATCGGCTGAGGTTGGTTTTTCTGCTAACATTGGGATCTTCCCTGGGTGATGAGCTGGGGTTTACCTTCCTGTACGCACTTCTCAACTCGAGGTTCTGCCCCTTGTCCTTTCTTCCTTATGTCGGACTTTTTGCTGGTTTTATCGCTTTCGGACGGGTCATAATATTTCGCATCAGCCAAAAATTACTCAGCTATCGTGTATGGCTTCGGATCTGCTGCTATCCTGTATTGGGCACCATCTCTGTTATATTTGAAACACTGGTGATATGTCGAAGGGATTATCCGATTCTGATGGAGCCAGGGCCTTCCTAAAAGGAGGTTGTATGTTGTCACCGCGTCGATCACCTGACACGTTACTTTTGTCGTCAATTCTTCGATCTCTAACATCACCGTGATTGATCCCAGTGTGCGTTGACTATCTTGATTGAACCCTTGAATCATCATGAGACTCGAGCGTAGTGCCGATTGCCTATAACCCAGCTTCTGTAATGTCTTCAATGGCATAATATTCACGGCAGACCCGTCGTCCAACATGCACCTCTTGATCTCGGTGTCCCTGATTGTTCCTGTGACCATCAACGGGCGATTGTGGTCTATTAACTCGGTCGTGCAGTCTTCTTCTGAGAAAGTGATTGTCGCAGGGTGGTTGACATGCATGACTTGTGACACTGGCATGTACCCCTCCCAGAATTTGTCTGTGTTATTCATTTCTTCTTCTATTTCTATCATCATGACCTCCCTGACCTCACTGTCAAGTAAGGCATTGATTAACATTTCTCTATACACTTTCGAGAGACATAGAACGTCGTATATACTTAGCCGGGCGGGAACCTTACGTAAGTGCGACACAACATCATATACTACTGGTCTCGGACTTGGTTGACTAGTCGTGGCTTCACCAACTTTCTCTTTCAACTTTTGCACGTGAGGTCTCCCTTGCGGCCTGTCGTGGACACCATCTTCTTGCATTGGGTCGTCTGGTCTCGGAGGGGTACGGTCAGGCATTTGCCTTCCTGATCGTAAGATGACCGCGTTAACTTCTCTCTCGACTGCTTGAGGGGTTTCTTCGGCCGGTACTTGTTTGGTGAACGACACCATTTCACAATATGCCATGCTCATCACGGGTCGCTTCTGTAATATTTCTCTCCTTCCTCTCCCCCTGTTCCCGCTTTGGTTAACGAGCCTCCGTCTGTTCTCGAGTCTTTTCTTGCTACTGACTAGGGTCCATGGTTCCTTTGGCTCAGGGAATGAAGTCATTAGGTGAATGCTACCTTCTATTGGGATTGCTGAAATTGTCCCGGCTATCTCCCTTGCTGTCTCGGGTACCTTCATGCTGATAACCCCTTGATTGATCAACCCTTGTATCCTTCCTTTCAAGGAGAAGCAATCTTCTGTCTTGTGGCTAATACATTGGTGATATTTGCAATATTTGAGATCGTTTACCCATCCAACTTCATGGGGACAGACGGGCTCAGGTAAACGCATTAAGCCTTCCTCGACCAATTGTTCCATGATCAGAACTAGATCGGCCATATCGAATGTATATGGGCCATTAACCCTTTCTCTTTCGGCTATCGATACGCGTTTAGGTACATAGGGTCTTTTACCCTTGTCTTGCGTGACTGCTGTCTTCATTTCCGTCCTATGATCGACAGCGGGACGTTTTCGATCTTTCTGTTCCTTGACCTTGTCGACCTGGTGGGTTTCTACCACTCTTCCTGTCTCTCTCTTCTGTCTCTCGGGTCTGAAGTTTACCCGGGAAGCTGCTTCTTCCACCAGATGGGCTTTCATTGCGAGTTCGCGAAAGGAGTTGAAGGTGTTACCTGACAGTCCGTACGAGATCATGGGGTCTAGAGCCCTTAGGCACATCTTCATCTGCTCGCCTTCACTGGGTAGTTCACGACATTAAGCTGCCGTAGTTCCCCATCGGTCAATGAATTTCTCGACTGGTTCACCATTCCTCTGTCTGACCAATGCTAGGTCCGTCAACGAGATCTCCCTCTCGGTTGCAAAGAATTTGGAGATGAAAGCGTCTTGCATTTGCTCCCATGTTCTTATAGAGCCGGCCGGTAGCGACATGTACCACTGAAAGTCCTTCCCTGTCAGGGTAGATCCGAATAACCGCATGCAATACTGCAGGACCGTGGACCAATTTCCTAACGTACTCAAGAAGTGGGTGATGTGCTCTTCTGGCGATCCTCTGCCGTCAAATTTTCCAAAATCTGGGCATCTGAAATTAGCTGGGAATGGCACCTCTTCCACCTCTGGCGGGTACGGGACCCGATATTTATAGCTGCCCCTCTTTTCTTTCTCTTTTTCTTGCTGCATCATGTGGGCTATCGTCTGGGATAACTCTTCTCGCGATACGTGAGATGTGGAAAGTGGTGCACGCTCTATTGGCGTGACCCAAAGTTGGGCAGGCGGTTCATGCTCAGTTGGGCCTTTTGCTGCCCCTTGGGATTCCTCTGCCGACTGACGGGTGGGTGGCGCGATACTTTTGGTGGCATTCTGTGATATTAGGGTGGCCAAGGCTTCCTGAATAGCCCTCATCCGATCATTTGTCTCGCGGTTAGCCTCTACCAATCTATCGATCTGATCTTGGTGTGAAGGCAATTCTTCTGCTTCATATGGTCCTTCTTCTTCTCCTTCAGCTATTTGGACCATCACCACTTGTGTTAACAGGATTTCTTGAGGTGACCTCTGCTTCGATTCAAGGGTCGTCATGGGCTCGGCTTTCTTCACATGTGCGGACCCGATAGGTTTCCGAGAGGTGCAGGAGACCTTGGATAACGGCGGAAATTGTTCGGCTGTCATTTTGGGTACTGCGGGTTTGGTTGATATGACCTGGCCATCGATAGGGATCTTCTGCCCCTGCTTTGGCTGCCACTGTTTCTTGATCACGGGGCGAGATCTCGCAACGCTCGCATTTCTATATGCAGCTAGGATGGCAGCTTTCTTCTGTTCTTTCTTCTGTCTCCAGGTCTCAACCAACTGCCATTCTGAGCCTGGGCTAGCAGTTGCGGTTGCGGTGAAACGAGGGAAGTTGAAACCTCCGTTGGCAAGGAAGGTGCACGAACTTGTCATCGAGCATGCCATCTCTTCTGTCTGCGTTACTATCTTGCTAATTCTGCGGTGTCATAAAATTTTTTAGAACAGTTCATAAGTGCGGTCGGGAGTATGAGCCCATTGATTGCAGTGCATAAACCGACAAAAATAAGCAAGAAGGAGACAAATACGTGTAGTTGTGGAAGTTTGTGGTTTTGAAAACCCTTGATTTATCGTCTATTGCCTTAAAGATGAAGGGAAGAACGTTCCCGTTGAGAGTCGCCAGTTTGGCGCCCGAGGGCACCGAAACATTATGCCTCGCGGTAACTTTCCTATGTGTAAATTCATGTTTGTGAGTAATTGATCTTAGAGCGTTTCCATATTCAGATATAACCAGAGATTATGGGTTATCTCCCCAATGGAGTCGCCAGTTTGTTAGAACTAGAAAAATGAACTCCAAAAGGAAATTTTCCTTGAAATGTGGTGTTTTGTTTCTCTGGGGTTCTGAATAATGGAAAAATTCATAGACAATCACAAGCATTCATGAAAGATACACACGAAGAGATATCGCAAGGCGAATTTTATTCCAGAGATCCTGAGATCTTGTACATTCCAGGCCGTGATATGGCACGAGCCCTTAATTACATCGAATGATCGATGACCCTTGATTAAAAGGCAAAAGACTAGTCAGCAGGGACTATGGTCTGAGAGTTTGTGGTCATAGAGACCTGTATTTGTTTTGTTATGGACCGAACCATCTTTGTATTAGTCAGATGTCTATGTCCCATGTTTTGGCCGGAGATCCGCGCTGAGACTATCAGGGTTTATGACTGAGAAGGACGACTCTGAGCCTGCGCCTGTCAATGTATGGACAGGTGACCTCAGGAAGTCCACTCTGCAGTTGTGTATACCTGCGTAGCCCAACCGACGGATGCCATTTTTAATGGGTAGGGCATCGACTGTTGTGTTGTGGCAGTTCATATGTAACGCCCCTAAAATTCGACACTCGAGTATATAGCTCAAATCTCGAAATCAAGGGTGTTATGGATGAATCCTTCACAATCACAACTGAAACTTTTATCCTTTCCATTCACAAGGTACCAAATATATAGAATTGAATTAAACCAAGCTTTGAAAATTAAACTATTAATTAATGGGTCTATGAAATTGATTCAAACTGTCTAAACTAATGGCCATCTAATGGGCCTTATTACATCAATACTTTCAAACCCAAAATCAAATAACTAATTCAAATAAAATCTTTTAGAGTATTTCCTCATCTGGAACCGCTTCCTCGAAGTCCTCTAAATCATCACCTGTCACTACGATTAATCGCATAACACTGCGTCAGCTATAAAAGCCGGTGAGAAATCTCGTACAGTTTATCACATGTAATCAGATATATATAATCACATAAATAAATCTTCTCAACCACGAGGCATCAAGTATCCAAACCCCAAATATATCAATCAAGCCAAGAAAAAATAATGTGCACGTAATGCAATGCAAGCCAACACACATCAAATATCTCTGTACGGTTATCAGTAGAACCTCCAGTTGGTTAACACTATCATCTGGAACATCGGTCCCTAGCGGCATAGCCAACTCGGATCACGAACTGTCCCACACCTCCGCCTGGCCTGCGTAGCTGGTCTGTTGCACACACTTGGGTGCTCACCCAACCGGCCTCGATCAACGGAGCCTCCACCTGGCCTGCGTAGTTGGTCTGTTGCACACACTTGGGTGCTCACCCAACCGGCCTCGATCAATGGAGCAGCGGTCTATTGCAACACTCACGTGTGCTCAATCCAAATCAACTCAAGTAATCAACCACATACTGGAGTCCTCAATCTCATGGAGTGCATGGTGTATGTCACTCACTTTTCAACATAATTCAAACAATTCATCCATCCTTCTACTCTTTTCCAAGAGGATTTAAAATCAAGTAACACATACACAACCTTATTTGAATATCAAACTCACATGGGATCTCATCAACACAATCTAAAACAAAACCCAAAATACTCATGATGTAAACTCATGAATCGCATCAATACCAAATTGAAACCAACCACACCTTCTTCTAAGATGAAAAATCAAGTTAAAATAAAATTTATTTGAAACACATGGTATAAACAATACGAGGTAGAAACTCACATTCCTTTTTCTTTTTCTTCTTCTTTCCTTTTCTTTCTCTTTCTTTTTCTTCTTCTTCTTACTTTTCTGTAATGTTGCTCCAGCAACAGGAGCAGCAACCAGCAACAGGAAGCCCCCCCCCCCTACGTTAACTCTTTCTCTCCTCTCTCTCTCTCTCTAATGGCTCTCTCTCTCTCTCTCTCTAACGACTCTCTCTCTCTCTCTCTCTCTCTCTCTCTCTCTCTCACCTTCTACGTTTTTCTTAGGAAGGGGAGGGACAACTACAAGTTATATATCCCACCAATACGCTGGAGGTGGCGTAATGCGGACGGAAGCCCCGGGCGAGCGTAGCCGAGTTTGAGTGGGAGAAGGAAAGATCAGGATTTCGGATCTCCCACTACATCAACGTTTGGTACTATGTAATCCGTTAAAATCGTAGGTGTGGCCCACACAAACAATCCTTTTAAGTTTCAGGGGCCCATGCGTAGTATCGGCCCCGATCTTGCACATTTTCTCTCGTTTAGTTATAAGTTTCAACAGCTTTTGCGGCCCACTCATGTCACTGTTCACCAAAATAATTCCTTCCCCTAGTAGACCCAAGTGATGGCTACTCAATGGGCGGAATGGATATACAGATGGGGCCCACAGCGATGGACGGTGATCCGCTGAACTAAACAGCGGACGCTGCTGTTGCAGCGTCCGGGCGAAGAAGACGCCCGACCTCTGCTGTGCGCGGTCAACGCGTGTTGACCGACGCGTCTAACGTGCACGCTGTGCACGTGGGACCCACAGTGATGTATATGAAAAATCTACTCCGACCACTATGTAGGCCACGTGATTTTAGGGCATGGCACAAAAATTGGTACAGTTCTGAGTTTAGATGGCCCACTTATGGCCCGATTTCCGATTAGGGTACTTGTAGGATGATCGGAGGGCTGAAATTTGACGTGTATGGTTAGATTAGGCCTCTAAACTATTATATGAAGTTTTACATGAAAAGGATCGTCAGAAACTGGTACACTTAAAATCGTCTATATAGATTAAGTTTAATCAACGGTAATTTCGTAATTATTGTGAGTCTTTGAGAAATCTGGCACCTCTACCCTGTTTTAGGGTTCATGTTGAGCAACTTTAATAAAGGGGTCCTACATGAATTCCCTATAGATGATTTATTATTAATTTATTAATGTATTTAGTCATGTAATTCGCTAAATACTCAATTAAATTATTATTTAATCTACTCTAAAAATTTAGAGGGCATTTATTATGAATTTATCAATACTACAAGTCATGTAATTCATTAAACAAATATTTAAATTATTCTAAGGACCCAGTTCATTATAATATATAAGTTTATGATCGGTAATTAAGCACTTAGTGTAAATAGACAATTGAAACGGTAAAATTTATGGTTTACACATTTGTATTAGGTATATGTAGCCATTTGTACTCTCATGTAGGTATACACGCTTCTAAAATCTCGGGTCATTACATTCTTCCCCCCTTAAAGGAATTTCGTCCCGAAATTTAAAGACTGTCTAACATTACGGTAAGTCAAATGTATAGTACCATTGTTTAAATAACAGTTCGGTTGAAATCCAAATATTTCATGTACCTTCGACGTTATGGTTTGCGTCATCATCTGCATCCATGTTTCTCATTTCCTCTTCCTCAGGTGGTGCTAGGGCAAAAGCCTGACCTTGGGACGCCTGTCGTGGAATTCGTCTGCCTTGACTTGATTCCGATTGAGGTGGTCTCGAGTAAACCTGCGATTGCTTCTGGTCTGGTAATTGGCGACGGGGGTAGGGGGCAAGCTCGCGACATATGCCCTTCTGAGCCACAATTGTAACACCTTCCGGCGAAATTTGAATGTTGTTGAGAGGGTGTGGAGGGAGTCGAAGGTGTGGTCCTGAGTTTCTTATCTTGTCCCTGTGGTACTTCTGGAGTAACTCTATGTTTATTACCCACCACCCTCCTTTGTTCTCGGTTTTCCCATAAGTCTTCTAGGTCTTGTTCGACGACTAAGGCTTTGTTCACTACTTTGGCATATTTTCGAAGTTCGAAAGGGACCACTTTAGTGCGAAGGGAAGTCTTCAACCCTTGCACAAACTTTTTAGCTCTTTGCTTATCATTGGGGATGAGATGAGGGGCAAAGCGTGATAGTTCCGTGAACTTAGCTTCATATTGACTGACAGTAAGGTCCCCTTGTTCTAAATTCATAAATTCAGCCGCCTTCCTATCCTTGACACTCTCAGGAAAGTATTTTTGATCAAATTTCTCGCAGAACTTTTCCCATGTCCAAATTGTGTTTGTAGCGGCTGCTCTTTTGGTTGCCTTCCACCAGTGATCAGCTTCTCCTTCCAACATATATACGGCTAAGACCACTTTGTCTTCATCTGTACACCTCATTCCATCAAAAAGTTTTTCCATTTGATTCTTCCAATTGTCAGCCTCAAGCTGGTCATTTTGTCCTTTAAAGACGGGTGGTCGAAGCCTCCTGAATCGTTCTAATACATCTCCCCCTCTATCACCTTGTGGAGCCGGCATTGGGCGTTGATTTATAATATTATTCGTTATCTGTACTTGTTGACGGAGGAGAGATGCTATGTCTCCTAAAATGTTGTATAGCCCCTCTATTGATTTTCCGTCACCTGCTACGTCGGGCGTAGGTGGAGTAGTTTGACTTTTCCTTTTAGGCAGCATGATCTACATTTAGTAGAAAACAATTTTAATACTCCTTAAAGTATTAACTTGTCCAAGTATACACGCATGAATTATTCCAGTATTAATAGCGAAGTTATTCATCGTTGATCTAGATAGGTTATGTCACTCCATATATTGTTTGATGGAGGTGCAAGAAAAGTCGGGTGGCTAGACAGGTAGTTACTCTACAATTTATTTCTACCAAACCATATATCCAATCGACTTGAAATTTGGAACAGATGTTACTGACTTCAATATGTATTACCAGAAAAATTTTCAGCTTAAAATACCTAATAATTCTTAGATTTTCTCCCTGGTAAAGGTAGTAATATGTTGCTGTCCAACAGCAGATTTCATGTTTCTTAGTCTACTACTAGAATATTTAGAATTTTTCTACAATTCCGTTTGTTCTGAAATTTTACAGGGATATCAATGGGTATGTTTTTAACCTTCAGAAAATTTTAAAAAAATTTTAAGCTTGTATTATGTCAGGTGTGATCATAGGTATGAATGTGGTCCATAATTTCAATCCTACAAGTGAAAATTAAGGAAAAAATTCAAAAATATCGATTCCTAGTTAATCCACTTGTTGTGATTTCGTTTGAATGTCCTTATAATCCTAAGAAAGGTCACAGAGGTTTAAAAATTTTAATTTCGATTACTATGATTTAGCAACACGCTCACTAAGGTGGGAATCCACTTCTCATGGTACCTAGGTACATGTGTCTAAGTTCCATGGCTATCCTAAAAGTATTTGGGAGCCTACGTTTAGAGTTCCTACATTCATGAAGCTACTATATATCCTAAAACTTTAGTGGACCTATTTCCCAAGGCACAGTTTATCTCATTCCTATTCTCTGATACCAACTGTAACGCCCCTAAAATTCGACACTCGAGTATATAGCTCAAATCTCGAAATCAAGGGTGTTATGGATGAATCCTTCACAATCACAACTGAAACTTTTATCCTTTCCATTCACAAGGTACCAAATATATAGAATTGAATTAAACCAAGCTTTGAAAATTAAACTATTAATTAATGGGTCTATGAAATTGATTCAAACTGTCTAAACTAATGGCCATCTAATGGGCCTTATTACATCAATACTTTCAAACCCAAAATCAAATAACTAATTCAAATAAAATCTTTTAGAGTATTTCCTCATCTGGAACCGCTTCCTCGAAGTCCTCTAAATCATCACCTGTCACTACGATTAATCGCATAACACTGCGTCAGCTATAAAAGCCGGTGAGAAATCTCGTACAGTTTATCACATGTAATCAGATATATATAATCACATAAATAAATCTTCTCAACCACAAGGCATCAAGTATCCAAACCCCAAATATATCAATCAAGCCAAGAAAAAATAATGTGCACGTAATGCAATGCAAGCCAACACACATCAAATATCTCTGTACGGTTATCAGTAGAACCTCCAGTTGGTTAACACTATCATCTGGAACATCGGTCCCTAGCGGCATAGCCAACTCGGATCACGAACTGTCCCACACCTCCGCCTGGCCTGCGTAGCTGGTCTGTTGCACACACTTGGGTGCTCACCCAACCGGCCTCGATCAACGGAGCCTCCACCTGGCCTGCGTAGTTGGTCTGTTGCACACACTTGGGTGCTCACCCAACCGGCCTCGATCAATGGAGCAGCGGTCTATTGCAACACTCACGTGTGCTCAATCCAAATCAACTCAAGTAATCAACCACATACTGGAGTCCTCAATCTCATGGAGTGCATGGTGTATGTCACTCACTTTTCAACATAATTCAAACAATTCATCCATCCTTCTACTCTTTTCCAAGAGGATTTAAAATCAAGTAACACATACACAACCTTATTTGAATATCAAACTCACATGGGATCTCATCAACACAATCTAAAACAAAACCCAAAATACTCATGATGTAAACTCATGAATCGCATCAATACCAAATTGAAACCAACCACACCTTCTTCTAAGATGAAAAATCAAGTTAAAATAAAATTTATTTGAAACACATGGTATAAACGATACGAGGTAGAAACTCACATTCCTTTTTCTTTTTCTTCTTCTTTCCTTTTCTTTCTCTTTCTTTTTCTTCTTCTTCTTACTTTTCTGTAATGTTGCTCCAGCAACAGGAGCAGCAACCAGCAACAGGAAGCCCCCCCCCCCTACGTTAACTCTTTCTCTCCTCTCTCTCTCTCTCTAATGGCTCTCTCTCTCTCTCTCTAACGACTCTCTCTCTCTCTCTCTCTCTCTCTCTCTCACCTTCTACGTTTTTCTTAGGAAGGGGAGGGACAACTACAAGTTATATATCCCACCAATACGCTGGAGGTGGCGTAATGCGGACGGAAGCCCCGGGCGAGCGTAGCCGAGTTTGAGTGGGAGAAGGAAAGATCAGGATTTCGGATCTCCCACTACATCAACGTTTGGTACTATGTAATCCGTTAAAATCGTAGGTGTGGCCCACACAAACAATCCTTTTAAGTTTCAGGGGCCCATGCGTAGTATCGGCCCCGATCTTGCACATTTTCTCTCGTTTAGTTATAAGTTTCAACAGCTTTTGCGGCCCACTCATGTCACTGTTCACCAAAATAATTCCTTCCCCTAGTAGACCCAAGTGATGGCTACTCAATGGGCGGAATGGATATACAGATGGGGCCCACAGCGATGGACGGTGATCCGCTGAACTAAACAGCGGACGCTGCTGTTGCAGCGTCCGGGCGAAGAAGACGCCCGACCTCTGCTGTGCGCGGTCAACGCGTGTTGACCGACGCGTCTAACGTGCACGCTGTGCACGTGGGACCCACAGTGATGTATATGAAAAATCTACTCCGACCACTATGTAGGCCACGTGATTTTAGGGCATGGCACAAAAATTGGTACAGTTCTGAGTTTAGATGGCCCACTTATGGCCCGATTTCCGATTAGGGTACTTGTAGGATGATCGGAGGGCTGAAATTTGACGTGTATGGTTAGATTAGGCCTCTAAACTATTATATGAAGTTTTACATGAAAAGGATCGTCAGAAACTGGTACACTTAAAATCGTCTATATAGATTAAGTTTAATCAACGGTAATTTCGTAATTATTGTGAGTCTTTGAGAAATCTGGCACCTCTACCCTGTTTTAGGGTTCATGTTGAGCAACTTTAATAAAGGGGTCCTACATGAATTCCCTATAGATGATTTATTATTAATTTATTAATGTATTTAGTCATGTAATTCGCTAAATACTCAATTAAATTATTATTTAATCTACTCTAAAAATTTAGAGGGCATTTATTATGAATTTATCAATACTACAAGTCATGTAATTCATTAAACAAATATTTAAATTATTCTAAGGACCCAGTTCATTATAATATATAAGTTTATGATCGGTAATTAAGCACTTAGTGTAAATAGACAATTGAAACGGTAAAATTTATGGTTTACACATTTGTATTAGGTATATGTAGCCATTTGTACTCTCATGTAGGTATACACGCTTCTAAAATCTCGGGTCATTACATCATAACAATTGTTTTGTAGTGAATTGAAACTCTTTGGTGTGGTTTATCGTGATCACCATAGTCCCGTTTGTCTAGCTTTCGACTCAATTCGGATCACATCTTTACAGTAAATATAAATGATGACAGGTTTCCATAGTTCTGGATGCTGGCAGCGTCTCTTTCGAGAAGTCGTTTTGTTCATCGTGTCGAATCAGATTGAACTTTGAAGATGCACAATTCTGCTCATTTTAGAGATCCTGAAACGTCCATTTGACCATTCCATTGCGTCCGGAACGCTTGAAATACCCAAAATAGGCTTAGGTGGCACTTGAAAACACTTAAAATTGAGTCCGGTGCACCCATAAACATGTTCTGGAATTGGCTGATTTTTTGGGTGCGTGGGACATAATTTATGGGTGCGTGGGAGTCCAACGCACCTTGAAAATACATGTCTGAATTATGTTGATTTTACGGATGCGTGGGGTAATTTTCGGGTGCGTTGGGGTCCAATGCACCCTGAAAATACAAATCCGCTTTTTTTGTTGAATTTTCGGATGCGTCGAGCTATTTTCAGGTGCGTGGGAGTCCGATGCACCCTGAAAATACATATCTGAATTATGTTGAATTTTCGGGTGCGTCAAGCTATTTTCGGGTGTGTGCTCACACTTGTGATTTTTTATAATCCGGACCTGCGATGATGTTGGTCAGAGTGACCTTCCGGTGGAAGATGCCGGCGATCGGAAAAGAATTCCGGTCACCGGGAAAGTTTTTCAGCTGTCGGAAAGGGATTCCAGCGAGGGTTTCTGGCGACAAATCCCAGATACTCAGGGGATAATAGCTCTCTCTCTCTCTCTCTCTTAATCTCTCCCAATCTTTCTAAATGAACAGTAGGAGGGGTATTTGTACCCGAAAATACCGGACAGTGACCAATGAGGGCCTGCCACGTATGGCACCTCCCATAAAGTCTTTGACGCACCCCCAAATAGGCACTTGGGAGCTCCGACGCACCCAAAAATGATATTTTGAAAGGTGCTGATTTTATGGATGCGTCGAGCTATTTTTGGGTGCGTTGGAGTCCAATGCATCCAAAAAATACCATGCTGGTTTTGGTGATTTTATGGGTGCGTTGGGCTATTTTAGGGTGCGTTGCAGTCTAATGCACCCTGAAATTGCAGTTCTATATTTTCTGAATTTATGGACGCGTCGAGGGTATTTTTAGGGTGCGTCAAGCTATTTTGGATGTGTCAGAGGTAAAATACATCCTGAAACACTTCTTGAATTTTCATGAATTTAAGGGTGCGTTGGACTGAATAAATGGGTGTGCTTGACGTACCCGTGTCTTGCAAAATTGGGTTTTGCGAAACGGAGGGCTTGTGGGGCCCGTTTCTCGGTGAATCGCCATGCACTTTATCACAATTCATGAAGAACGTGTCTGCTTGATTCCGGAAGGTTTTGATCACGGTGATCCGTGGGGCCCACCGGAGAAAATGGCTAAGTACTAGATCCTTTGCAAAATCTGGGTATTTGGGTGCGTCGTGTAGTATTTTGTGGGATTTCCTCGAAAGCAACTTGACAATCGTCATTCCATTCTTTTGGAACGTTCTTCCGGAGGAGCTTGAATATGGGTTCACAGATAGGCGTGAGCTGTGCGATGAAGTGACTGATGTATTGAATTTTGTCGAGGAAGCCACGAATTTCTTTCTCTGTTCTAGGAGGGGGTATCTCGATGATTGCTCTAGTTTTGGTTTCGTCGACCCTGATGCCATCCTCGCTCACCATAAAGCTAAGGAGCTTGCCTCCCGTTGCACCGAAGACACATTTCTGAGGGTTGAGACGGAGCTTGTACTTTTCTAATCTGTTGAATAACTTCTTCAGATCTTTAAAGTGTCCTTCAATTGTGCGAGATTTGACGATCATATCATCCACATATACTTCAAGTTCTTTATTCATCATATCGTGGAATAATGCTGTCATTGCTCGCTGATATGTTGCTCATGCGTTCTTCAGACCGAACGGCATTACCCTGTAATAGAAGGTTCTCCAGGGGGTGATAAACGATGTCTTTTCGCTATCTTCAACGGCCATCTTGATCTGATTATAACCTGAGAACCCGTCCATGAATGAGAAGATCTTGTACCCGGCAGTGTTGTCGACGAGAGTGTTGATATGCGGCAAAGGGAAGTCATCTTTAGGACTGGCTTTATTGAGATCTCGTCGTGAAATTGCAGTTTTACCGCCTATAGAGATACTTGGAGATATGCCTAATGTCCTAGAGGGGGGGTGAATAGGACTTTTTAAATTCCAATTACAATTAAAAACTAACCAAGTCAATCTTATCAAATAAGATAATCACAATAGCATTCAAGGCATTTATATGAGCAGTTTGTAAGCAAGGGCTATCATAGGCATTTCATCAAACAGTTAGCATTCATGATTGACTAAACCATTCAACACATAGCAATCATTCAATCTCACAATGCACAGCGATTTATAGTGGTTCGGTTTCCCTACTCCACTCCCGGTTCACGATTTCAACCTATGAGACCACCGGATTTCACTATAGTCTTGGTTTTAAATCAGGTTAACCATCAACCTTGACATCCTTTGATCTAGGACCGCGTTTACCATCCGCCGATGGCCCAATCCAGGGACTTGACGAGTTTGGATCTCAAACTCTCACCAATCCTAATCCAAGGATGGTCACGTACCCTCCCGCCGGAGTTTCCCAATCCAGGGAATAGTGAATGAATAGATGGACTCTAAAAAACTAGACATACCTAGACGATTGAGCCCCGATTCGATGCCTTTGATGAGTAGCTTCAGCTTCACGTGCTTCAGCTTCTCTTTGTGCTCCCTAAGATCAGCTACCGATGCAAATGATGAAGATATGTTGATGCCGGGTAGTTGGGAGAGAGTTGGTTTAGTTCCTCTTGCCTATTCAATGCAATGGTAATGAGGGAACTACCAAACTTCAAGCATTCAATGGCTATAAATGACCTGATAGATATATTCCGAAGGTAGGTCAGCCATGAATGAAGGTCTTGAGTTCATACTTCAAACCGAGCTTTGAATACTCAGTGAAAAGCCATTAATGGCTAGGTTTGAATGATGAACTCAAGGGGAACAAGAGCAAAGAGGGTAGGAGGATGTGAGTAAAAGCTCTCTCTCTCAGCTCTTGAAGGGTGTTGAATGCATGCAATGAAAGAACACAAGACATGGCTATATAGAGCCCCAAATGATAGCCCCAACGGATCAAAAACGGTCACGACCGACCTGTCAGAGAAAAGTCTGAACCGGTCGGACAGACCGGTCGTCATTTGAAATCCAAGGCTATAACTGGGACTGGCCGACCGGTCAAGACCGGTCGGACCCCCTTGCTGTAGAAGATCAACATATAGGCCGACCAGTCAAGACCGGTCGGCACACCTTGCTGGACTTATTTGAAAAAACAGGCCGACCGGTCTTGACCAGTCGGCTGTGCTTGCTGGACAGCCTTGTTGAAAGAAGGCCGACCGGTCAAGATCGGTCGGCTATGCTTGCTGGAGTAATACATTTTAACTGGCCGACCGGTCAAGACCGGTCGGCTATGCCTGCTGGACAATATGTAATCTGAAGGCCGACCGGTCAAGACCGGTCGGCTGTCCATATTCTTTATCTCACAGCAAGTCTCCTATTGTAGCATGAAAAGCCTGGCCGACCGGTCAAGTCCGGTCAGTTGTCCTTCTGTTTTCTACAAAGCAAGGTAGCTAATGTGTTGAGAAGCCTGGCCGCTTTCTAGATGAACTTGTCACAGCGAGCTTGCTGGACCAAGTTCCTCAACACAGCAGCGGATCACTTCAAGTTATGAAGTGATGAGGTGCATATGGTCCAATGTATGGACATATCTTCAATACGTTTCGCAGCAGCCAAGGACCACAAGTCTGATCAACTCGTGTAAGGGTCAAGAGGGTAAAATGAGTGAGTCTTTACGCCATTCTTTGATGTTTTGGGTTTCCTATGGTCGATCTATATGTAACTTACCTGGGATCTTGTTTCAGCATGAGCTTGAGCATTGGACGAAGCGTAATCTTCAGGTCTTGATTCTTCAATCCTTCGACCGGGGCTCACACGACAAGACGCGACCAACCAACACGCCAATTGACAACAAAAGATGTACTGACAATCTCCCCCTTTGTCAATTGCGTGAAAAAACATCTAACCTAGATAAATCATGACTCCTTATCATGATTGACTCTCAAACAGAAAGAAGTATACACCCATTTACATGTCTATACAGATATACAACATAATCTTTACAAAAGGACATGTACAGACTCGATTTTCTTCAAAATCTCCCCCTCAATGCTTGCACCTACAAAGTCCTGCAAAAAGATATAATTGGACCTTCTAGGTGGGATGATTCTCCCCCTTTTTGTTAGTAATTGACAAGGGTTAGCCAGCAAAAAGATATGCCTAATATAGCTGCAAGGCTAGCGCCGAAAATATGTCAATCACATAAAACAGGGAAGAGATATACAGATTTAAGTCATGAGGAGATTTAAAGAACAACACATGCCAGATATACAAGTAAACATGAAAGCACAGAGGGCTTATAGCCCAATCAACCAACCACCCCTCCAGATGTATATCTAGACAATCACGGAACACAAAGCATGAGCTACAAAGGGCAAATGTGCCCAAACCATCCAACCTCCCATAGATATTCAATAACAGATCAAAAGCTCATATATAAAAAGATATAACTATAGCATCCATATACATATACCAAAATGGGCAAGCAACCCAATGTAAAGATGTATCAATCCGTGCAAAATATATAGATAACCCATAAAAGATAGTGCATGAAATCCAGACAATGTCGTTGGTCATATAAAAAGTAACTGTGACCAAGACATAAGACTAATAATCTGTTCCATCTCCCAGATCAGGGGGTAGAACGTCCCCACGCGCCGCGCGCTCCCATCGCTCTATCCGCCTCTTTATCTGTGCCTAGCGCGTGACAAGGGCCTCCTGCTGTACCAGTATGGTGGCCTGACCCTGCAAGATCTAGTCCTCGGTCTGCTCGAGCCTATCAAGCCGCTAAAATATTTCCGCCGGAAGCTGGCGAAGCTCTGCAATGTAGGAAGGTGGATCCACGGAAGGTGAGTGCCGACAAGAAAAAGCTCGAGGAGGCGTGCTGAATCGACCTGGAGCGTCGCGAGGATCGAGGGAGGGATCTGAGGACGGAGTTGAAGAGTGTGAAGGGCCAGTAGAGACAGGTGGAGCCTCAAGCTGTGACGGCTCGGCCTGATCCTGCTGCTGCTCCTGCAGATGACGACGCTGGAGAACTTCTCTGGTAAGCTCCATACAAGCAATGATGGTACGGTTGATAATGACCGGTTTGTGAATTTTATCAGTACCAACAATGCCAATATTCTCAGCCATTTTGCATATGAGATGTCCAAAAGGTAGACTAGTGGAGTTCCCATCGTCGCGCAGGATGACCTGGTGAATGTTATTCACAATCCGAGTGGGAAGGCAGAGCGGATGACCCTTATCAACACGATACAGTAACCGAAACATAGTTTCGGTGACATCCGCTTTGTTACTCATCCGAGGGTATACAATGCGGAAGAAGAGATTGTGCAAAATGCAGAAATCCCACGTCATAGAGGATGCTCGAAGTGCACCTCCCACCCATTTGGGTGTCCCATCACCACATAGAAATTGAGCAATAACAAGATTGGGTTTGGGACCCAAGGAGGAAAAATCGAAAGTAGGCACCTCAACCCTTGGAACGCCAACGAATTCTGATATAGACTTCAAGGTAAATAGGCAATCCCGATCACCAACCTCGACGTTGAAAGAGGGGGGAGAGGAAGTGACATGGACACAGGATGCATAAAATTTCCTAACAACATCAATTGGACCGGGCCCCCCATGTGGAGTAAGGGGCCCCAATTGATGGCATCCAACATGGAACGCACTGTTGTAGTCAGACAAGTCAACCAAATGGACTGATTTTTCACAGACGACCTCCTTATCCTTGAAATCATCCCAATGGGTGGAATGGGATGAAACATTTTTTCCCCAAAGATTTAGATTTAACAGGGGGAACAGAAGAGGAGGCAGCCCCTTTCCCTTTGGAAGCTGCTTTCTTGGACTTTAAAGGGCGAGGAGGAGGAGGCTTAGGTTTTGCCTTGGGACGATCACTCCTCCTCAAAGGGAGCTCATCCTCGCTCTCTTGGGATGACATGGAAGCACCAAGAAGATCTCTAAAACACTCCAAGAGATGAAGGAAAGGGATGAATCAAAGAAGATAGAGAGTGAAGAGAAGGAATCCCTTACCAAATGAGTGAAAGAGAAGTGGAGTGAAGAAGAGGAGGTTAGAACCTCGAATCTTGCAACGAATCAGCGTGAAATCAGCTTGGAGAGCAAGAGGGGGAGCTGGAGCACCAAGTGGAGGTGAAAAAAATGGAAGGGGCTGACCTAAAATGAGCTCCAACTCGTTTTAAATACCCCCCATTCGGACGTCTCACGCGCGGGCAGGCTGGACTAGACTCGCACGACCGGTCGTGACTGGTCGTGGGATGAAAAAAATAACTCCAGCAATAGATACTTCACAGGCCGACCGGTCTTGACCGGTAGGCTGGCATAACTGAATGAGCCCAGGCAGTTTTTGCTGAAGGCTGACCGGTCCTGACCGGTCGGCTGGCACGATTTTAGCATAAGTGATGAGTCCAAACAGATTTTTACTGAAGGCCGACCGGTCCTGACCGGTCGGCTTGCAAGATCTTATCATAGCAGAGAATTTCTGCACTTTGGACAGACCATTACTACAATTTCTGCACTTTCGCTGGAGAAGAAAGTCTGTCCTTTGGATAGATCATTTTCTTTTAAAAACAGGTACCCTTACCAAGGATACAACACCAATGGTCATGGTGTACCAAGGTACACCTTAACACAAAATGAGGGACCCTTAAGGTCCAGATTTATCGATAAAGGGCAAGAATTTGGGACCATGATCCCGGATTTTCGTGGAAAGCAATGAAAGGAGGCGAAGGACCTCAGATATACCTATAAAGATCAGAAAGAGAGGCTTAATCCTCAGATTTTTCCTGCAAAACATACACTTGTTAGATAAACTAGATACATCTAACACCAATGGACTTTTGGAGGTTCGCAAAGCGAACCGAGTCCAAAGGTTTTGTTAGGATGTCAGCTAGCTGATTCTCGGTAGGCACGTGTTCGAGAGATATTATGTGATCTTCAACCAATTCTCAAATAAAATGGTGCCTAATGTCTATGTGCTTAGTGCGCGAGTGCTGAACTGGATTTTTCGATATATTTATGGCACTAGTATTGTCGCAAAATAGAGTCATTGTGCCTTGTTTGATCCCATAATCGATCAAGGTTTGTTTCATCCATAATAATTGGGCACAACAACTACCAGTAGCAATGTATTCTGCTTCGGCTGTGGATAAAGAGATTGAGTTTTGTTTCTTACTATGCCATGCTACAAGACAATTTCCAACATAAAAACACCCACCGCTGGTTGATTTACGATCATCCATGTTACCAGCCCAGTCGGCATCTGAATACCCTGCAATATCTGTAGATGAATCAAAGGGGTACCAAAGACCGTATTCGGTGGTGCATCCAACAAACCGGATGATCCGCTTAATAGCGGTAAGGTGAGATTCTTTGGGATCAGCCTAAAACCGAGCACAAGCACCTACACTAAAAGCAATATCTGGTCTACTAGCAGTGAGATAAAGAAGACTACCAATCATGCTTCTATAAAGATGTTGATCTACACTTTTTCCTGCAACATTTTTTGATAATTTAACAGTGGTGCTCATAGGTGTAGTGTAGGAACGACCAGAGTCTAAGCCAAATCTCTTAACAAGGTCTTTAGCATATTTGGCTTGAGTAATGAATATACCTGATGCAAGTTGTTTTACTTGAAGCCCTAGAAACATGTTCAGTTCTCCTACCATACTCATCTCAAATTCAGATGTCATTAATTCAGCAAAGGAGATGGACATTTTCTCACAAGTGGATCCAAAAACAATGTCATCCACATAAATCTGGGCAATCAACATAGAATTCTCGGCTTCTCTAATAAATAGAGTTTTGTCAACGCTCCTCCTAACAAAATCATGGTCTACAAGAAAATGAGTTAAGCGTTCATACCATGCACGGGGTGCTTGCTTGAGTCCGTAAAGCGCCTTTTTCAACCGGTACACTTTGTGAGGATACTTAGGATCAATGAATCCTTTTGGTTGTTCAACATACACTTCTTCATCAAGAATACCATTCAAGAAGGCACTCTTTACATCCATTTGAAATAGTTTGAATTTTAACACACAAGCAACAGCCATAAGAATTCTAATAGACTCGAGTCTGGCTACAGGGGACAAATGTTTCATCAAAATCAATGCGTTCAATTTGTGAATAACCCTGAGCCACTAACTGAGCCCTATTTTGTATCACATTCCCAGATTCATCGGATTTATTCTTGAAAATCCATTTGGTTCCAATAACATTTTTCTTTTCCATCCTGTCGACCAGATACCACACTTCATTTCTAATGAATTGTTGAAGCTCTTCCTGCATTGCAAGGATTCAGAATTTATCATTTAGAGCTTCATCAGCATTTTTTGGTTCTATTTTGGATGTGAAACACAGGTGACTATTGACTACCTCCAACTGTCTCCTGGTTTTGACACCAATGCTAGGATCCCCAATGATTTAATTAAGGGGGTGATCCTTGACGATTTGTACATCACCAGGAGTAGTGGGGGCATTTGGAGATGAGGGTGGTTTATCAGATTTACCTATCTCGCATATGCCCTCATCTTCTTCTTCATCACCTGGAGACACAGTTTTATCCAAGCTATCATCCACAGTCACATTGATTGACTCTTGAACTGATGAGGTTTGAAGGTTGTAGACACGAAAAGCTCTACTATTTAATGAGTATCCTAAGAAGATACCCTCATCACTTTTGGATTCAAACTTTCCCAAATTTTCTCGGTCTCTCAAAATATAGCATGTACTACCAAAGACCTTAAAGTATTTAACATTTGGTGTCTTTCCACACCATAGTTCATAAGCTGTTTTGTTTAGACCTGCCCTTAAATAAACTCGATTAATAATATAGCAGGCAGTGTTAATAGCTTCGGCCCACAGATTTTGAGCAAGTTTTTTATTATTAAGCATAGCTGTAGCCATATCCAACAACACTCTATTTTTCCTTTCAGCAACCCCATTTTGTTGAGGTGTTTTGGGTGTTGAGAACTCATGACGAATGCCCAATTCATCACATAATGCCTTCAAACGATGATCTTCAAATTCACCGCCGTGATCACTCCTGATTCTTGCTACCATGTATCCTTTCTCATTGTGAAGTCGCTTCACTAGTTTTTGGAATTCACCAAAAGTGTCAGATTTTTCTCTTAGGAAGGCGACCCATGTAAATCTAGAGTAATCATCAACGACTACAAAGAAGTATCGTTTTCCACCTTGGCTAAGTACCCTGGTAGGACCAACTAGGTCCATGTGTAGCATTTCAAACGGTTTTGATGTGACCAGGATAGAGGTTCTCTTGTGTGCAACCTTGATTTGTTTACCTTTTTGGCATGCGGCGCACACAGCATTTGGTCTTTTACCCATCTTGGGTAGACCTCTCACCAAATTTTTCTGACTCAGTTTAAACAAATTTCTATAATGTACATGACTAAGTCGATGGTGCCATAGTTCTGTTTCATCCTGAACGGCCACATGACACATGGTGGAGGAGCTTGAATTGTTGTGATTTTCAATGACATAGCAGTTGTCTCCTCTGCGTAGACCTTTCATGACTAATTTTCCTGTGGAGTTCAAGATCTTGCACATATCTTTGGAGAAGCTTACTGAGTGCTCTTCATCACAAATCTGTGAGATACTCAGTAAGTTGTGTTTGAGGCCATCAACATACAGCACATTTTCAATTTCGGGCACACCTGGCCCTGTGATGGTTCCTTTACCAATAATTTTAGCTATGCTCCCATCACCAAATGTGACAGACCCACCATCAAATTCGTCATATGTACAAAATTGAGATCTATCACCTGTCATGTGTCTAGAGCAACCACTATCCAAGTACCATGTAGGGGTATTCCCAGCTTTTAAGGCAGTATGAATGACCAGGCACTTGTTCTTTACAAACCCATTTAGTTGTTGTCCTTTTATGAGAGGTGTTCTTGTGGTGAGATTCTCTAGTTTTCTTGGGAGAATCTGATTTTTCTTTTTCACGCAAGAGAAGAGCAGTTTTTAAATTCAGCATTTTAACTTGCTCCAGTAGTTCATCCATCCTCTTGTCCTTCCTAGGAAGAGCAGGATAATTCTTTCGAATGTTTCCCCTCTTAGGTGAAGAATGCATGGGAGGATTCCAATTAGCTTGGACATTTTTTCCGGTCGGTACAAATTTACCTTTCAAGTTTCTGACCGGATTTTTGAATACCAAGCACTCAAATTTTAAGTGGCCAATGTCTCCACAAGCATGGCAAATAGGAGATGCTCTAGTTTTACTCCCTGATGCACCATGATCTTTTCTTACAATTGGATGGATTGAGGTAGTTTTTGAAGTGTGACTATCATAGCCCAAACCTTTTCTGTCCCTTGGTGATCTTACAACACCTAGGAGTTTTTCAAGATTTTCTTCTCCTTGGGCGAACCGTCTTCTAGAGTCAACGACTTGGCACTTCAGACGATCAATTTCAGTGTTCGCCTCTTTGAGTTCTTTCTCAAGTCTAGAATGCTTGTCTAGAGATTCACCACTTATGAGCTTTTTCTTTTCTTGTTCAAGCTCATCATTCTTCCTTTTCAACTCTTCTAAATCTTGACTCATCTTTTGATTCTCTATTTTCAATCCTTCAAGATTTTTCATCAGTTTGTTATTTTCAGCCTTCATTTGGCCCAACTTGTTGATGGTATTTATATTCTCAATGTATAGTTGGTTGTATACCTCCTGAAGGTCTTCCTCCTCATTCTCATCATCACTCAAGGAATTATTTTCAGTGTTAGAGGATTCATGATCATCAATGTCTCCGGTGATCTTTGCAATGGGCTCAATTTGAGGCACAATATCAGTAATGGAGGCCATTAAAATTCTGATTGAACCTTGCTCCTCCTCACTTTGGTATATGACTGATTCTGATTCAGATTCTTCAGTCTCATCCCATGTAGCCGCCATTGCCTTTTTCTTGGCTTTGTTATTGGTGCACTCAGATGCAATGTGACCAAATCCTCTACACTTGTAGCATTGAGGGTCTTTTGACTTAACAAATTTTCCTTTGTTGTTCTTAGAATCAAAAGGTTTACCCTTCTGGTAGGGTTTCCTTCTAGAAGTATTTCCCTTAGTTTTGAAGAATTTTTGAAATTTCTTGGCAATAAGTGCCATTTCTTCTAAGTCTGGATCTTCCTCACTTCCACATTCAGATTCTTGTTTTTTGTGAGAAGATTTCAGGGCTGTACTTTCGGATTTGGAGGGAGTTTTGAAACCTAGCTCATAGGTTTGAAGGGACCCGAGAAGTTCTTCAACTTTCATGGTATTTAGGTCCCTACATTCTTCGATGGTAGTAACTTTAGAAGAGAACCGTTCCGATAGGGATCTCAGAATTTTCCTACATAGTCTATGCTCCAGAACGGGATCCCCTAAGCCCCACATTTCATTTGTAATCTTGTTCAGCTTGATATAGAACTTAGTAAATGTTTCGTGCTCCTCCATAGTAATGTTTTCAAATTGTGTGGAGAGGCGCTGAAGTTTTGAGTTTTTAACAATACTCGTTCCTTGATGAGTAACTTCAAGGATGTCCCATGCCTGCTTACTAGTTGTGCAATTTTGAATCCGGCCAAATTCATCTTTAGACACTGAACAAAAGATGGCATTCAGCCCTTTGGCATTATGGACCCGTTGAGCTTTATCATAATCGGTCCACATCGCCTTATCTTTTGGCTTGAGGACATCTGATTCACCTTCTTTACATATAGTGACCATTGGGGGTTTATATCCAATATCAATCATATCCCTAACGTCCGAATCAATAGATTCCAAAAAGATGCGCATTCGGGCTTTCCAATATGGATAGTTTGACCCATCAAAGAAAGGAGGCTTATTAACGGATGAAGAGTCCTCTCTAGACATATTTTCAAGCTCTCTTAGAATCTCACTCCGGGTTTTTAAACCTGAACGGAGGAACCCTCTCTGATACCAATTGAAATTGCGGTTTTACCGCCTATAGAGATACTTGGAGATATGCCTAATGTCCTAGAGGGGGGGTGAATAGGACTTTTTAAATTCCAATTACAATTAAAAACTAACCAAGTCAATCTTATCAAACAAGATAATCATAATAGCATTCAAGGCATTTATATGAGCAGTTTGTAAGCAAGGGCTATCATAGGCATTTCATCAAACAGTTATCATTCATGATTGACTAAACCATTCAACACATAGCAATCATTCAATCTCACAATGCACAGCGATTTATAGTGGTTCGATTTCCCTACTTCACTCCCGGTTCACGATCTCAACCTATGAGGCCACCGGATTTCACTATAGTCATGGTTTTAAATCAGGTTAACCATCAACCTTGACATCCTTTGATCTAGGAACGCGCTTACCATCCGCCGATGGCCCAATCCAGGGACTTGACGAGTTTGGATCTCAAACTCTCACCAATCCTAATCTAAGGATGGTCACGTACCCTCCCGCCGGAGTTTTCCAATCCAGGGAATAGTGAATGAATAGATGGACTCTCAAAAACTAGACATACCTAGACGATTGAGCCCTGATTCGATGCCTTTGATGAGTAGCTTCAGCTTCACGTGCTTCAGCTTCTCTTTGTGCTCCCAAGATCAGCTACCGATGCAAATGATGAAGATATGTTGATGTCGGGCAGTTGGGAGAGAGTTGGTTTAGTTCCTCTTGCCTATTCAATGCAATGGTAATGAGGGAACTACCAAACTTCAAGCATTCAATGGCTATAAATGACCTGATAGATATATTCCGAAGGTAGGTCAGCCATGAATGAAGGTCTTGAGTTCATACTTCAAACTGAGCTTTGAATACTCAGTGAAAAGCCATTAATGGCTAGGTTTGAATGATGAACTCAAGGGGAACAAGAGCAAAGAGGGTAGGAGGATGTGAGTAAAAGCTCTCTCTCTCAGCTCTTGAAGGGTGTTGAATGCATGTAATGAAAGAACACAAGACATGGCTATATAGAGCCCCAAATGATAGCCCCAACGGATCAAAAATGGTCACGACCGACCTATCAGAGAAAAGTCTGAACCGGTCGGACAGGCCGGTCGTTATTTGAAATCTAAGGCTTTAACTGGGACTGGCCGACCGGTCAAGACCGGTCGGACCCCCTTGCTGTAGAAGATCAACATATAGGCCGACCAGTCAAGACCGGTCGGCACACCTTGCTGGACTTATTTGAAAAAACAGGCCGACCGGTCTTGATCGGTTGGCTGTGCTTGCTGGACAGCCTTGTTGAAAGAAGGCCGACAGGTCAAGACCGGTCGGCTATGCTTGCTAGAGTAATACATTTTAACTGGCCGACCGGTCAAGACCGGTCGGCTATGCCTGCTGGACAATATGTAATCTGACGGCCGACCGGTCAAGATCGGTCGGCTGTCCATATTCTTTATCTCACAGCAAGTCTCCTATTGTAGCATGAAAAGCCTGGCCGACCGGTCAAGTCCGGTCGGCTGTCCATCTGTTTTCTACACAGCAAGGTAACTGATGTGTTGAGAAGCCTGGCCGCTTTCTAGATGAACTTGTCACAGCGAGCTTGCTGGACCAAGTTCCTCAACACAGCAGCGGATCACTTCAAGTCATGAAGTGATGAGGTGCATATGGTCCAATGTATGGACATATCTTCAATACGTTTCGTACTAGCCAAGGACCACAAGTCTGATCAACTCGTGTAAGGGTCAAGAGGGTAAAATGAGTGAGTCTTTACGCCATTCTTTGATGTTTTGGGTTTCCTATGGTTGATCTATATGCAACTTACCTGGGATCTTGTTTCAGCATGAGCTTGAGCATTGGACGAAGCGTAATCTTCAGGTCTTGATTCTTCAATCCTTTGACCGGGGCTCACACGACAAGAGACGACCAACCAACATGCCAATTGACAACAAAAGATTTACTAACACTTTCGGAGGAGCTTGAATATGGTTCACAGATAGGCGTGAGCTGTGCGATGAAGTGACTGATGTATTGAATTCTGTCGAGGAAGCTACGAATTTCTTTCTCTGTTCTAGGAGGGGGCATCTCGATGATTGCTCTAGTTTTGGTTTCGTCGACCTTGATGCCATCCTCGCTCACCATAAAGCTAAGGAGCTTACCTCCCGTTGCATCGAAGACACATTTCTGAGGGTTGAGACGGAGCTTGTACTTTTCTAATCTGTTGAATAACTTCTTCAAATCTTCAAAGTGTCCTTCAATTGTGCGAGATTTGACGATCATATCATCCACATATACTTCAAGTTCTTTATTCATCATATCGTGGAATAATGCTGTCATTGCTCGCTGATATGTTGCTCCTGCGTTCTTCGGACCGAACGGCATTACCCTGTAACAGAAGGTTCTCCAGGGGGTGATAAACGATGTCTTTTCATTATCTTCAACGGCCATCTTGATCTGATTGTAACCTGAGAACCTGTCCATGAATGAGAAGATCTTGTACCCGGCAGTGTTGTCGACGAGAGTGTCGATATGCGGCAAAGGGAAGTCATCTTTAGGACTGACTTTATTGAGATCTTGGACGTCAATGCACATTCAAACCTTGCCATCCTTCTTCGGTACTGGTACGATGTTGGCGAGCCATTCGGGGTAGTAAGAGACTACCAAGAATCCTGCATTGTACTGCTTGATGACTTCATCTCGGACTTTCAGGGCCCATTCTGGCTTCATTCTTCGAAGTTTTTGCTTCACTGGCTTCATATCCGGCTTGGTTGGCAGATGGTGTACAACGAGCTCTTCATTGAGCCCCAACATGTCTTTATATGAGAACGCGAAGTTGGACAATCTTGGAGCTAGGAACTCTATCATTCTTTACTTCATCTCTGGTGGCAACGATTTTCTAATGCGTACTTCCCTAGGGATCTCAGGTTTCACCAAGTTTACTACCTCGAAATCATCAGCTACAACATTGGCTTTAGATTCGAACTTTTGGAGGAGATCCTCTAGTTCGGGAGTTGGGTTATCATCTTCCTCATCCCGAGCTTCGTCTAGACCCATGAGCTCGAAGTCTAATTCGATGTCAAAATCATATTATTCGACTTCAAACTCATGCGACTCTTTAGATAAACTCGGCACATTGTTGAATGCAGGAAAAGATATGTTTTTTAGTTTTTGAGAATTTTCTGGAATTGAAATGCTAGATATTTTTTATTTTTGAAAGTTTTATTTTTATTTTTTTGGATTTTTGAAATTCACGGGACCTTGAACAAGCAGGCATTGCTGACCATGATTGATCCCAGCTTGTCCCAGAGTTTCGCTCGCTACTTAAATAAGTGTTTTTTTTTAAAGCCAGAGCCCTCAGCTGACTCTTTGGCTGATTCAGAAGTTAGGGGAACGGATGACCATTCAGGACCCCACACTCCTTCCCCTGGAGAGGTGGGGGTTGATGATTTGGGTGAAGAATCACAGTCTGGCCCAATGACCATGATTTCTCGCTGGTTGGGTTCGAGATCCGAGTCATACTCAGTCCCTCCCGGATCACTTACCTCGCATTGCAGTTCGTCCGGTTCCATGGCGAGACACAATTTCGAAATCTGGACATCGGACCAATCTAGGGCTGGCCATTTCCCTTTTTTGGTCCAATGGATGGGCTGCTTCTGCCCCTAGCTGGCGGTTGATGATGTTGGTTCTGCAGAGATGGGTCGGTCGCGCCCCTTGTTGATTGATGCTGAGATGGGCAAGTTGTGCCCTTGGTTGATTGGAGTTGAAGTGGGCAGGTTGTGCCCCTGGTTGAGAGCAGGTATCAGAGTACCTTGGTCCTGAAGCTGTTGTATTTGATTTTCTTCTTTGTCTTCATTCTCTCCTTCTTCTTCCGGAGGCTTAGATGGTTCGAGAATCCAGTCCCATCGAATGGGGGGCCACATGGCCCAAGCTAAGCTCATCGGAAGGCCTTTGTGTAGTGTGGTCAGTTGATTTCCTCTTGGATCTCTGCAAGGTTCTCCTGGCCTGATGAATTGAATGGGTGAGCACTGAAATTTTTTCGTTCTTTTGTCCATGAAGATTGCCCTATACCCGAGTCCCCATTTACATTGATTATATACCAGCGGTACCTTTCTGGACTTGAAATAATTCTTCATCCTATACTTGAGGCTCAGACGTTCTGCTGGTGAAAAGACACAATCCACACTTATTGGTTCTAGATTGGCGATAGCGTTCACAGTCTCAAATTCGAAAACTATGGAATGGGATGTCTTCTTCAGAGTGTTGGATATCGATGACAAGGATATTTAGTTCAATGGCAGCAGCATTGGAAGGAATGATGAGCTCCTTCTCTACATGGATAGAGATCACTTGATTTCCACAGATGTACTTCACCCGTTGATGCAAAGTTGATGGCACAGCTCCAACCTTATGCAGCCAAGGTCGTCGGAGCAACATGTTGAAAGAGGCTGATATATCTAGAATTTGAAATGTGATGGTGGAGACTTCTAGACCTATCTGTACCTCTATGTCGACCTCCCCTTCCACTGATCGGTGGGTGTTGTCGAATGCTCTGACGTATATAGTGCGGGGTCGAAATGAAGAGGGACTGATTTCCAAGCGTTCTGCAGTCTTGAGCTGGGCAGACATTTAAGCTTGAGCCGTTATCGATAAGGACCAGCGGGACACAAAGGTCTTTATATCGTAAAGCTATGTTGAGGGATTGCCCATGGTTGCACCCTTCTGGTGGTAACTCATTGTCAGTGAAGGTGATGGCGCGCGGAGCCAGGAGCTGTCCGATCATCAATGCTATCATTTCTGGCGCTGTATCGAAGGAGACATGAGCATCGCTCAGGGTTTTGGCAAACACTTCTCGGTGTATGCACGACGTGCAAAGTAGCTCCCATACTAAGATTTGGGCAGGGATTGACTTGAGCTGAGTCGCCACATCATATGCAGCTTCGTTTTTATTGCTGAGGCCTGAGAGAGCGCCTTTGGGATCTCCTCTGTTCTGATTATCTCTTCGGATGCAACGCCCATTGGGATTCATGTTTCCCACCTCTGCACATTCCGGATAGTGCCATGGGACTTCTTTATAATTTTCCTATCCCTTGCTTTCCAGGACCACTGGTTCTTGCAACGGTGCTGGTGTGGGTACCAGATCTTCCTTATATGGAGCTTTTACCTTAAGGACTACATTGTTTCCTGTGTTGAAGGGATAGTATCGAGGCTTGTCTTCATAGATCACATAAGGTTGTAGTCCTGGCTTGACTGTTCCTGGAGCAGGAGTTCCCAACACTGGTCCCCTTGATATGAGGGGTTTCTTTGTTTGTCCTAGCTGTCGTAGTGTAATTGACATGCCTCCGAGACTTGCCCCTTGCAATATAACTGGCTTGATTGGAGGAGCCCCTTCTAGGACAACGGGTTCTTGCTTGCTGATGAGTATAATCCCTCCCTTGTGGATCGGATTGTTCCTGAGCTGAAATTGCCCTTTGTAGAATGAAAGGTTCATATACGGGCTCAATGTACGACTGTACTCCTTCCAGGATGATTGGCTCCCAACATGAATGGTTGTAAGGTGCCCCTTGAAGGGGGACGAGTCCTTGAACAACTGGTACATCATATGGAGGTGCTCCTTTGAGTACTAACGGCTCGGAGACTGAAGGATGAAAGGGGTTTGCCCCTTGCGAGATCGGAGGAGAACTTGTTGGCCCATAAGTGTAAGCATGAATGAACTAGATAGGGGAGAAGAAGCGATCGAGACGCTCTCCTTCTTTTTATGCTGTTGATGGCAGGGCCGTGAGATGAACTGGGTCCGTCGGATGCTGAGGCAAAAGATTCTGAAGGATGTTGGTAGAAGCTGCTGGAGGAGTTCCGGGGACCGAGATGATGATCTTACGGTCGTCAATCAGATCTTGTATGGCATTCTTCAAAGTCATGCATTGATCAGTGGTGTGGCCACGCCCTTGATGGTAGGCACAGTACTCATTTTCTCGGTAGTTCGGAGGCAGAGGATTTGGAGGAGGCCTGGGTGCCATTAGAGTGAGTAACTGCTTTTATACCAGCATAGCCATAACTTGACTGAGTGGCTGAGTGAGAGGAGTGAATTTCCTGAGCTCCCTCTAATTCTGCCTATTCTGATATGAGTATTGGTCGTTCCCCCTGAACTGCTGCTATTGTCGAGGTGGTTGTGGCTGTGGTTGAGGATTTGGTCGTGGCTGATACCTCTGAGGTTGATGTTGAGCCTGATTTTGCTGATACTGTTGACGTCCCTGTGGGGGAGCATATTGGTTGCCTTGAGCAGTGGTGATGATGTTGTTTACCTCTGTCGGACTGAGGAGGAGAACCTCTGCAATTTCCATTCTCATATCCAATAAGTCTTCCTTCCACTCTGTTTCGTTTGACATGAAGTGGCCTGATGAGGCTATGGGGAGATTGTCCCTGCGCGGTTCCTGCTTCGACCTGCTCTCCAGCGCGGATCAATTGTGAGAAATTTGCATATGGATGCGAGATGAGATATCCAGATATGTTAGGATATGTTGAATGAACAATCATGGAGATTTGTTCTTCATCGTCGATAGGTGTTCGCATTTTAGCCGCCATAGCTCGCCAACGTCCCACATAAGCTGATACTGTTTCATCATTCCTTTGCCTGAGACCCGCGAGGTCATCTCTTCTGGGTGCCATGTTGAGATTGTACGCGAATCTGTCGATGAAAGCCAGGGAAAGTTGTTCCCAAGTCCTGATGCTGATGACAGTCCAATGATGTGTACCAATCTAGGGCATCGCCCTTCAGAGATTTTTGGAATAAGCGAATGAGGGCTCCTTCATTTTCTGAGATTGCACTCAGCTCTCCACAGAAAGCCTTGAGGTGTGCTATGGGACAGCCACTGTCGTCGTATCTTTTGAATTTTAGTACCTCAAAGTTTTGAACTATCTGAGCATCCAGAAAAGGACACAAGTCTCTGAACTTGGTCGAAGGTAAATCGATTCCTTGTTGTCGCTAAAGTTGATTTTGCAAGATTTGGAACTGCTCCCGCAACTCGTCCAGTCCTGCATGATCTGTTCGAACGACTGGTGCCTCTCGAAGTAAGGCATGTTCTTCTTCAGCATAGTGGTCGATGTCTTCGACCCTATGGGCTTGTTGGAAAGCAATCGCGGGTTGCTGAAATTGATTCGATGATTGAACTGGATTCTGATGAACTTGTGCTTGAAAGGACTGTAACTGAACTGGAGACTATACTGAAGGTTGAGCTGAAACTTGTTGAAAATTAACTGTAAATTGCTGAATTGAAGATTGCTGGAAATTAATTGGAGTTTGCTGAATTGAAGATTGCTAAAAATTAACTGGAATCCCATCGGCGGGGATGTGCTGGAATTAAAAAGTGTTCCTTTTGTTAGGAGGCTGAGATGCTGGGAACTGACCCCCTTGTTGGGTATTCGCCACTGTCCGCTGATTGATGTGGGCTTGACACTGACCCCCATTGTGGGCATTCGCCAGTGCTATCCTTGTTGCTGGAAATTGAATTGAAATCCCATCGGCGGGGATGTGCTGAAATTGAGTAAAGGTCCTATCGGCGAGGACATGCTGAGAAAGGAAAGGAGTCCCATCGGCGGGGTATGCTGGAATCTACTGAGATTGTTGCTTGCAAGATTAACTGGAAGTTGACTGGAAGTTCCTGTGACAAGAACGCTCTGAGACGGTCTTGTCGTCGCGGGAAGATATTGTGGAGGATGCCCCATAGCGAAGTGCTGAGATGGCTGTTGTCGGTAGTCTTGGGCAGACTCTAATGGTTGTGTTTGATTTGACTGGAGGCCGGAGGGATCCGCCATGGCTACTGAGATTGCTGAACTAGGCCAGCTTGGTTGTTGACTACTGCGGTAGCTTGTGCTTGCATGAATTGCAGGAGCATTTCTTGCATTGCTCTCATTCCTTGTGCCAATTCTTGCATGATTGACGTATTCTCAATTGGTTGTTGCGCTGGAGGTTGTGCTTCTGCCATTTCGAGGGCAGGGAAGAGGTGAGCTTCCTCTTCATGGTCGGACATGGCTTGCTGAGCCTGAGTGCGGATTATGCTGCGGAAGGAAAGTTGTTTCCGAAGACGTGAGCCCGAGGAGGCGCAATGGTGAGAAATATATTCTACCCCTTTTTTTGGGTTTTGAGATTTTTTTTTTTTTGATGGAATGCTATGCAGATGAGATTGTATGAGGACTAATGATTTTCAAGTATAGGAGGGATTCCGTTTTTCAAGTTGGATCACGACTAGTGGGACTAGTATGTCCCCAGCGGAGTCGCCATTCTGTGGACACTCGCCTCTCCGCGCTCCCGTTTTCTCCCTTCCTTTCGAAAAAGAGGGGTACATACACGTGAATCGCCGTTTTCTCCCTCCCTTCCTTTCTGATCACCCCTCTGATCCCTTCCTTTCGACTAGTGTGCCACTGGTTTGCCTCATTCTTGAGGGCTTTTTCTCGGTTGTCGTATTAAGCTGGATATGTTGGATGAGTTTGTGTAAGACCAGAATTGCTACTAGCCAGCTACTTCGAATCTACAGTCGGCTAGACCCCGTAGAAACGTTAGAGAAGGGAATCCGAAGATTCCTTCCTCTAAAATGACTCCTTTTGATCTGCGGCCAGAGCTTCGAGGTAAGGGATCACGGTTACAGGGTGGGAAGATGTTAGGCACCCCACACTGCCCATACCGAAGTACGGTCTCTACTTCACAGAATCGAACTATTACTTGAAAGTCTGATTTAATCCTCATACATTCTCATGAATGACATGATGTATGAATGCAGGTCTGAATAGTAAGAGTTTCTAATGGGCAGGTTTCCATTAACAGGCAAGCCAAGAGCATACGCTCGAATTGACAGGTGCTTTATACGGGATGCATGTTGTGTGTTTGAATAATCAAAGTGTTGGCAGTGATATGATAAGGAGGGGGGTTGGAAGAAAAGTAAATGTTGCACTTATGCTAGATACGAATGAGATGATGCTGGTAAAAGAGTAGCTGGATGGACTGAGGTGTCGCAAGGGTTTGCTTCGAGTGGCTAGATCAAGACTTGGATGGCTTGGGAGACTTAGACTAGGGTCAGGCTAGGCTAGGACCAGGGCTAGGCTCTTCTCACTTGGGCTCTCCTAGCTGCTGCTACGCCACTCGAATGAATCGGTCGCCTACTACTTCACCAGTGTTTCTTATTATACGGGAAATCGTCGGAATATGCTATTCGTTGGTCGTGCAAGACGGGTGGTACGGGTGACCCCGAACAATTGTGCAACGCAGGAATCGGTTTCGTAGCCTTCCTGAAAGTCATCACTCTGCTGGTGATCGGACTCTATGTTCTGATGTGCATCGTTCTGACTTTGGGCTACCTTTCTTTAGGGCCTTATACTAGATAAGGGGTTTGGAAAGCCTTTTTTTTTAGGGATAGTGAAATTCCGGATCAACAAGCTCGACGAGAGCCACCTCGCCCTTCCTCTTAAGGGCTCACATTGAACCCTCGAATATGCTTGAAGATCTCGAAGTGATCTTCCAGTTCCGGGGATAATTCGCAAAACTCCGTTTCCATCGAGAATTGAATGGGGTTTTCCCGTATTTCGACCGGAGAATCTAACAGAGACATTACTGTCGAGATTCTGACCGAAAAATTAGACATTCCATGCCCTCGGAGAGTGCTTTGTCGTGCTAGGTCACTGACATATCCGATTTTGTCTTTATCGGACCCCAAGAATTGATCCGCCTATTTGCTACAGGAACAAATGGGTCTGATCACCCCTCTGATCCTACGGTGAAGATGGTCCCTGGATCAGATCTATGGCTCAGATCTGATGGATGGACCAGATGAATTCTCGAAGCTTATTCCTCTCTTTTCTCTCCGTATATTACTTATCGTTTTTCTTTTTCGTGTATTGTATCGGAAGAGAACTATCCCTTTTATAATACTCATATGAGAGATAAAAGGGATAAGATGGTGAGATGAGATAAGGTTTATCCTTATCTCATCTAACCACCTCTGGAATTTGAAAATCAAATTCCAGGAAGGAAAAGGATGCAGTAACTTTCTATGGTTCCCGATCCACTCCCTATGGGTCCCAATCCACAAGTGGTTGCCCACAAGTGGGCCCCCAAAGGTCCACAACCATCATCTCCCACTCAATCACATTGTGAGGGTAGGCACATCATGAGAGTTCATCTAGCTCATTGTTGGAGCTAGAAAATGGAGCGCGAGGACATTTTCCTGAAAAATGGAGTTTTGTTGCTTTGGGGTTCTGAGTAATGGAAACATTCATAGACAATCACAAGCATTCACAAAAGTACACAAGAAGAGACATCGCAAGGCGAATTTTATTCCAGAGATCCCGAGATCTTTTACATTCTATGCCGTGATCTGGCACGAGCCCTTAATTACATCGAATGATCGATGACCCTTGATTAAAAGGCAAAAGACTAGTCAGCAGGGACTATGGTCTTAGAGTTGGTGGTCGTAGAGACCTGTATTTGTTTTTTTATGGACTGAACCATCTTTGCATTAGTCAGATGTCTATTTCCCATGTTTTGACCGGAGATCCGGGCTGAGACTATCAGGGTTTATGACTGAGAAGGACGACTCTGGGCTCGCGCCTGTCAATGTAGGGACAGGTGACCTCGGGAAGTCCATTCTACAGTTGTGTGCACCTGCGTAGCCCAACTGATGGATACCGTTTGAATGGGTAGGGGATCGACTGTTGTGTTGTAGCAGTTCATAGCAATTGGTTTGTGGAGGATTGAAAATCTTTGATATGGTTTATTGTGATAACCATAGCCCGGCTTATCTAGCTTTCTACCCAAATCAGGTCACATCTTTACAGTAGATATGAATGATTGACATATGTGCATAGTTCTGAATGCTGGCGGCTCCTTTCCGAGAAGTCACTTTGTTCATCACGTCGAATTGGGTCGAACCTCGAAGATGCATGATTTTGCTCATTTAGAGTTCCCGGAATGACTATTCGACCATTCCATTGTGTCCGGAACATTCGAAATACCCAAGATAGGCTCAAGCGGACCTTGAAAACACTTAAAATTGAGTCCGATGCACCTGCAAACATGTTCTGCAATTGGCTGATTTTTTCGGTGCGTGGGACTTATTTTACGGGTGCGTGGGCTCCAACGCACCTAAAAATTAAGGTACTGGATTTTGATGAATTTAAGGGTGCGTGGGACCACTTTTCGGGTGCGTGAGACCGAATTTGAAAATGTGTACTTTGTTGAATTTATGGGCGCGTGGGACCCGAATTTATGGATGCGTGGGCCATTTTTCAGGTGCGTGGGAGTCCGATGCACTTACTTAATCGACGTCGAATTAGTGGACGTGTGGGACTAATTTACGGACGCGTGGGCCATTTTTTAGGGGTGCGTGGGTCCATTTTCAGGATGCGTGGCCACACTCGTGATTTTTTAGGATTCAGACCTGCGGTGGAGGATCGACGATCGAAAAGGGTATTCCGGTCAACCGGGAGGGGTTTTCGGCGGTCGAAAAAGTATTCCGGCGAGGGTTTCCAGCGGGCAGTAGCTTCTCTCCTCTTCAGAATCGTCCAAATGAAGAGTCGGAAGGGGTATTTATAGCCGAAGAAACCGGAAGTCGGCCAATGAGGGGCTGTCATGTGTCACGCATCTTAAAAATACCCTCCACGGACCTGTTTATTGATGTGCGGAGGTCCGACGCACCCAGAAACATGTTTTGAAAATACTTGATTTTTTGGGTGCATGGGACTGAATTTACGGGTGCGTGGGACTCAACGCACCTAAAAATTAAGTCCCTGATTTGTAGTCGAATTTGTGGATGCGTGGGGCACTTTTCGGGTGCGTGGGACTCCGAAATGCCTCTGAATGAGAATCATAAAATGGGTCGAATTTAAGGGTGCGTGGGTCCATTTTCAGAGTGCGTGGGACTCCAGAACACCTTTGAACGAATTCCTGTTTTTGGCTATTTTTTGGGCGTGTGGGATGTCCGAATTTATGGGTGCGTGGAACACGTAAACAGGAACTCCACTATTTGGGTTTTGAATTTTGGGGGGTTTGTGGGGCCCGTTTGATCATGAAATCACTTGCACCGTTTACCATAAGTGATAATGAAGTTGTAGGTTCGATTCTGGGCGGTTCTGATCACGGTAATTCGCGGGGCCTGCTGGAGATCCCAGCCAAAATTGGCTAAGTAAGGGAATTTTGCAATTCTCCGTTTTACACGCACCGGAAGGCATTTTGCGTGATTCCTTTGGCTATTTTGCTTATTTTAAGGGCCCCTACCTTTTGGGACCCCAACACCCATCACATAATAATCAAAACCAAAGAATCACGATCAAAAGAATCAAAAGCGTGGAACTAGCTGGAACACCGTTATCTTCTCACAGGTGTTTGAGTACTAAGAGACCACCTAACTAGCACTCAATAACCCAAGCTTTGTATTGCCTGTCCTAGTCCGCATGACCACACCGGATAGAGTTAACTCCCAATCTGGAGAACTCGGCCAACACACGCACTTATCCAACTTATCGAGTTTAATCTAAAAAAAACTTGGTTTTCTACAAACATCAATTTGAATTCTTTTTAAAGTAATATATATATATATATATATATATATATATATATATATATATATATATATATTGAAAGAGAATATCATTTGTAAAAGTCTAAGAAAACTCGATACTGCCAGCGGATAAGTCTTCAAGTGCGTATTTATAGTTCTAGAAACTTGGTGTAGCTGTCACGGGATCTTCCCCATGCAGATGTATAATTTGGAATTGATCAAGCCGCTTTCCTAGCATAATCGAGTCTGACCAATCAAGGGCCTTTCGTCATCGTATACTAAAGTAGCGTCACTTAATCTCATCCTCCTGTACACAAGAGGAGGGTAGCTGAGGACATAAAGAGTCACCTACGGGACTGGCTACTCGCACGTTGCAATGATTAGATCGAATCAAAGCAATCTGTAGGTAATAGGTCCAAGCACTTGGCTACAATCCACGCCGTAAAGTAGACAATACTAGGTATCCGTCGGGTCTACAATATGCAAGTCATCTCACATGAGGTATGACTCATCTCATAACCTCACGACTTGGCTGTGTTTCAGGCCATAACATTATTCGCATTATGAGTAATGGTGCGACTATGTTATTCGACTTTGTCAGTCTCATCTTCAATCTTATAGGACTGAAGGCGGAGACAACTCATTCGCATTCTCATCATTTATTATTTTCAATAAAGGGTGATTCATACCTCAGTGTATGAACTTCACCCCAAGTGTACCTTTCTTGTACATTTAGGGTTGGTCATTCCGTGCGAGTGGGTGACCGGCCTGCCGATAATAGTTGAAATCCTACTTGATCTCAAAGAAAATACTGATGGGCAGGTTTCCATTAACAGGTAAGCCCAGAGCATACGCTCGAACTGACAGGTGCTTTATACGGGATGCATGTTGTGTGTTTGAATAATCAAAGTGTTGGTAGTGATATGATAAGCAGGGGGGTTGGAAGAAAAGTAAATGTTGCACTTATGCTAGATGCGAATGAGATGATGCTGGTAAAAGAGTAGCTGGATGGACTGAGGTGTCGAAGGGTTTGCTTCGAGTGGCTAGATCAAGACTTGGGTGGCTTGGGAGACTTAGACCAGGGTCAGGCTAGGCTGGACCAGGGCTAGGCTCTTCTCACTTGGGCTCTCCTTAGTGGAGGAATGGGCTAAAGGGGGTGGAGATGGACTCGGAGCTCTCGGACTGAAGAGAGGGGAGGTGGATGCTGTGAATGAGAAGGGGCAGGGGTATTTATAGCTGCGAGCAGTGGCAGCTGCTGTAATTATTTTTGGGCGACACCCTGGGGGCCGCCCGTACGGTCCCGCTACTCTGGCTTCAGAGCGTACGACCTCCGAACCTGAAGTAGAAAGCCCGAGGTTCAGAGTCCGAACCTACTCTGAAGCTGTGGTTCGGAACCAGGTGAGTTGATTGGGTTTGGAAGATGAGTTGACACACTCGGTGATTAGACTCAATGGGTTGACCCGGTGATTTGACTCAGCGGGTTGACTCACCAATTTTGACTGGTTTTTCTTATGGGGGGTTTTTCGGGCTGATGTTTAGGGGTGAGTTGACTGGGTTCGGGCTTGAGCTGGGCTATGGATTGGGGCTTACAAGGGTGAGTTTGGCTAGGTTTGGACATGGGATTTGGGGGTATGGCCTCCATTCATTCAGCTATCTCTACCAACATTGCAGCCGAAGGTGGGGTGTCTACAAACACCTTCTCCCAGCTACCCGGCATTAGTTTAGGATCACTATATGCATTGATAGCTGATCGTGGGAGCTTGGAGAGGAGCTAAAGCATTCGTGGAAGCTAAAGTTATTCAACAGCATTGAATCGGGGCTCATCTCTTGTAAGTGTTTAAGCTTATAAAGTCCATTATTTGATTCCCCCTTCTTGTTGAGATTGGGTCTACAGATTGTAACCCAATCTCAATGTTTTCATTGAGTAGGACATATGTGTCCTTGCGTAGGACGTGGAAGTCCTTGTGTAGGCCTCCGACACGAGAGAATACGTGCGTTGTCCTTGTGTAGGATTTGAGGAGTCCTTGTGTAGGAATAGACATTGTGTAGGTTGTAAAGGTTGAGAGATGAACCTCATTTAAAACCTCCGATAGTGAATGCCGTGTGCTCAAATAAGTTGAGTACTTGAATCGGGAGTGGAGTAGACTCATCATTGAACCACTATACATCGTGTGTAATGTAGTGAATGTATCTTGTCCATTATTATGATTTGAGATTGATTCTATAAGTGCTTCACTTAATGTCCATCTAATATTTGACAAAATGCTCATATGAAATCCTTGAATGCTTAGTATAAGCATTTGAATGCTTAATGTTTGAATGCTTATACATCGTGTTTGAATGCTTAACTTAATGTGTGTTTAACAGTTGAATGCATATCAACGGTTTGATCAAATGCTTGTCTTAGTATAATTGATAATTTAGAAAGATCTTGTGTGATCTATTTACTTGCATTTACTTAGACTTAATTGGTAAATTGGATTGTGAATGCATTAAAGTTTTTAATTGTTAAGGAATTTGTAAAAAGTCCTATTCACCCCCCTCTAGGACATAAGCATACCTTCAGGCTTATTTCAATAGTGGTGCTAACCGCAATTTCAAATGCATCGATTCTCCTCATCCACACATGTACCAATGATCTAATCTCTCCACTGACGTGGTCATCTATAAAAAAAAAATTGTATCACATGGTAATCAAGTGGTAGACTTCCTAAAACCACTCGATGACTTCTTAATCAAGAGATCTAACCATATTTTAGTACCTAGATAAAACCTAGTGGATCCCTTAGTCCGTGCAGGAATCAATAGTTCCTGATGGAAGTACCCAACCACGTCTAATTTTAATGACTCTAGGTAGCCTCGTAAGAAGAGACAAACTCTACTAATTAGGGTCATCACCTTATACATCCTCAGGTCTAATGATTAATTAATTTCATGCAACATTAAGTTATGATCACAATGATCATCTGATCTAGCAATGGCCCCTAAGATTAATAACTTAAATTCAATCATACTAATATAAGTGTCCCAAAGGTCTGACCCTAGATCTTATATTCATAATATACTCACACTCTTGTGTGGGTTAAGGGTGAGAGCACATTGGCACCAAGTCAGATTCCTAATGGTGGAGATTGTCCATCCTGACCCAAGTCAGCTCCCTCACACAAGATGACCATGCATCTTATGGTAGAGTGTCTATGGGTGTGTCCTTCATATCTATAATAGTCATGGAATATATAGATGCTGAGATCCATGGATCACGGCTCTTATTGGTCAATGACCATCGTGTCCAGTCTTAAGCTTAGAATGTCTACCAGAGGACTCCTCAACTAACTCATATCCATAAGTTCAAGGTAATATCAAATACACTAAGGTACATAAGGTGTCCACGAGGGATTCATGGTCATCATGATTTATAGTTGAGATATACCTTGTCCCATCCATATGGCCAGTTGTGGAAGCTCGCCGTTCCGCGCTCTCGGACGTTCTCCCTTCCTTTCGGAAAAAAAGAGGGGTGCGTGCACGTGAATCGCCGTTTGTGCCACTGGCTTGCCTCGTTCTCGAGGGCTTTATTCGGTTGTCGTGTTAAGATGGATGTATTTGGATGAGCTCGTATAAGACCAGAGTCGCCACTAGTCAGTTACTTCGAATCTACAGTCGGCTAGACCCTGTAGAAACGTTAGAGTAGGGGATCCGAAGATTCCTTCCTCTAAAATGACTCCTTTTGATCTGCGGCCAGAGATTTGAGGTAAGAGATCACGATTACAGGGTGGAAAGAGGTTAAGCACCCCACACACTGCCCGTACCGAAGTACGGTCTCTACTTCATAGAATCGAACTAATACTTGAAAGTTTGATTTAATCCTCGTACATTCTCATGGATGACATGATGCATGAATGCAGGTCTAAACAGTAAGAGTTTTTGATGGGCAGGTTTCCATTAATAGGCAAGCCCAGAGCATACGCTCGAACTGACAAGTGCTTTATGCGGGATGCATGCTGTGTGTTTGAATAGTCAAAGTGCTTGTAGTGACTGATGCATGAATGCAGGTCTGAACAATAAGAGTTTCTGATGGGCAGGTTTCCATTAATAGGCAAGCCCAAAGCATACGCTCGAACTGACAGGTGCTTTATGCAGGATGCATATTGCGTGTTTGAATAATCAAAGTACTTGTAGTGAAGCAGGGGGGTTGGAAGAAAAGTAAATGTTGCACTTATGCTAGATGCGAATGAGATGAGGCTGGTAAAGAGTAGCTAGATGGACGGAGGTGTCGCAAGGGTTTACTTCGAGTGGCTAGATCAAGACTTGGATGGCTTGGGAGACTTGGACCAGGGTCAGGCTGGGCTGGACCAGGGCTAGGCTTTCCTCACTTGGGCTCTCCTTGGTGGAAAAGTGGGCTAAAAGGGTGGAGAAGGGCTCGGACGAATGGGATTGCACTTGGGCTTGAGGGATGTTTGAATGAGAAGGGGAGGGGGGTATTTATAGCAGCGGAGAGTGGCAGACCCCGTAAATACTTTTGGGCGGCACCCAGGGGGCCGCCCGTACGGTCGTTTTGCTTCGGGTTCGGAGTGTACGACCTCCGAACCTGAAGCAGAAATTTCTTAGGTTTGGGGTTCGGACTTGTTCCAAGGCTGCGGTTTGGAACTCGGTGAGTTGATTGGGTTTGGGAGATGGGTTGACACGGTGAGTTGACTCGATGGGTTGACTCAGCGGGTTGACTCGGTAATTTAACTCAGCAGGTTGACTCACCGAGTTTGACATTTTTTAGGATTTTTTTACTGGTTTTTCTTATGGGGGTTTTTTGGGCTGATGTTTAGGGGTGAGTTGACTGGGTTCAGGCTTGAGCTGGGCTGTGGATTGGGGCTTACAAGGGTGAGTTTGGCTGAGTTTGGACATGGGATTTGGGGTATGGTCCTCCATTCATCCAGCTATCTTTACCAACATTGTAGCCGAAGGTGGGGTGTCTACACCAGTGAATTAAGACTCGCATTGTTTTCCATGGCACACTCCAATAATCTATACGGATTAACCGTCAGAAATTTCCACATTAAATAACTCAAACCTCACGCATTATCCAAAGAAGTTTATTTATGACCTAAAGCAGTCTCCTCAGATATAGTTTGATAAATTTAGTACAGGACGATGGCTCATGCTGCATATGTGCTTATTTGCCACTAGACTCTCTTGTAGGAGCTTGATTATCCTTATTCAATCCCATTTTGTTGCATTGTGATAATTTAAGGCCTGTTTGATTTTCCACGTTACAGGTAAATTCCTGTAAAAAGAAGTAATTATTATTTTTTCATGCCATTTAAAAATTTAAGAGTATTTCTGCTTCAAAAATCAGTCCAAAATTAGTGGCTTAAATTTTTAGGTCCCATCTTAATGTATATGACATATCTGCACCGTCCATCTGTTTTACCAAAATATTTTTGTGGACGAGCCAAAAAATGAAGCGGACTCAACGCTCAAGTGGACCACATCAACGAAATTAGTGGCCACAATACATCCATCGTCTAAAGTTATTTCCTTCATGAGGCCCACATTAATGTTTATTCGTGATCTAATCTGTTTGCAAGGTCACATAAGACATGTATAAGGGGAATACACAAATATCAGCTTGATCCACAACTTCTGGGGCCCCCAACAAGTTGTTAACGGTAGGCGCTTGATTCCCACCGTTTTCTGTGGTGTGTTCCACTTGAGCTTTGGATCACGCTCATTTCTTTTTTCATGTCATAAATTCAGCTAGCATAAAGGATGGATGGTGTGGATACACCACATACATCATGGTGGGCCCCATAGATAGTTGTCAGATTCCTTGTTTTTTTTGTTCAAAAAGCAACCGTCACTATCTGCATTGGGAGAGATGCCGAAATTACCTAGGTAAATAATTATTACCCATTTACAAGGTAATTACGGTCAATCTGGAAAATCAAACAGGCCCTTAGTTGCAATTCACATTGTCAACAACTCAGTATTTTATGAATGTACTAAATATATCGAAATTGATTATCATTTTATCTAGAAAAAAATTGTTAATAAGGATATTGAGACCCCTTTAATTTGTTTCAAGGTGCAATTAGCTGATGTTCTGACCAAATCTCTTGGTTTAGATGCTCTTCATTGAATTATTGACCAGTTGAGCATAATCAATATATATTCTCCAACTTGAAGGAGAGTATAGGAAGGGAATATATGTAATTAGTGTTTGTGCCTGTGCATAGAACACCCGCAGAGTATATAAGCCTTTCCTCTAATATAGTATTAAAAGGTATGTGTTAGTCATGAGACCTCAGCATGACACTCTTTTTTGCTAAAACCCTTTTCTTTCCCTCTTTTCCATCCCTACTCTCTCACCTCTACTCTTTTCTTCTATTTACCTTCCTAAATCTTTTCAAATCGACTGAAACATTAAGTCTTCTAAGGTGAAATGGCCTACTATTTGAGGGCCACTGATAAGATTGCTAATTTTGAAGACATTGTGGGCATCACCCATTGAAGGTGAGGCTTATAATGTAAGTAGTGTGAATCATTCCAACATGACCCCCAATTAAACGGCTAGTCCTTAAAAAAGAAAAAAAGCAACACGTAGTGATGCTTGAGAAATGATGTCCATGGGCCATCTGAATCGTTCATCGGATGCACTCCAATATAAAAATAGAACGCTCCAAAAACCTGTCCAATGACAACCCAAGTCGGTCACACAACATGAAAGAGTGTAAAATCATGCATAAAAACCTCTACATCAGATGTTGTGGCCCTCCTGAGTCGTAAAATATCCTCAATTTTCAAATTTCCCTTAATCTTGCTTGGGTGCACATACAAACATGTGGTGGGTATCCCCTCACTATTCATTCCATGTGGTGTGGCCCACCTAATTATGGTTCAGGCTAATTTTTAGAACCTTGTCTTAACAATGGGGCGCAACTAATGAAATCATCTCCATGGGGCCTATTTCCTATACACGTAGGGGTGTCAATAGGTCGGGCTCGGGCTTGAAAAATCAGAATTTTACACAGGGCCAGCTCAATCCAGTTCAAAATCTGGGCCAAGGCCTACCTTAGGCCCGACCCATTAACAACCCCATCTACACGTCGCCATTGGATTTTTCTCCAAGGGGACATCGAAAGACCTCAAGATTAAAAGATTCACTCAACGACTCACGAAGTGAGAGTTAAAGGAGATGGTCTACACTAGGTTTGCACACGGTTCAGTTTGGTCTGGTTCTAGGGTGAAACCAGAACCGATTTGTTCCCAACGATTCCAGGAAAACCAGAACCGGGCTGTTTGTACCCTAGAATCGAACCAGAACCAAACCGAACTATAAAAACCAATTCAATTCTAGTTTGATTTTGGGCTTTTTATAATCCAACTCAATTGGTGCCTACGGTTGGCCCACCATGATGCATGTATTTAATCCACGCTCCCCGGCCATTTCAAAAGATGATTTTAGGGCATGACCATAACAATCAGGTTGGTCTAAAAGCTTAGGTGGGCCACATCACAAGAATCAGTGGATTTGATATCCACCATCTATACCTCAGGGCCCATCACGAGCATACCTTGATGTGTTTGTTAGATCTACACTGTCCATCCTCACTGTCAGGTAATTTTTAGGTGGGCCACATTAAAAAAAAAATCATATAGATTCAAATTTTAAGTGGACTACTTGACATGAAATAGTGAGGGTTGAACACCCAGGGTTTGGTTTCACGGTTCGGTTATGTGGTCCGGTTCCACGGTTTGGTTCATGGTTCGATTTTGTTTTATAGAACCCCAAACTAAGAACATAAACAAACTAACCGATTCTTTGATTTTCAAAACCAAAACTGGTGCGCTTCAAAATCGGATCAAACTGATCCGAACTAACTAGTTCCACCGGTTTCATGTGCACCCCTAGTCTGCACATGAGTCTTTTCGGCAAGACAAGGCATATTAAAAAAATAAAATAACATAAAGTTTCAAGCTACTATGAAACTTCACACCAAGTGAATTTAGAAAATTTAGGTATATTTTATACTATTTCTTATAGTGGGGTCCACCTATTCTTTTTATATTATCAATGTGTTATTTAGGATCAACGGCTAACATGGAGCAACACACCTGATGGACAATGTTGATCCCATCCACATCACCAATATAGTGATTGTGTGACTAGGCGTGGTTACGCCAGCTTTTTCGGGGCCAAAACCTTTAAAAAAATAGATCTACTAGTGATTACAAGCACGTTTAGAACCTGTAGATTGTCCCGTGTGCTATAATATGGCAAATGAGTGAAATCTATTGCCTCTCAGTTTCAAATTTGGCTACATGCGATGTGTGGGGGCGTGCTAGAATTGATTGTGTGGCTCGATTTCAAACGAACAACTTTGACCCCAAGTGCCAGGATAGGTTGATACGTTGAACTCGACTGTATATGACCAAGATCTAAGAAGATCGACCACCTATTCAGCTACTCTCAAGATGCTGTTTTAGATAATTAGGCGATTATTGAAGCGTAAGGTTTGTCCTTCATAAATGGGTCATACATTGCCTTCTATACGAAAGGATTTTCTAAATACAAAAGTAGATCAAAGGAAAATACTTATAGTCAACTGCGGGGAACAATTGCAAAACACCTTTCTGAAAAGGAGAGTATGAGCGTAGACTTGGATTACTGCTAAGGATTACAACTAATGGATTATTACTACTCCTAATTGAGGATTAAATTATCGATTATGCTAAGAAACATAAAAGACTGATTATGCTAAGGAACATAAATGATAACTGATAACACTCACACCTTTGGGACAGTGGTAAACTGAGTGAAGATAACCTTGTTTCAACATTGACGTCTTGGTATAAATTCCCAACGTGGGGGGTAGCTAACGTTGTAGTGTGACTAACAATGTGGGTGTGTGTATTAATAGTGGGATGTGTGTACTAAAAAAAAACTGATAGGATAATTGATTGGTTTATTTGATTAGGTTGGTATGAGACGCCTTGCTTCGTTGAACTCTTTCGCTATTTTATAGGCTTCCTTGAAAGAAAGAACTATCTAGATGCATCTCATGTTCGGCGGTTACAACAATCATCTAACACTATCATAGTTTTTTGGATTTTCTTTCTCCTCTTGATATCTGTCTAGTTAACCGCTTTTGATACCTATCTTCCTTTGACTGCGCTCCATCTTCAATCGCTCGACCACAACCTATCTTCGGACGACATGTACCACTCAATTGACTCTAGCTGTTATCACCGCAAAATACACTCCACATATCTTAGCAAGTCTCATGCATATTGTGCACTTCTCGTGCAATGACATGTGTTCCCTCTTGATTGAGTCTTCCAAGGATGGTAAAAAATAAGGTACAACAAAATCGAAACTTTCCATCAGCTGATGTACAGTGTTTAGATCTTCCTTTATAAAAATCAAGCTATCTCACACCTTAGATTGGCTAAACTATAAAAAACATGAATGGCTAAAAAAAAAAAGAATCTAACCAACAACTTGCCTTGTTATTTGAGGCCTGCATTAATAGTGAAATTGTTTGATTATTTTAGAAAAAAAAAATCTAAGAATGATTTAAAACCTTATATAAAGATCAGATCCTACACATATGTTTCATATTTGAACATCCTCCCGTGTGTGAGTGTGTATGACGCTACACACATGTGGAATTAACAAACCTTTTTTTTAAAAAAAAAACCTTCCAAATCTGAGAGCCTGAGCCTTCCATGGTGAAAAACTTAGCCTGTTTGTTTTCCGCCATTACCATGAAAACAGTGTAATAACAACAATAATTATAACTTCCGCCCGTTTGAAAAATGAGCCATATAATGTCATTCGCCGCCTTGATATTTGCCACTGAAATTTGATCATCAGTAGCCGAATCGGGAGAAAATCAAAGATTTTCAGATGGAAACGACGGTAAGGCGACGATAGTTGTAAATGACCATTCCGTGGTATGATGGTCCGAGCAACTACCGGATTTAGGAGTCCAGTGGGCGTTTCTGATATAAGAGAAGATCCTCCTCCATAGCATCATCCACTCCATCCTTCCTGAGGAAGCTACGATGATGATATGCAAGGAAAAGTAGAGTCTGATTGCGGTGATTTCCTCCCTCCATTCCCTTCTTCAATCCAAACCATCTTCGTGCTTGGTCCGGCCTAAAAAAATGTCATACGCGATTTTTGTAGTCAGTTTTTTCCTCACGTAGATACTATGTTTCCTTCTATCTTTACAGACTTTGAAGATTTTCGAAGCTGGTTGATCGAAGTTCTTGCAGGTGGACAACGTAGTTGAAGAACTATCCTCAGTTGTAGTGGGCAGGAACGGTATGCATTCATCGTTTGGTTGCCATTCTTCAAAGTTTTTCCTTCCTAATCCATAGGTGACACAAGCAAAGAGGTTTCACTCTCCAAAAAAATATTTTCGATTTTTTTTAACATTCTTCTGCTACATTATCCATCTAGTGTGCAGGTGGTGCGTCATACCTCTGCTGAGTGTGGAGTAATTGCGGATGTAACAGAACTATTGTTCGACAAGATACTGACCTTCCCTCTACAAATATCGACCACGATTTTGTAGGGTGTTAGATGTGAGTTTTGAACATTGATGGTTTCTGATATTGATCAAATTTCAATTGGAGAGATGCATTCTCTGTTGATTTTTGAAATTCTGAGTTTGGAAATCGTGAAATGCCGAGCTGTGAAAGAGGCAACGCCACAACCCTATCGACTTTGAACAATAACATATGCATGATCGGTATAGTTATGTTCTTAGACAGATGGGGTTGTGACTTATTTGATTTCCAAAAGTGCTCTATACCAGTATTGGATCAGTAGTTCAATACATAATCAATGATATTCGTTTATTACAATGACAGAATTTATACGGCATTTTTTTTTGGGATTATTTCATTGTTCTTGTTATGTGCCTTTAAATTTTTTGTAAAAAATTAAATCATTTCTGTTGTTGGATTATATCATTCCTCGTTGGATCTTGCTTCTTCTCTTTTCTAAAATAGCGCTCCCCTATAATCAACCAGCCTTGATTGACATGCTTATTTCTTGTATTCAGACCATGTGCAATCTCAATATATGCTTTGTTCTCCACCGTTTATCAGCACTGGTATAGGCCCTATCCTCTCTCTCAAATTTGGGCAGCAAAATGGATCATGGACACCCTAGATTTCTGGCTGTTAGCTAACAACCTGTGTCTCACACTCTGAATCCTCCCATTTCTTATGACCTGCAACCCAAATTATAGAAAATCATGAAAGAGTGACTTTGGAAAACAAATCCTTAGAAAGCCATTCCCAAAAATAAAAGAAATACAATAATTTATCATTTTTTTTCGATTTTAAATTCCAAAATAGAGAAAATTTTAGTAGTAATATGTATGTTCTGTAATTTCTTACTTCAACAGAAACCCATGACTCTATTTGAAATATGTAAAATGCTATAGGGTGATAAAAGGGTTGTTCAAGGATAATGAAAAACCCAGCATTTGAGTTTGAATATTTAATTTCATTTTTTTAAGATTATCAAAAGGGAGAAGAAAACCTCTGAAAGATAGTTATCACCGATGACAAAATAGACGGGGGTGTGGTCAGGTGGGACTGAAACCAAACTCCTATCTGGAAGAGAGATATTCAGGCCTGATGTCTTGATTGATATTAACTGAGGGTTTGTGTGCTCTCCAAATCAAGTTAGATTGCAATCCAATGCTTCAATCTCAGGACATGGAGGGTGGTGTCTGATCTTGAAAACAGAATCACTCTCCTCATCCATGAAAAGCTTGGTTATAACATTTATTGTTTGTATCTTTAGTCCTTCTGCCAGCAATTCAAGAACCTCAGAAGCTATCCTTTTCACATCTGATATATAGTCATTCACAGCAGAGTTGAAGGAAAAAAAAACAACAAACATATATCTTAGAAAAATAAAATATGCATACTGAAAATCAACTTATTTTGGTTTGCTTTTTTTTTTTTCCTATGTGAATGTATCATTCATGTTGTTCACTGCCATACACCACCGTTGTCATACTTCTAGCAACATCCTCAATAGGTTGTATTTTGCTCGTACAGTATACATTAGGTGCGCAAAGACATAATTGTGACCTGAATCCCACTTTGGTTTGTAATACCAACAAATCCGAAGCTGATGGCAGACATTTTGATGTTTCCCACTTTTCAATTGATTCGTGAAGAAGAATGATTCTGAGGTTGTTTCAAAATTTTACTCGTAATGATATTATCTTCTTTTTTTGAACTTTAGTGAATTAAAAATGTATGTAGGCAGTCTATGTGTAGATTATGTGCCCAACCTTGACAACAACATGTGATATACTTCCGTTAACAACCCTGCCTCTTTAGAGATACGAAACCAGTAACTAGTCGATTGAGGATGATAACCAAAAGGATGTAGTGAAGTAATGAGAAATGAGAGCACGTTTCACTACTTCCACTCCAATTCTATAGGTTCCAAACATTTTGGAATCTTTCGAAGGTAAGATAGTAAGTTTATTCACCATTTGCCTCTTGACCCATACTCATTTTATCTCCTATACATGAAAAGAACTTAAATGGATGAACATAGATGGACCAAGGAAGAGATGGTTGTATATGCGGCCACCGTATCCACTATGACAACAGTAATTGCTGCGGGAGATTATTTTAGAAACTATTTACTTCGGGATCCTTCCAAAAAAGGAGATTTTGAACGAGCCTGCATGATCAATGCCATTATTGATCAGCATTATTGGATCACAAGACATTGATTGTAAGGAGCAATTGCGGATGAAGAAGGCGACCTTCTTCCACCTATGCGCCATACTGAGGGATAGAAATGCATTATCGGATGGAAAACATGTCAGTATGGAGGAACAACTGGTCATGTCCCTTCATACACTTGGCCATAATATGCGCAATCGTGTAATAAGTCATCGATTCATCCGGTCTGGGGAAACGGTAAGCCAATACTTCGGTAAGACGTTGGATGCCATTGTCTCTCTATATTCGGATTACGTGAAACTACCTGGGCGCAGAAACACCACTGGAAATAACAACAAACCAACACTGGAGTTCATATTTTCAAGTTCGTTCAGTTACATACTCAAATATCAATTTTTTTAGGCTTCTTATTATAAATGGTGATTGTCAATGCTAACTGGACAAATAAACATAGGATTGTGTCGGAGCCATCGATGGGACTCACATACTAGCATTTGTCCCTACATTGGAAAGTGGGATGTACTATAATCAGAAAGGATCAATTTCTCAGAATGTGATGGCTATTTGTAGTTTTGATATGGAGTTCGTTTACATGCTAGCTGGTTGGGAGGGGTCTGCGTCTGATTCACGAGTACTACATAGTGCCCTTACACATTAGCATGATCCACTTAAGATACCTAAAGGTAATAGGCCACTACATCCTTCTACTTTGGAACTCAAATGAATTGCCTTTCCTAGCATCGCTAATCGGGATTCATATTCCATGTAGGAAAATACTACGTTGTAGATATTGGTTACACACATTCTCCTGGTTTTATGGCTCCGTATCGTGGTGTACACTATCACCTAAACGAATATCGTACTGGACGAACTCCACAAAACATGAAAGAGTTATTCAACTACCGTCATGTACAACTTCGAAACATAATAGAAAGATGCTTTGGAGTTATAAAAGCTTGATTTTCCATCCTAAAAACTGCCCCTCAATACAATTTCATGACACAAGTGAAGATTGTGATCGCATGTTGTGTGCTTCATAATTTCATCCGTGATTATGAGGCTGACGACATGATTAGAGATGAGGATAGTCCTTTAGATGTTTTGACTGACCTGAATCCATCACTCGGGGAGATATTTAGTACCGACGATCTGCGTTTACTGATAAATGTTACACAACATGAAAAAGACGATTGGGTTGCTTTTAGGGACGAAATTGCAAGTAGGATGTGGAATGATGCCCATCCCGTGAGTCGTAGTTTTTGAATTTCATGTTATAATGTATACACTCATCACTTGCTGGATATTGTAGGTTTAAAGTACTTTTTGTGTAATATGCAAATGTTAACCATCCATCTATAGGGTATGATGAAATATCGTGTCTTTTTAGAAGTTAACTGAATAATTTAGAATTATCAATCATTCAATGACAATTGGTACGTATGCATGTTATACATATAAGTATTTAATTTTACTCACTCAGGTCTAACGTCGATATATAACTAAGTATTTCATGTTCACATTGTTGTAGATTCCGGCCAACGTTGACGACAAAATGTCACCAAAAAAACAACATAACCAATCAACTCCCAATTAGAAAAGGCACCTATGGAATTGGATCCTGAAAAATGAAACGGTTAGAAGGTCTCCTATAAAACGAACTCCAAATCACTTGACGAGGGTGGCCCTTCAAACGGATTAGTTCGTTGGTCGGAGGATATGGACAATGTCCTAATTGATGCTCTACTTGAAATAGTAGTATCTGGAAGGAAAACTTCATCGGGGTTTAAGAAAGAGACTTACAAAGTTGTCGTGGATAATATAAAATAGGTGTTGGGTATCCAACTAATTCTCAATAGCATAGGAAATCGGCTACATACAATTAAGAAACTATACTTCGATGTCCGTGACACACTGAATGCCTCGGGCTTTGGATGGGATAATGACCTACAAATGGTGCTCGCCTCAGACGATGTGTGGGAAGATTATATTCGGGTGATGTATTTTATAAGTGCACTGTTTTCCCTCCATTCCCTACTCTAAACACATATTAGAAAGTTAATTGACGGTCTTCTTATTTGTTAATAGTCGCATCCATATGCGCAACATGTTCGAGGCAGACCGGTGCAAATATATGATGATTTAACGCATCTGTTCGGCAACAATCGAGCAATTGGTAGAGGATCTTTTACCGGTAATATTCCTGCCGGTGCAAGTTCTGGAAAGAGGGGAGATAGGGAAGATTCTCCTATCCCACCTGTTGATTTAAATGAAGATATGCAGGTTCTGTCTTCTGATGATATAGGCGATAGTGAGCTTGAGTTACGCTGGTCATACCAGAACAAGAATGGACTGCTAAACTCCCAGCGTACCCTATCTGTCAATGGGAACAATTCTGCCTCTACCAACAGCACGGTCAATTCCAGAAAAAGAGTTAGGCTCGGACGACCATGTGATGTCATAAGTGTAGGAATGAGCGAGGTTGCTAATGTCGCACGAACGCTTGCAATCAGCATAACACAAGGCAAGGATATGTCGCGCATGTCGATAGTAATAGCTACTTTGGAGGACATTGAAGGTTTGATGGAACATGAGGTTCTCATTGCCACTCGATTGCTATCAAAGGATGAAGGGAATGGTGCTGCGTTATTGAACTTGTCAAGTGGAAGAAGGCTGGACTATGTGCTGATGTTGCTCCGCGCGGCGGAGAATGGTTTCTGACTGGAACCAAATGTTCCGAACTAGTCTAAAATACGTCTGTTGACATGAACAGTACATTTTACTCACCTGGGCCTGTCTATTTTTTGGATATATTTTTCTCTTTTGGACTTTTTGATGTGTGTGGTGGGTAATATTTTTTGGACTTTAGTTTGATTTGGGGTTTTATCTTACGCATGTTCAATTCTGTTTTGATGTTTTTGTGCCTGTTTTTAAGTTTTTGCTAAGATGCAGGAGATGCTTTCAAATACCGTCATGCTGTTTATTCAATTTATGCATAATATATATTTGGTATTTTTTGCTATTATGTTAACTTTGAAGTTACAGTTGATTATTGAATATTACCTACTGGTAATTGTTAACACATATTGCTGCGTAAACGTTGAGGTATGAAGTTTGGTTAAGTGGTTTAAATTAAAATTGAATTTTCTCTACAATATCATAATACAAATTTTAATTCGTTACTTTCATTGCAGATGGCAAAGAAGGTTTATGTTGTATTCAATGGATGAAACAGGGGGATTTACTACAGTTGGGAAGATTGCCCGGCTCAGGTAACGGGTTTTAGACAGGCTAGTTATCACGGATACAACTTTCAGAATGTAATGACCCAGGATTTTGGGTGCGTGTAGATACGCACATGAGTATGTACACTACACTAGTTCAAGCATATACATGTATAAATCCATTAAACCATTGATTTCCAAGACGAACTATCAATTACCCTGAAGTTCTCACTTATTCATCAAAACCAGCCGTTCAATTGATTATTCATCACTAGGTAAAGGTATCTGATCGTCCACCTCTATTTTGAACAAGTCGATCATAGTAAACTAAACCCCTTGATCTCCACAACTGCTCATACACAAATCAATTTAACATTCTGATCCGTTCATCTTATTTATCATACATTGATATGCTTAACCGACCGTCAAAACTGTGATCTGACGAAATTTCATGAGTGGACAAGTCATTAAAATCTGACGGTGTATATGTCTAACTAATAGGTCATCCAAAGACCATATTATGAATATCAGTTTAAGAAACTAACTGTGCAATAACTCATACTTGTGCTTAAGAACATAAACATCTAATTAGAAAAAAAATTAGCCTTTCATACAACCATCCATCGAATTCATATCCGCTAATTGGGCCACCCAAATAACAAACCGAACCGATCATTTCGAAGATCATAGGATAAATACCAAGGGTACTGGTTAAATTTCCTATTGGATATGTACAAATGTCACTTTGGATCATGGAGTGTGATGGACCACTAAAAAGGCATCCTGTTCATCTGTAAGAGATCAAGGCCCAAACTTAACCTGTAGAAAGAGTGTGAAAAATTACAGGCCTGGGTGAAGTTTCATCGAAAACTGATGGTAAACATCTGTACAGGTGGTTGAAGTAAAAAGCAAAGGAAAGGACAAACTTGGAATTATATATAAATATATATACCACATGTATACAAACGTGTTATTATATTACAAGTAATGTTTTAACGGTGAGTGTCAATCACACTATCTTTCATCATGTGGTCCACATGATTATCCAATCTAGCTCATTTTTTTAGCTCATGTCTTAGGTGATCATTCTACACCAGATGATCGGAGCAGATTTTCCTTACAAGCACCACAGTGGACCCCACACCATTCTACACTCAAACCGCGTCCGCAACTCACGTCCGATCAAATCAGAAAACCCTTGTTCTATCTTTCTTATTATGGAAACGTGGATGGGCTTTCACGTTGGGTATTACCAACATGTTTTTGTGAATTGTGGCCCACCCAAGACTCGGATCTGCCTCATTTTTCGTGTCACACCCTAAAACTCCCTGGCCTAGCTAATGAACGGAGTAGATTTGTCACATACATCATGGTGGGACCCACGTGCACAACGTGCACGTCACCCCCTCCCGGTCAACGCACGTTGACCGAGTATTCAAGACGTTGAGCGTCTTCTTCGGGCTGGTCGCTGCAACAGCGAACGTTCGTTGTCCGTTTGAGCTATCCATGCCGTCCGTCTGTGGGCCCCGCATCAAAAATCCAAACCGTCCAATCAATCCGTCTGCCCCACGCATGAAGTCCTTTTGAGTATTTCTTTCATCGGCCGTCTATCCGAACTTCTTCAAATCACTGTCCAAATAAAAAACGGCCAAGATCCTGGCCATTGCTGCGCATGATAACCTGGGAGCTGCTCTATTAGAGTCGTGTGGACCCCACCTAGGTTTCTAATGTTTAATCTGTGGCTTAGATTGCAAGGATTGAGGTTCGAATCCAAGTTGGAGTTGGAATCTTCTAGCGTCCGTGTAATGCGTTTGTATGTGGCTATAAGAGCCAGCCTCGGCAACGTTTCCTTTGCAAGAAACGTGAGAGAGAGAGAGAGAGAGAGAGAGAGAGAGAGAGAGCCGTGAAAGAAAGGAGAGAGAGAGAGAGTGATCGTAGATTCCAAGTTAAGGTTGCTGGTGGCTCCTTCCATTGCTGGAGAAGAAGAAGAAGAAGAAGAAGAAGAGAAAGAAAGCAAGAAAGAGAGTGAGTCTAATCTCATATCGTTTTTCCATTGTATTCACAATTTCTTTTTAGTTGAAATTGGTTTTGGATTTTATATTATATTTTAGATTGGTAATCGTCATGCGAAAGTTACAATCTTTGTTTGGTTTTGTTTTAAACTATTGCTGGAAATTTATATAGTTTCATGAATTTATGGATTTGCGCGATTGTAATTGGTGCCTTGATGGGCTGAAATTTTGTTATATTACATTCTATTTGAAAGTTGGATTTTGAAGGGTTGGTTTTACAGTGATTTTGATAAATCATATGAATTTGATACCCATTAAGGTTGTACATGTGTGAGCTTATTTTTGAATTACTTGGAAAGATGTTATGGAGTGTTGATTTGGTTCATGCATAGCACGATCTGAGAACTCCAGTTATTACCGTAGGGTGAGCACCCTGGTGTGTGCAATAGGCCCATTGATGATTGTTTGGGTGAGCGCCCAAGTGTGTGCAACAGTCCCTGGTTGAGCGCCCTGTGTGTGCAATATACCCTTCTGATAGTCCATCGATTGTGGACGGGTTGGTTGAGCTCCCTGATGTGTGCAAGATACCATACTAGCGTACCCGGTGGATATCAGATGATTTTGGCAGGTTGGGTGAGTTCCCTGGTGTGTACAAGAGACCAACTCTGCAGTTGTGAAACAGTGTAGGCCCGACTATAAACTGGCCCTGGATGTTCTACTGATAACCGTACCGAGATTGTTGAAGCATACTTGCATTCCATGCATCACGTGCATGTTTAAGAGAGTTTTGGTGATGAAATTACTGTTGGAATTGTAATGATTTGTACTTTAATGGTTAAGTGATTTTCTATGTCGAATTACATGTGCTAAACTATATGAGAATGCTCACCGGCTTTTATAGCTGACGCAGTGTTATGCGATTAACCGTAGTGACAGGTGATGATTTAGAGGACTTTGAAGAAGCGGTTCCAGATGAGGAGATACTCTAGAAGATTTTTATTTGAATTAGTTATTTGATTTTTGGTTTGAAAGCATTGATGTAATAAGGTCCATTAGACGGCCATTAGTTTAGACAGTTTGGAACAATTTCATAGACTCGTTGATTTTAGTTTAATTTTCAAAGTTGGTTTATTTTTATTCCATATATTTGGTACCTTGTGAATGGAAAGGATAAAAGTTTCAGTTGTGATTGTGAAGGATTCATTCATAACACCCTTGATTTCGAAATTTGAGTTATATACTCGAGTGTCGAATTTTGGGGGCGTTACAGCCGTTGACGCATTTTGTGCCTGGTCTGCCTATGCTGTGGTAGACAATGTCCCTCACGTCCCAGTTGAGGAACCCCCTGTGGAGGCTGAAAGAGAGGCTAGTGATCATGCCAGTACGTCATCCGATCGTAGGGCAGTTGAAGTACCAGAACGACCTCCGAACATATGTCGTTGCTGCAATTCATTACATGGCATTACTATTCAACAAACTGTAGATGCACCGAATGCGGAGCCAAGTATGGGCATTGTCATCTTGTCTGTGCTGTTAATCGTCTTTATTGTTCATGTGCTATCCAGTCATTGATGGACAAATCTATGGTGGATTCTCGTCTACGGAGGAGGTGCTGCATTCTGATCGGTTTTGACAGTGGTGGTTGCTCTTTTTACAACTGTTGTAAATATTCTTCCGTATATTTAGTACACGGTCAAGTTAGATCTATCGGATTCAAGGCTTGACTTGAATAGTCAATTTCTCAAGATAGATTTGCTGCCCTTTTTCTGGTAATTCCAGCAAGTGCAAACGAAGGAAATCCGCAAATTGTCTTCAGGATACAATGAACTCTCAATCCGAATTTTAACACAAAACTTTGCACATTTAAGTGTTAAACAGATCTCTAGTTATAACACCAATATGCCTTCAAGTACGTCCAGAAAAAACACAGTAAGAGGTCAGATCTGAGAATACTGAACAGAGGATGGCTTGATCAGAGAAATGGATAGAATCATTGATTCTTCTGGATTATGATATCCAGGATATATAGCAATTGAAGCGTCATGGTGTCTTTTCTGGAGAGACTCATGTGCCTCTTCAAGACATCCACACCCTTTCATATGCAAGAGACATTCTGCCATGAAAGGACATGAAAACCCCCTCCTCTTACCAACCGACTATTTAAACTTTTATGGAAAGTTTTAATAATAAGCATATTTATGTACTTATTAAAAATAAACTTTTATTTTTGAAATTTTTATTATTATTATTATTTTTTTATTTAAAAAAAAAAACACAACAGCAACTCCTTTCAACATGTGTGTGGTGGACAACTTATGTTTTCATGGTTTTTTTGCTTTTGGTCTCTCTGCTTTCGTCTGTATATGAGTGCTATTTTTTTTTTTTTTTTTGCTTTCGGTCTTTGATCGGTATGGCCTGCTGTCTGTGCCAAAACTATAACATCCGTGTGAATAGTAGCGAAGTTCGTTTGGCGTTTAATCCAGTTGCTTTCGTCTGTTTCCTATGGTTTGGTCTCCTAAAATTTGGATCTGATTCCTTAATTGTGGTCATGCCTAATAATGTGCTCAGAAAATGGATGGATGGTGTGGATGTACAGAGAGAAGATCACAGTGAGCCCCAAAGTTAGGGATAGACCAACCTTGTTGGATCCGACGATCCACCCAAACCGCTACTCATCACAGACCACTTGGTGGAGCCAACGATCAGTAATTACCTTTTGCCTGCAACCCAACAGAATAACATGATCCTTAGCAAATACGTGGGGTGTATCATACTACTTAAGACTGATGGGACGTTTATTACTTCTTTTGTCAAGCAACCAGGCAAAATTATAATTGCAATTTACACGATTTCGTTGCATCATAAAAAAAACAACAGATAAAAGTAGTCAAACATTTCAGACACCTCCTGCAGTTACATGTAAAAAGTAATCATATTTTGTTTACATCATATTACTTGGGTAATGCTAAAAACAAACAGGCCCTTAGATATGCTTGCAGAGAGAGGTGGATGATACGCATGCACATGCAAATTTCATAGAATTGGCATACAAGTAGTCAATATAAACCGTCCAAATAATGGTACCTATTTGAAATAAGTTGTGAACCAAAAAATAAGCTTATTTTATCATCTGAATATCAGATTGATAGGCATTTAATGGACGGCTAGAAATGAAAAATACATCCAACGGTCCTATTTCCACAAACAGATGTCCACGAATCGGAGGGTACGATTTTCGAACAAATCTGATATTGAGAACGTAACTTGGAGATAGTGTAATGCACTATTTACTCGGTTTATTGAGTTAATATATGCCACGTCTACACTTTCTGAGCGGTTGCGTATCAAGCGTCATATGCACCTGAGGATCATATGACTCATCCCTCCGAAAAAATAGAACTTCGAAACAGAGGTTTGCTAGTTCCACGCGCATGTGAAATATATTCACATCCACACGCGGGTGCATGTATCTAGTGTGTCACATTAGTGAGATCTGATCTCTTCATAATGTAATCTATACCATCCATGTTTTTCTACGTAAAATTCAGTCCATTTTTATTCTTAGGCTGTCCACAATATATAAAAAATCAATGGACATAAAAGACCATCAATTTACATTGTAAGACGTGGCCCACATGAATAGTAAAATTATCTGATATTTAAAATCAAATGGAAAGCTCAGATCTCACACATATGTTTCATATTTGCACGTGAGTCGAGTGTGAATGGGTACGACATCACACGCGCGTGGAATTAACAACGTCCTTAACTAAAACTGCCCGGGAACCGTCTCATAAACCTTCCAAAAACCCTCTCAAGAACTTTCCAAAAGCCTTTCCGCTTCTCTTGTAAGAAGTCTTCTGCCATCGCCGAAAACTCAAACCAGCATTCGGAATCCGAGCATTCTTCTCTACGATTTTCTTCGTCGACTTGATTTCATGATTTCTGAAATCCGGTTTCGAGGTGGGAATCCAGAGGCATAAGCAGCGGTGACAATGCTTTCGTCTGTGGCTAGAAGAAAAAACAATACCGCCTTCGGCTTCAATCCGGAGGTTGCCTTTTCTTACATTGTAAGCTTCTTCTTCTTCTTTCTTGTTTTTGGGTTTCTATCTTTGGTGCGAATCCTTGTGCACATTGGGAATGGAATTTTCGAATTCCCCTTTTCCCCTATCAGAGTCAGTGTTTGAGTATCGGTATCATTACAAGTTTCTGATAGACGGCCCGGATGATAAGGCCAGCAGGACCTGACGGTCTACACGATCTTGAGACCTTCGCAAAAGTCAAAGATGGATGGTGAACGTCCAGTAGTCTCCCTAACCACTAAGGGAGTAGAGAGGTCTGATAATCCTCCTGATTATATGGTTCAGATGGCCCCGAATTATGATCAATGGCTTAGATCATATAAGGGATGGGCCAGATGGACAAAATGTATAGGGGCGCGAATTAGGTGTTACCCCGAAACAGCTTAGTGGGTGTTATCCCTACCGTATGGCCCACATGGATGATATTTTGTATATCCACGCAGTCCATCCTTTTCTACAGCCCATTTTATAAAGAGGTTCCAAAAATTATGCAGATCTAAATCTCAAGTAGACCATACCACTAGAAATAGTGTGATTGAGTGCTCCACCATTAAAAATTCCAAAGATCCCATCGTAAGGTTTTGGTAATGTTTATTTTCAATCCAAGCTCTTGCTAATGTCAATAAGGTCTTGATGAAGGGAAAATATAAATATCAGACTGGTCAAAAACAATTGCTGCCCACAAAACAATTTTAATGGTTTTTTATCACTGTTTCTAGTGGTGTGGTTCACCTAAGATTTGGATATTCTTAGGGTTTTGGATCACATCATAAAATGATATGATAAAACAGATAGACGGTGTCGATATATTAAAAATACATCAAGAAGCTCCCCACACTGTTAGGGTAACACCCACTAAGCTGTTCCCAGGGTAACACCTAATTCGCGCCCAATGTATAGATGTACTATTTTCTCCTATTTTCTCTCTAATGGATAAAAGTTATCCGATCTTATCTAATCTAATCCGATTCCAATCTTATCTACAATTGAATTCAATTTTGAATTCATTTCTAAATTCAAAATTTAGAATTCAACTCTGGAAGGAGGTTATATAAAGAGGAACTTGCATGGGACCCACCCATTAGTAGTTGCCCACAATTGGTTCACACGGACATATGTCCAGCATCTCCCTTGTTCATCTAGCTTGTTTCATAACAACTAAAACAAAAAATCGTGATCAAAATAATTAGAGGCATGAGACCAGCTGGAACACCATTGTCCTTTCACAATTGTAATCCAAAGATTAGTGGGGATCACCGTGATGTCTATGTTTTGTCTGCTCCATCCATTCACTGCGGTAGATCATGTTCAGAAGTGAGCGCAAAAATTAGGCTAATCCAAAACCCAAGTGGAATGCACCAAAAGAAAAAGTGGGGATTGAAAGCCCGACATTAGAACCATCTTGGGGTCTACAAAAGTTTTGGATTGGGTTGATATCTGTGTTTTCTGTTGATCCTGGTGGGAGTAACATTGTGAAAGGGTTGGATGTCATATAAACATCACGGTGGTCCCCATAAAGGTTCCAATGGTGGGAGTTTCTATCCCCAATGTTTTGGCCCACTTGAGTTTTGGATGTTGCTCATATTTTATTTAAGTCCTAACATAAGCTAGTGAAACTGATGGATGGAGTCGATGTGATATCGTGGTGGGCCCATAGAGCTTTGGGTTACAGGGACTCTTTACATCCCAATGTGTACCAATGCAGGTGGGCCATGCACCAGATATATCCCTTGGTGTGAGATCCTGGATGTTGAAAATTTGGGCTTTCCTTTTTCTTCTCTTCAGTTGATTGTGGGTCGTTGTTGTATTTCCTCCATTAAACATCTAGTCGGCAGTCATTGATTGATGGATTATGACTCTTACCATACGGACGCATTTCAATTATGATGGAAAATTTCCTATGGGGCCCGCCATGTCGGGTTTGGATTGCTGAACCGTGGCCCCGCATGTCCAAAGAGCGATCCATCAATAATTTAGATTGAGCATTGCACTATCCATCTTCAAAACAGTAGACGTGATTGGCATTTTGAATGTGTTGGGATTCCTACCCTACCTGCCACCCGCGCTCACCTGTTTATGATTTTGGACTTGTATTGTATGGTCTTGATATGTACTACAGTTTTAAATACCTTCACCCAACCTTGGAGGATATTCATGGGATATGGTCCATATAAGTGGGGCCATTGTTCTGATGGGTCCCACAGTTTATGGTCAATACTCCAAGATTTTCAGATTGGAAAATGCTAGCTATCTAATTTTTCCCTTTTTCAGTTGAATGTTGGTTGTCGTATTTCTTTCATTATTTATCAATTTGCTAGATGCCAATGATATTTCTTTCATTAGTTGTCTCATTAGGGTTATTTTTGGGGTATGGTCCATCCTCAGTGGGGCCTATGAGATCAACGGTTAGATCACTGAGTTGTGGGAGATCACCTATACATACTAAGGAACCTTGGCTACCATAAATATCCTTAGGTTCATGATCATACAATGACTATATATCACATTGCAGTAATAAAGAATTATAATATCCTCTACCCAAGGGTACGTATAGCATCCCCCGCCCTTTCTAGGCAAGTGCTTTGTTGATCTGAACCATTTATCTGATGGGTCCCTCCATGGATGGCCCAATCCCCAAATATCTTCCTAATGGGACAATCTTATGCCATTAATTGGTAGCTTGCAAATGGATGGTTAGTGAAAGATGATACAACAAAGGTCCTCATTCCAATTTAGAAACATTTGTGGCATGGTTTGTCATGGTGGTGTCCCAGAAGATCAAGGGTCTGATCACAGCATAATTCATTGGCATTCTTGGGTCCTTAATTCTCTTTTCCACAGGATCAAAGGCTTCAAGATGTTTTGGGCCATTTCCAGAAGGATTTCGAGAGAGAGATTTCTGCAGAGAATCTGGGTATGTATGAGAATTCCATCTCAAAATATATAGTAAATCCAAGCCGAGCTAGGATTGGTAAATTGCCACTCAACACCGGACTCATGGCTGTATCCATCTAGTGGGACCTGGCCCAATGTTGGACCAAAAAAAAAAAAAAAAAAATCATTAATAAGGAAATGCAAATGTCCAGTTTCTGGTGTTTAAACTGATAGTGAAGTAAAAAGCCATCGACAACCCATATTCAAGTGGAAATATTCATTGATTGGAACATTGGGATTTTGCAATCAGTGTGGTTTTTGTACTGCCAACCATCCAATGAGCACCCACCAAAAAGGTCCAGATTCACCGAATGTATTGCTATTTGTGTAGTTGTGAATGGCAATTGACCTTGTCCAGCTGATGCGGGATGCCCTAATTATGATGCATGCTCATGAACACATATAATCCAGCAGAAATAAAAGACAATAATAATCTAAAAATAGAGATCTCAATGGGTCGGATCTGGATCGGATCCAATTGGATCCGGCTCCAAGTCCGTTTATCTGTAGACGGATTCGGAATGGATTCGGATCCAACTCGGATAAAAAAGGTGATATCCATATCTGATCCATTTATAAATTGTTAGATCCATTTCCGATCCAAAAACCATATAACCATCGGATTCGGTTCGGATCTAGGTCCGAATCCACCCCATTACAAATCTAAAAAAATATACGATATAAAATATATAATATAATATATTTAATTTAGTGGAAAAATGATGAAAATCCCACTATTTATTATGGTATGGTCAATATGGCCTAAAATAATTTGTAAAATGGATGGTCAGCATGAATATAACATATACAATAAGGTGACAATGAGTCAGATCTTAATTGGATTCGGATCGAACTCGGATATGTTCCCATGAATCCATATCCGGTCCATTTATTTTAAGATCCAAATCCTATCCATTTAACTAATCGGACCTATTTTAAGATCCAAATCCGCATTAAACGGATTCGGAGCGAATCAGATCTCGGATCTGACCCGCTCCATTGAGAGCCCTATCTAAAAATTTAACATCAACCATCGTAAACTAAGAAAACCACAAAGAGACATGCAATGGAGCGGGCCATCATCACAACCACGAAGTGAGAAGTTCAAGTAGTACATAGGTTGGATCCGACAAGGAATGGAACCTCCCGATCTTGCATGGTCATAGCCCAAATATCCAATGTGAATTACTAGTCCGAGGGATCAAAGGATTTCTCGGATTAAGGATTTGAAAATTTGAGGAATTGGGTTTTTGAATGAATTCTCAAATTTAGGATTCGAAGGTTGGGGATAATGGAGATAGAGAGAGAAGAAAGAAGAAATTTTCCGTAGATGAATATTAGAAGGGCATAAGAAGCAAAGAGAAGTAGAGGATTAGGGAAGAAGACGAAGTTCCATGAGAGAGAGAGAGAGAGCAGAATGAGGCAACCAAAGAGGCTTTCATTCAATAATAATAAACTAAATTCATGTTTAGGGCTTAACCCACTTAAATAAACACTAAGAAACAAGAAAAAGACGAAAATACCCTCAATACTTAAGTTAAAACGAAACTTAAAAAAAATAACTCGCGCGGTGGTCGGGCGCCCGGTGACCAAGTGTTCGGGTGCCCGATGAGTACCAAAAATGTCCAACTACCAAAACATAAAATTGGATGAATTTCGGACGCTTGATTACCTATGGTTGGGCACCCGACGACGGTGAAAACTGTTCAACAAGCTTTTCTTTAATTTCCGACGACATCCAGTCGGGTCTTCCTTCATCCTACACACGTCTTCCCAATATGGGGTCTTCTATGTGTCAACTCATGTGTGTAGGGTCTTCAATGCTCCTCAATGGTCACCTAGCCACAAGGAAGATGCTTGTGGTGCGCCCTTTCTTTATTGATAGACTTTGAAGGGTGTTGTGTCCTCATCACCAGCTCAGTAAGACAATCTCCAATGCGCTTTATTTGTTTTTGGAGAATTCCATTTCCACGTGCATTTATCTTAATGTTGTGTTTTCTCCATTCTGTAGTAGAATTATTTAAACATTGTGTTTCATAATGTTTGAAACAGAAGGTGCATTACATCGGCGCTTGAAATTTCTTGCTTTTCTTTAATTACTTATTAGAAGAAGTAGCTTTTTATTTTTTTAGAAGTAGCTTTTTTAGAAGAAGTAGATTTTTTTTAGAAGAAATAGCTTCTTTTTTAAAAGTAGCAGCTTTTTCTTCTAATTAATTATTAGAAGAAGTAGCTTTTTTCTACTTATATTAGAAGAAGTAGCTTAACTGTGTATTTGACGGGTTTCTTTCGGCAGCTCTAAGAACTTGAATTTTACACTTAAGATCGTATCAATGAATATATTTGTTGTACTTGCGTTTGTATAAAAATTGAATTGAATTGCAATTATTAGTCTAGCACCCCATGATAAATACTGTTGAGATTTTGTAAATCCAACAGTATTTTTGTGCGTGAAAAATTTAATGATATTGTGAGATTTTCCAAATATCCACAGTATTAATTTTAAAAAAATCAACCCTGATATTAACATGAAAATTATTTGTAAATTTAAATCTTCATTATATAATTATATATTAAAAATTAAAACTATTTACTAGCTAATAATAAATATCTTTAGTTTTTATTTTTTGTGAGATTTTTACGATATTACCTCGAGATAAACTTCAAATTTTGGAAATTTCCTGAGAAATTTCTAAGAATGAGATTTGTCACTGTGGTCCAACAATTGAATTTCCTTAACAGTAAAATCAAGGATTTAGGCTCCAAATGGCAGTTATGCTACTTTCAAGTTGTACTTGAAAGGGATGTAACTACAATTTGGGGCGTACTTCCTCATTTCAAATGCTAGGAAACATCATCAGCTTTTGTGCTTTCCTCTTGAGTAAAGTGGAACTGCACAATCCAGTTTGATTGTGCATCTAAATGTAACCTGGTTCTGGTCTCTCTGGGACCTTAGTTTATTTGATGTTGATGAGAAATCTCATATAATTCGGGCACCATTAGAATGCACTGATAAACCATACAAATTGCCATGCAATTTGTGGTAAACAACTGAAATGCTACGTCAGGAATGTTATTTGCTTGTTTACATAATCAAATAATAAAAAAGAACTAAAATTATTACTTGTGAAGTAGTAAAATTTTAGAATGTCACAATTTGATCATGTAACACAACCTTGGAATAGATCAGACAATGTGTCCTACACTGTTATGTTCATCATTTTAAAAGTTGGTGACTTATCCTTAAAAAAGAAAAAGAAAAAAAAGAAGGCTTCTCAACCCAAAACTGAGCCGAGTCAACCCGACTTGTTAATATTTCAAACTGAGTCACTATGAAACACTCTCCTCTAATGTGACTCGGTCTTGACTTAATGAAAATTGTTAAGTTGGCCTTCTTAGTGAGAATTTAAATTGAAATTTAAAATAGAGAAAGATGATTTGAACCTGTGACCTCTACTAGTAGAGTCACCCTCTCTAACGAATAAAGAACAATGAAGGCTTTTGATCTCTATAGCTATTTTTCATAACCTTTAAAACTTAAATAGCTATGTGAATATTTAGTGCGCTAATAAATATATTTAATTTAATTATTAAATAACTCGATTGAGTCTTTGAGTTGACCCAACGTAGCTAGACATGGGGTCGAGTCCAGTTTTTGACTTATTGAACGATGGTAATGTTACCTCTAACTTGTGCTATAAAATTTAAATTGATACATTAGAAAAATCATACCATTTCAAAATTGGATTGCCTGTTGGAAATATGGCCTGTTAAGAAGCAAGTCTAACAACGTAATAGAATGATGATATGGACAATAACAAGAACTTCCAAAAGTAATTTGGTGTCCTTGCCATGTAAATCTATTTGTTTTTCATGAGCTTCATTTTGGAATCTTACAAGAACGGAAAATTACCTAAAGATTTGGGGTCAAGGTTTTGAGGCTGATGATCTTGTGATCTCAAGGAGCGTAAGTTCATGGTGGATACATGAATGGGTGTGCTTATAGCACACTGTTGTTTCGATTCCATAAATAAATAAGAACGATTGGTTATCATCTTCAAGATTAACATGGTAAAAGTGTATAATGAAACTACATGTTAATGAGGTTTGGTTTGGGAGTGGAGGAAGTGAATGCAAGTTTATAGGATTTGCCTTTTTCTCCGTGCTCATAAACGGGTCTCCAAAACACTATGATTTCTCTGAACTTATGTAACTTAAGGAAGACTAATTAAACGATTTTTAACAAAACCTCTTTTTTAATAAAGTGGATTTCAGTGCTTAAACAAAAACTAAAGCATTCCGAACTCACAATGAATTGACCATGCATTTCTCTTTTTTGTATTTGATCCTTCCTAGATGCCTTAAAGCACTTTTTGTGATTTGATTTACAGTAGATTGGTCTTCAAGGAGAGTGGTCATGGTTTATAGCTCCTTTGTAATATGGCCGTCAATAGGCTGGCTCGAGCGAGGACAAGCTCTAGCCAATCCTATTTGGGAATGAAACAGAGGTCCAAGCCTGGACTGAGTCTAAATCTTAATAAAATAACAGACCTGGGCCTGGCCCACGTTAAAAATTGTAGGCCTGAGCCGAAGCCCAACAAGGCCTAAGTACAAAAGTATTTCAAAAGGAATTATTGTGTGGTCATGGAGGACTAAGTCAATAGAATGTTGATCAGAACTGTTGATCTGATGGGCCTACTGCAGTGGAGTATTTCTCAATAAAATTATTATAGAAATAGACCTTCAATCAAAGATGATTTGCCAAATCTTCAATTTAAGTAGAAATTGTTGAACTTGCATGATTTTTTGTTGCTATTATTTATGTCCTTGATGTCTTGATTCTTATAATATTCGTGTATATATTGTGTAATATTATGTTATATTAAGCTTTCTTTTGTTTGTTATTAAAGCTCGAGATTTACTTGTGAAATATTTGACATATTGATAAACTAGGGATATTTTTTTTATAATGCATGTATGCTATTACTTTTGTGTGCATGTATTTATGTTTCTAAAAAAGAAAGTTTCAAGATAAGAATATATTGGAATCTTTTATTAGGGCTGCCTTCAAATTTTCATATTCACTTCCCTCAAGACCACTTGATTCCATTTATAATGACAATGCTTAAGGTCTATGTCCGATCCCCTTCATTAGGCTGAGGTTTCTTGATATGTTTTAACTGTTCATACGTAATTATGCATCCAGTTGTTAACTCATTGACTTCTTTGTTACCAGGGCAAAAATTTGGTCAGTACGGATCATTTTTACCAATGCTTCTAAGGAATCCTCTTACACAATCACAACCAAATAGTTTTGCAAGTGTGCAGAGTAGCAGTATCCCCAAATTGCTCAAGAAATTTGAGGATAATTTTATTTTTGGAAATGTGCTAATATGCAAGTAGGCATGACAAAGAAATGTAGATCATATCAATGTAGAAATTTTTATTCTATTATTAACTATATCTTATCCTTTCATGATTTTCAGAATATGGATTCGAGCACCACAAACAATACTCTCCCTGTACATGAAAAAGGGACGCTAAAAATTTGCCTTAAAATTGGTGTTGGCAAAGCACCTAAAAGCAATTCTGCGAGCTGTAGTAGTTTGGATTTTAAGAACTATCCATCATCTTCAACTGAGAGGATCGTAGAAAATAAAGATGAAAACTATGAACCGACCTCTTCAATAGTGCAGGTGTGTCTTTTGCTTTGGATTGTTCACCTTTTATTAGTTGAGATCTTCTAATGAATTCATCATCTGAACATATCGTTGATTATTGTGTATTTTATTATTTGCAAGCAGGCTGAGGCATTGCCAGTAATTCCTGTGAATTCTTCACTTTCTCGCGTTTTCGATTCTCTGTGCTTAAAAGGGAATGACAATCCTTCCACAAGGAGTAGCAAGATGAGGATTGATTATGGTGAAACAAAATTACAGAAGGTAAATATATGCTTGATGAACATAATGGAAGTAGGGAATATAAAATTTTATACCAAAAATAAATTGGCATTCTATAAGAGTGGGATTTTGATGATGTGCAGCAGCCTACTCAAGATTCAAAGAGAATTGGGCCATCACCTGCATTTGAAGGTGACTCATTTATTCTAGAAAAAGAAATACACAAGCAATATTTGAAGCTGAAATTGTCAAAACGTTGTCGTAAAGGTTAGCCTTTTTTTTTAACATATTTAATTTGCTGCATTCTTGTTGGAATATCTTTTCCTTATGTCTTGTTTTACATCCATTTATTTTTATTTTTAATTTTTTAATTTTTTTTATAGATTTGGATACTTTTATGTGTAAGTAGTCTTTTGCTATGATCTACACTGCTTTTCGTGATAGTGTTATACTGTTTTCTTTCTCTTTTTGTCAATAATGTTGAGTTAATGATTGCACATATGACAATAGGATATAAGAAATGTAACGTGCAAGATTGCTCTAATGTTACAAAAAAGAGGAAGGAATGCTCTGCGAGTGTGCGTGAAAGTAATTTGAATGAGAGTACAACAGAAAATAATGGTGTCTTGTCAAGTGCCGGATCATCAACAAAGTTATTTGGTGAGATGCAAGGCAAGTACAATGTTACAAAAAAGAGGAAGGAATGCTCTGCAAGTGTAAGTGAAAGGGATTTGAATGAGAATTCAACAGAAAATGGTGGTGTCTTATCAAGTGCTCGTTCATCAACTAAGTTGTTTGGTGAGTTGAGTATAGATAGGGTGTAAAAGTGGTTTTTTTGATAAATTAAGATGTAAATTGAACAGGAATTAATGAATATTTCACATTTTTCAGGAAATCTAAGACACCCAATTCAGCTTGCTGAGAATACCTTGAAAGAAGCTATTGATTTGAAACATTCAGCTGACCGTTTAAAGGTAGTTATAGTAAAGAGGATTTATATGATCCTTAACTTGAGGATATGCATTGTATCATTGGGTCCTCAATTGGTAAAACCATGTGTTGGTGATCCACGCCATTAGTCTGATGGGAGCCACAGTGGATCGGCCATGGCTCATGAATCTCCTTGATGACATTCCTACTTTTAGTTGGTGGTGGGCAAATAGACTTGAGAAAAGAAACACAATAATAGTTCACGTTCTACTGAAAAGGGGCCAAAGATTTTGAAGCATGGTTGGTCAACTCCATCCATTGTGTGGCCTATCAGATCAACAGTTTAGATCATTGAATCATGGGCTTTACTTGTACAAACTGAAGATAATCATCCTTGGTTCAAGAATCATAAAATTTCTATTGACTACATTTGGATTTTAAGCCGTTTTGCCCTTCTAGAGTTCTTGACTTTTTTACCTTTTGGTCTAAATGTGTAGAATGGAGAATCGGAGGTTGAAATTAGTGGCATATATCTTCGTGCAACTTTAAAGTTTCTACTTGCTGCATCGATGTTCGAGGTTTGCGACATGGGATGCACAACACTCAAGAGAAAAAACTCAGTCAACAAAGATCTATATTGACACATCAAAGATCTTGAAGTAAGTTCTATGGAATTTTGAGAAGAAAATATGGTTGATTCATTATTCATAAAGATAGCTTGGCTACTGCTATGTGCATTTTCCACTAGCGCTGGCCCGGATTTTGAAATAGTCAGGCTAGGCTATTCAAAATTTTGATTTTGCTTGACCCAAGCCCAGCCCAGCCCATTGACAGCCCTACCTTCTACCACTTCTTAAACAATGTTGACTCATCTACCATACACATGACATAAATGTACATTGGCAGGGGTCTACAATTTGAGTAGTTTGGACTGACACACATGGATCCAAAGTTAATGGTGGACCATTTTAGAAATGAGGGAAAATTCATGTAGCAGTCACTACCTTCCAAAGAAATTCACTTTCACGTTTGTCGTGGAACGGTTGTATGCAGAAAATCCAGCCTTTTTTTTAATGCAATTGCAAAATCATGCAGAAATATGAATTGTAATTTCCAATAATGTTTTAATGTATGCTCCGATTTTACCATTTGAGATGTTGACAAAGTAGATTAATTCTAGAATGGGCATCACGATTTGGTAATTTGTGCACATATTTGAAATCCAATATACTAGGTTCCTGATGTAATCTGGTTTTTGGATTAATTAGAATTTCGATTCCTGAAGGAATAAATGAAGTAAATGCACCACACAAGAATATTTGAATAGAGAGGGATAAACAACTTGCTGAACTTGAAATCTTTTCACTACATGCACTTAAATAAGAACTCGGAAAACTATAGTGCCTTCCACATCCTAATCCTACTCCTTTTAGAATCCCAAAATCATTAGAGAATCAACAAAATCAACTGGTATAATCTTTTAAAAAAAAAGCAGTTGTAGTTCTAGAATTTTAGCCCCAGAATCAACTGCGACAGTCCAAAAATTCAGTACATGGTGGAACATACTGTGGGCTTACAACATTCCCCTTTGTGTTCAAGGAATACTTCACCCAAGTAATAGACATCAGCATCTGACTTATTTCAACTCCTCGTCATAATTGGCATGTAATGCATCCAAGCCAAAATTATCAAGAGGCCCAAAGTCGGTCTCTATTTATGCCCAATTCTGTGACCAGGCCGATTCAAGGTTTCAGATTGCAAATGTTGCCAGATTAAGCCTACCCATTTGTGAGTTGCATTTTGTTGTTAACAGAAAAACCAGGGTCTGAACCATGGGAGTTGTGATATGCTAGTGACAAAATTACATCTCTCACATCCAGACTAAACAGTTGTTTTCTCATGTTGTTAGAGAGGATTTACTTCATTGATGATGAGCTCGCAGAATAGATTGATCCGGTCATTGCTTTGTATAGGGAGTTCTCCCTTGTTATCTGGAATTCTCTTTCCTTACCTCAGTCTTCTCAGCTTCATAGTTTCAAAATTTGAAAATCTGACTTGATTTGATGTTCATTTGGGTTGAGTCAACTTGAAGACTTGACCCAAATTGACTTTATATATATATATATATATATATATATATATATATATATATATATATATATAGAGAGAGAGAGAGAGAGAGAGAGAGAGAGAGAGAGAGAGATGATCCACTGCGCTCCAGAGCGCAAATAGCCTTTTGATCCACTGCGATCCAGAGCGCAAATAGCCTTTTGCGCACTATGAATGAAACCTCCTAATCGGGTCTTTCGCTCGAGTAAGAGAGCCCGATTTATTCGAGAGAGACTTGTCGGAGAAAATCTCTCCAATATTTGAGAGGGGCGCGACTTGGGTGAGACCCCTTGGGTGAGACCCTGACCGTAGGGCTCACCTGGATGTATTTTTTGCATATCCATGCCGTCCATCTGTTTCTTTAGTTTATTTTAGGGTGTAGTTTAAAAAATGAAGTGGGTGAAAGTTTTAGGTGGACCACACCACAGAAAACAGTGTTCATTGAACACCTACCGTTAAAAACTTCTTCGAATCCACCATAATGTTTATTGACCATCTGATCTGTTGATAAAGTCACGTGGACAAGGAAGAAAGGAAAATACAAATATCAGGTTGATAGAAAACTTTTATGGCTCACGTAAGGTTTTTAATGGTCATAAACCAGTGTTTCTTACCCTGGATTGCGCGCTACACAACCCACTTTTACAGTGACTTCTAGTCTCATTGGTACACATCATAGCCAATGACGTCAGCTAAAAAAACCAGCCGATTTTCTCTCTCGCGTATGGATTGCGCGCTACACAACCCACTTTTACAGTGTGGAATTTCCCTGGGCCTCATCCTAATTTATCTGTTAGATCAGAACCGTCCATCAATTTTTTCAGACTATTCTAAAGCATAAGATAAAAAATAAAGCACATCCAAAGCTCAAGTGGACCACACAACAGAAAGCATGGGATTGAACGACTAACGTTGAAACCTTACTACGGTCCATTTTGAGGTTTATTTGCCATCTAACCCCTTCATAAGGTCACTTCTTAGGGCTACCGTTGAAAACAGATGTGGAATTGATGCTACCGTTGAAACAGTGGAATTGATGCTACCGTTGAAAACTTCTTAGGGCCCAGACGGCTCTGATCAAGCAGATGTTTGTGTTGTACCTTCATCCACGTAGGGGTGGACTTATGAACTGGTTAGATGTTAGATGAAGCCTCACGCTTGGCCCGAGGAAGGTTTCAACCAAAGTTTGTGTAATCCTGACTACTTTCTTTTGGTGTGGTCCACTTGAGATTTGGATGTACCTTATTTTTGGAACTATGCTCTAAATCTATTTGGAAAAATTGATAGACGGTGTGGATGTAAGACAAAGGTTATGGTGAAGGGTGGTGAAGTTCCATACGTTAAAAGATGTGCTATGTAGCACACAATGTACCCGAAGAGACAAATGCGGGATATTTTGTGAGATGGAGATTACAGAAATGACGTGGCCGAACGAGAAGCGACCGCACTGGAATTTTTTGTGCTTTCAACACAGACGATCCGCACTCGGAAAATAAATATTATGGTGGGCCTAATAAGGTTTCAACGGTGTGTGTAACTATCCCCATTGCATTACGAGGTGTGGTCCACTTGAGGTTTGGATATTCCTCATTTTTGGGCCTATTCCCTAAAATGATCTCACAAAATGAATGGACGGTGTAGATACAACACATGAACCAATGTTGGTCCCACATAGCATGGTGACATCAACCCAAGATGGAAGTCGGTGGACTGGCCTGCGCACACCACTCAAGCCCTTTCCGAACCCAGATTGCCTAGTGACGCATGTAAAAATCCACGACCTCCTGGACGGTGTACTATGGCCCCCACTATAATATATATGTTTTATCCATGCCGTCCATCCATTTTTCGGTATCGACTTATGGTATGGGCTCAAATTTAAGTCTGATCCAAACATCATGCGGACCTCACCTCTTAAAACAGTGGTGATTGAAATCTCACCATTAAAATAAGTATTTTGAATTTTTTATTTCTTAAAATAAGTATTTTGAATTTTGGTAGAATGATCTAAAATGGTCTGAAAATTCAGATGGACGGAGTGGATATAGAATAAACAAATTAAGGTGGGCCCCATGGTAAGGGTTGCACCGTCTTGGGTGATGCCCAGTCTCACCTAATCTGCTCCCCTCATCACACGGCAAGCACCGGATGTGTGAAATTTGTGTGGGCTCCATGATGATGTATTTATTAGATCCACACCGTCAATTCATTTTTTCAGATCATTATAGGCTATGAACCCAAAAATAATGAAGATTCAAAGTTAGAGTGGACCACATCATTGAGGACATTAGGAATTGATTCTACCATTGAAAATTTCTTGGGGCCACAGAATGCTCTTATCAAGCTTATATTTTTATTTTAACTTCATCTAGGCATGTGTGATCTTATGAATAGGTCAGATAGAAAATAAGCCTCGATGTTAGCCCTAGAAAAGTTTCAACGGAAGTTTGCTCAATCCCCACTGTTTTATGTGGTGTGATCCACTTGATGTTTGGACGTACCTCGTTTTTGGGATCTTGCTGTAGATTTATCAGGAAAAATTAATGGACAGTGTAGATTTAACAAAAAAATCATGGTGGGACTCAGAAAAAGTTTCACACGTTAAAAGTCGGTTGTGTAGTTAACAATGTATGCGGGAGAAATATCCGGTCGTATATTGGTAGATGGAGTCATCGAAAATGACGTGGACTAATGAGAAGCAACTTCTTGTGCCTTCAATACAAACGATCCGCACTCCTCTCAAATGGGCGCGACTTGGGTGAGACCCAATGTGGGTGGGACCTTGACCGTAGGAGCCCACCTCTATGCATGAATTGTATATCCATGCCATGCATCTTCTTTTGAGTCTTATTTTATGCGATGTTACCAAAAATGAAGCATATGCAAGTTTTGGGTGGACCACACCATAAGAAACACTTATTAATGACCATTAAAAACCTTATGTGAGCCAAAAAAAGTTTTCTATCAACCTGATATTTGTATTTTCCTTTCTTCCCTGTCTACGTGACTTTATCAACAGATCAGATGGTTAATAAACATTATGGTGGATTCCAAGAAGTTTTTAACGGTAGGTGTTCAATGAACACTGTTTTCTGTGGTGTGGTCCACCTAAAACTTTCACCCACTTCATTTTTTAAACTACACCCTAAAATAAACTAAAGAAACAGATGGACAGCATGGATATGCAAAAAATACATCCAGGTGAGCCCTACGGTTAGGGTCTCACCCACGGGGTCTCACCCAAGTCGCGCCCCTCTCAAATATTGGAGAGATTTTCTCCGGCGAGTCTCTCTCGAATAAATCGGGCTCTCTTACTCGAGCGAAAGACCCGATTAGGAGGTTTCATTCATAGTGCGCAAAAGGCTATTTGCGCTCTGGAGCGCAGTGGATCATTTCTCTCTCTCTCTCTCTCTCTCTCTCTCTCTCTCTCTCTATATATATATATATATATATATATATATATATATATATATTTTTTTTTTTTTCTTCTCTGGTTAGTACACACACCCCACTGTTAGTACACCCATCCTTACTGTTAGGTGCTGTTTGGTAAACTGAAAAATTAAGCCTGGAAATTAATTTAAAGTACTGAGAACTTAAAGTGCTGAATTTAAGTACTTATAAGAACTGAAAAATCTGTTTGGTAATTTGTCTGAAAACTACCATTAAAAACTTATTACGGCCACAAAAGTTTCGAATCAAGCTAATATTGGTGTTTTCTCTTAATCTAGGTCTTTGTGTTCTTATGAACAGGGTTGATGGTAAATAAACATCATGGTGGGCCCTAGGAAGGTTTCAATGGTGGGCATCATTGCCCCCATTGCTTTCAGTGGTGTGGTCCACTTGAGGTTTGGACCTGTCTCATTTTTGGGCTCATGCCTTAAAATGATCTCTCCAAATGGATAGACTATGTAGATATAATACATACATTATGCTGGGGCTTATAGAATTTGGTGACTTCAAGTACATGCGTGGGATGGTGTCATAGATAGGAAAGTAAACAAAGAAGGGTAATCCTTGCCATTGTTAAATGTTAATAGGGATACTTTTGTCAATTTTTATCTAAAAATTTAAAGAGGAACCACTTACCGCATTTAGCTATAAGTTTTAAGTCAAGTTGTCATGGCTGAAAATAATCCACTTAATTTAAGTGATTTTTCCAATTAAGCACTTAAATTTTTTTAATTACCAAACGGTCTGAATTACTAAAATCACTGAAAATAGGATTTTTAAGTGATAAGTCATGAAATTAAGTTTTACCAAACGCCCCCTTAGTCACACCGCAATGTTAGCCACCCCCACTTGGGAATCGATACCAAGACCTCTTTTGAAACGGGGTTATCTTCACTCAGTCTACCACTTGAGCTCTTGACTTGATAGTTAATAACTATAAATTGAAAACAGTAGGGACAGCAGGAATTAGTAAAATTACTTTAGTTTATTGTGATTATAAATAAGAAAATGAGAAATGCTTTAGTGCTTTCAAGCAGCACTAAGTCATGGTGCTCCGAGTTGCATTGGTCCACTTGGACAGTCCTATTAATCCATCTGAACTGTCTATTAGGTCTGGACATAATATTGCGGACTACCATGCAAAACCTTTTTTTTTTTTTAAGGCACCATGCAAAAATCAAACTGATTTGTTGATCTGCTTCATCCTTGATTTGGCCTTATTTTCTTTAGTCATCGTTTTTCCATGCTATGGATGGGATTGTCTAACAGTTTGTGATTCTTTAGAATCATAAGCAATCTCTGATGGGCCCTAACAAATAAATGGATCAAATGTTCGATTGGACCTATTTTGTGTAAACAATCTTGGCCATCCATATTAAAGGCCATTGACCAGCGGTTAATATTTTGTTGGGTTGGATCGATGTTTGCATGTAGTCTATGAAATGTGTTTTGACATAAACAGTCTGGATCAATGAATTGGGTTGTGTAAATGTTCCAATGCAACTAGGAGCACTATAACTTATAACGCTTTGAGAGCACTGGAGCATTTCACTAAGAAAATAAGCAAACAATTGGTGCGTAGCTTGGTTGTTGATTGCTCTAGCTCTTTATAAGAGGTCTTGGGTTTGAATCCTTCCCATGTTTTTTTTCCCTCATGTTTGATTAACAAGAGGTCCGACAATGCAATTGATTCGGCTTGAGTCAGAGCGAGTCGCATTGAGTCGACTGAGTTAGGGGCTCGGCTTGAAATCTCTTTGAGTCGAATTGACTTGGCTCATAATCTGAGTGAGTTGAGTTGACTCGGCTCCATTTCAAGTCGAGTCAGCAAGTTTTAAAACTATGCTCAGCTTATTAAAATTTCATTATCTTAAAAAACAAAGAGTATGATTCACCAGTCTTCCAGAGCATATGATATAATTTCTCATGTGCAAATTTTTTAATGTGTTATGCCCACTACCAGATATCTAGAGTTTTTGGACATTTGTGTCGTTCACTGAATGGAGTATAAAAAAAAGGATGTATGTGATTGAATTTCATATTTACAGTTTACTGTCCCATACACAGGCAATGTGCCATTTCATTTGAGCGTAATGGGGAGATTGCTGCCGCCGCTCTTGCATACAAATGCGTGGAAGTAGCACATATGAGAGTAATATTCTCTATGAGCTTGCATATACGTAAAGACTGTCGCGAATTACAAGCATCTCTTCATGGTCATCCATTTGGTAATCAAACTAGCCCCTCTTGTTCTGTTGTTTGGAAAAATTTCTGTTCATTTTGTGTCGTTCTTGTTGATTTGCAAAGCTTTCTATCCTTTTGAGAAGAGATGTAAATTGTAAAGAGCTACTAGCATGAGTCCTATTTGGATCCATCTCCTGACCACATGTCCCAGATATCCAACCCATTCGTCAGGTGGGCCCACTATGTTTGTTCCCAGACCAAGGGATGGATCAATATGTTGTTGAGAGGAGCTACACTCGTATGCTCAATGCGGGCCACTAGTGATGTATTGTACAATTGATTCCTTTTGTATGCATTTGGCTGACGTGATGCGAGGACAGAGCTGATTTTGGCAAAGGCACATGGTGTTACTCACCTGATTGATGGCCCAGTTTGCCCGCATGTGTGAATTGCGATGTTTATGTGTTCCTCCCTGGAGTAGATTGTAATTTTACTTGCACTAGGAGCCAGCTCTGGTGGGGCTCTTTCTGTATTGATGTAAGGTGTAGTACGTGTGAAAGATCAATGGTAAAACCTAGCTATGGGAAACCTCAACACCATCCAACCATGGAAAGTTGGTGGTAGCTGTGGAACCTGCTTCAACCTTGTCTGATTTTATCTAGTGGGCCATTCAATCACCACGAGTCACAAACTTGATGAACCATTTTGAAACACCCAATGTGAACTTTCCTAGGGGTTAATCTCATGACTGTCCAGTGAATGGGAAGTGGGCCCCCCTGCTTTGACTAGTTAGCAGATGATTGGGCTAGTCGGCCCACTTCCCAAAGATAAGTTTCACCCAGACTGAAATTTCTTTCTGAGATGTTCAACCCAGATTCAATGAAGTTATTTTGAGAAACATTCTATGTTGTTTTATTCTTTCAGGTGAAGAATCATCGCCATTGTTTGCTATTGATGTAACTAATGTCTGTGAGGATGGCGCACCTGGGTAGGAAGTGAAGGTAGTCAAGCCGCTTGCCAGCAGAGCTACCTGTAGCGGCCCTCACCTCCTTAATTATGTAAGATGAATCTTAAAACGATTGTTGATCCTTGTTTCCAAGAAAATTCCTAGCAAGCTTGATGTAGGATGCCCTAATTATGATGCATGCTCATGAACACAATTAAATCAGCGGAATTAAAAGACAATAACAATATAAAATCTAGCAATAATCATCACGAACTAAGAAAATCACAAGGAAGCATGCAATGGAACGGGCCATTCATCACAACCATGAAGTATGAAATTCAATTATCACTATGGTTGGATCCGGCGAGGGATGGAACCTCCCGACCTTGCATGGCCACAACCCAATCAATTAAGCGGAATCTCTAATCCAGGAAATCAAGAGATTTTGGATTAGGGATTTGAAAATCCGAAAGCTTAGGGTTTATGCTCAAAATCAGATTTTGGGGATTGTGGGTAATGAAGCAAATAGATTAGAGAAGATAGAATTACCTGGAAGAAGGATTGGAGGGGCATAAGAAGCAAATTGAAGAACGAGGGATCAAGGAAGAAGAAATATCACCATGAGAGAGACAAGAAGAAGGAGGCAACCAAAGGGTTTGCTTTAATCAATAATCAATAATTAATTCGAGTTTAGGGCTTTAGCCCACTTAAATAAGCAAATAAAGACATGAAAGTACTAAAATACCCCTAAAACTAAGCAAAAATGCGTAACTAACAAAAGTGCGGGAAAGTTCGGGCGCTCGGTCGGGTGCGTGAGCTGCCGCCCGAAAACCTCCAGAGAGGTTCGGGCGCTCGGCAGATAAAGTTTGGGCACCCGAAGACGGGCGCCCGAAATCTTCAGTTCTTCGGTCTTCTTTCTCCTTTCTTCCTTCACATGTGTCTTCCCTGAGTGGGGTCTTCTGTGTGTCCAATCACATGTAAAGGGTCTTCAGCGGGTCTTCAGTTCTTCAATAATCGCCTATCCATAAGGACGACACTTGTGGTTGACGCTTTCTTCGTTGGTATACCTTGAATGCTTTTGTGTCCGCATCAATTCCCCCTGAGTGAGAAAAACTCGACTCCGACGAGTTGAAACTTTTGTAGCACTCTAGTAGATCGGGATCAATACCCTGCAATGCTTCGCCCAACAGCCACGTAGATTCAGACGAAGGTTTGTTTTTGCACTTGACAAGATACCTCTGGAAACCTCCATCTCTCGTAGATACTATCTCGTCATCGAAGATCTCCTCAATTTTTTCTTTATGGGTAATGGGTGGAGGAAGGGGTGGAAGAGGTTGTGTAGCAAAATCAGGAAAAGGCCATGAGAGGGACGATGGATCGACAATGGGGGTATGAGAACATACTAGATCTTCCACATTAAAAGTTGGATTAATGCTCATTTCAGGTGGAAGGTCAATCCGATACGCGTTAGACCCAACCTTCTGTAATATCTTGAATGGTTCAGCACTACGCGCTTGTAACTTTTTAGCGGATCCTGGAGAGAATTGCTCTGGCCTTATTCGCACCATTACGTAGTCTCCTTCCTGAAATTCTTGTGCTTTACGATGAGAATCAGCTGAAATTTTATAATCATCATTGCTCTTATTTAACCGCTGTCTAATATATGTATGCAAATCATGAATATGGCGTGCAAATGCATCAGCTGATTCAGAAGACCTTTGGGTAATAGACATAGGTAAGAGATCTATGGGCATTCTAGGTTTATAACCACTTACAATTTCAAAAGGACTTAAACCTGTAGATCTATTAACTGACCCATTATAAGCAAGTTCAACAGTTGGTAAAATTAGGTCCCAAGTCTTAACATGTTCACCCACTAGACAACGTAGAAGATTTCCAAGACTACGGTTTACCACTTCAGTCTGACCATCTGTTTGTGGGTGGTAAGCAGTAGAGAATTGCAAACGAGTTCCCATAATGTGTCATAGTGTCTTCCAAAAAATAGCTAGTAAATCGAACATCACGATCAGACACTATGGTTTTAGGTAACCCATGGAGACGCACCAAACTATAAAAAAAGATACGAACAACATGAGACGCATCCGACATATTCGAACATGGGAGGAAATGCGCCATTTTAGAAAAACGGTCCACAACAACAAAAACGGAATCGTGCTTCTTGATTGTCTTGGTAAGCCCAAGCACGAAGTCCATACTAATGTCGTGCCACGGAGCATGTGGCATTGGCAATGGCATATATAGCTTGGTATTTTGCTTTCTTTGCTTTGCCAGCTGACATGTACGACACTGCCCTAAAATTTTGGCTACGTCTCGCTTGAGACTTGGCCAATAGAAACGATCTTCCACGAGGGCAATGGTCTTATCGCGATCAAAATGGCCAGCTATCCCTCTTGAATGAAGCTCCCAAATGAGGAATTCACGAAGGGACATACGGGGAATACAAAGTCTGTATCCCTTGAAAAGGAAGCCCCCTTTAAGAATATATTCACCCATAGTATGCTGGTCACTAGAGAGCGACGCGTAAGTACTCCCAAAATCAGGACATGTGGGGTATTCATCTTTCAGTTGCTCAAATCCGACTACCTCTACACTCAAAGAGTTGAGCAACGCCACTCTTCTACTAAGGGCATCTGCTGGTTTGTTTTCAACCCCGGCCTTGTGTTTCAGAACAAACGAATATTCCTGAAGAAACGCTACCCATTTAGCATGCCTTGGGTTGGGTTTCTTCTGAGAATGCAGATATCTCAAAGCCTCATGGTCAGAAAACAAAACGAATTCCTGCGGTAGGAGATAGTGTCGCCAATGTCTCAAGGATTGCACTACCGTATAAAATTCTTTGTCATAAGTGGAGTACTTTTGTTTTGCCTCATTCAGTTTCTCACTGAAATAGGCCACTGGGTGTCCTTCTTGACTTAACACTCCACCTATATCGACACCAGATGCATCACACGCTACTTCAAAGACTTTAGAAAATTCAGGTAGACGCATGACAGGAGCCTTTACCATCTTGCCCTTAATTTCCTTGAAAGCCTTGACTGCGGCTTTAGACCACACGAATTCTCCCTTTTTTATGCACTCGGTAATGGGAGCCATGATCGTGCTAAAACCTTTAATGAACCGACGATAAAAAGTCGTTAGGCCGTGAAAGCTTCGCACCTCATGAATGTTCCTCGGTTCAGGCCACTCAACTATGGCCTTGACTTTTTTAAGGTCTGCGCGCATCCCTTCAGATTACACTATAAATCCTAAGAACACAACTTGGCTAGACATGAATACACATTTCTTAAGATTAGCGTACAACTTCTTTAAATGTTCAAGGTGTGATTCCTTAGTGGTACTATAAATAAGAATATCGTCAAAGTACACCACTAGGAATTTTTCCATGAACGGCCTCAAAGCTTGTGTCATCACCCGCATGAAAGTACTGGGTGCGTTAGTCAAGCCGAAGGGCATGACCAATCACTCATAGAGCCCATCTTTCGTTTTAAACGCAGTCTTCCACTCATTTCCTGGGCGTATACGGATTTGGTGATATCCACTCTTGAGGTCTATCTTAGAGAATATAGTGGACCTGGCCATCATGTCAAGCATATCGTCAAGCCTAGGTATAGGGAACCGACACTTGACAGTAATTTTGTTTATGGCACGGCTATCCACACACATGCGCCACGTGCCGTCTTTCTTTGGCTTCAACAGTGCAGGCACGGCACACGGGCTCATACTCTCTTGGATGAAACCCTTTTGCAGAAGCTCATCAACTTGCTTCTTCAATTCTGCATGTTCTGTAGTGTTCATCCTGTAGTGAGGAAGGTTCGGTAGAGTAGACCCTGGGATAAGATCAATGGCATGTTGTATGTCCCTCATAGGTGGCAACTCATTCGGTAAGTCTTCAGGAAATACATCACTGTATTCCTTCAGGACCAAGGTCACCTCACGGGGCAACTCTGATGGAACCTCAGGTGTAATCTCTCTAGCCACAAGGGCATACACCATAGGATCCTCCTTAGCCTCTTTTTCAAACTCTCTTGCGCTGATTATATGTAGAGACTTAGGCTTGGATTTCCCCACTCCTCTAGGCTCACTTGCCTTCTCATCCTTCTTCTTCCCTAGTAGGTGGCACGGGGTTAAGTTTGATTTTTTTTACTGTTATGCATGAAGGTACACGCATTCGAACGGCCAAAGATTGTGACATCATTATCGAATAGCCACGGTCTACCTAGGATAACATGTCCCACATCCATAGGTAGAACATCACACCACATGGACTCTTTGTATGACCCAAATTCGATAGGGACTAGACATTGATGGGTGACAGGTAGGGATGTCTTGTCAACCCAAGAAACTTCATATGGGTCTGGATGAGGTGTGGGTTTCAGTTTTAAGCGATCTAAGGTGCTAGTGGAAATCACATTCTGACAACTTTCACTGTCCACTATCACCTTACAATTCTTTTCACTACACTTGGCAATAGTGTAGAAGATAGTCCTTCGACGCCAGTCAACACTACTTCTAGACTGAGCTAGCACAAGCCTAACTACTGCAAGTGTTGCTTCTTCATCTAATTCTTCCTCATCAGTAAGTCCTCCTTCAGGGTGATACTCTTCAACTTCATAATCAACTTGATTATCTCCCCCTTCGTGGGACTCGCCTATAACTAAGGCTTTTCCACGGTTCTTCGTAGGACACTGATTAGACATGTGGCCAAGATTGCCACACTCGTAGCACCTCACTTGGCTCATGTTACTAGGACCGGCACCAAGAACCCCTTTGCCCTTGCCCTCCCTAGGCCTAGGCGGAATGGTCGTTTGTGCTCTTGATTGACTACCAATATTAGGTCTAGTCCCCTGGGAACTAGATCTAGCACTGGAGTCTCGGGACTCAAAACAACGAACGACAGGAGCCTTCAGATATTGCTTTAACTCCTACACGACTTAATATGCTTCATCCAAGTCTGTTAAGGGCTGAGTCATAAGCTCGCGCTGAAGATCCGCACGAAGGCCCGTCTTGAAACGCGAGAGCGTTACTAGAGGGTCTTCTTGGATATCACATCGCATCACATATTCTTCAAATTTAGCGATGTAGTCACCGGCAGACATTGAGCCTTGGCGTAAGGATTGCCATTGGTCAAGGAGTTTCTGACGCTATGAGAGAGGAAGGTACTTCTCCTTCAACTTCTCTTTCATCTCATACCAATGTGTGATAGGGGCTCTACCAACTCTTTTTATCTTACGCTTGGTGTTGGTCCAAAAGAGCTTGGCTTGGCCCACAAGCTTCATCTTAGCAAACCGCATTTGACGGTTTTTTGACATGCCATACCACTCAAAGTAGTGGTCCATGTCAGCAACTAGTCAAGGAATGCCTTGGGGTCCAAACGCCCATCAAAACTCGGGGCCTCAACTCTCACACTCTTCATCGCACGCTCATCTGGATCATAGCGGTCTTGATGATCACATGTGGTTCGTGCCTCTCGCACGACACCACGACCGTTACCACGATCTCTATCCTCACTACCTCCATGTGTGGCAGCGCGTTCTTCAATGATTCCTCCCACTTGGGAGTGCGCATTATCCCCTACAGCGGGGTTTTCCCTTTGAGACGCCTCTAGTTGCTCGACCTTAGTCATGGTAGTTGTGATTTGGTTCTCAAGGCGGGCAAACTCACGCTTTTGACCTACTTCTAGGGCGGTTATCTTTTGTATCAATTGAGCAGGTTGCTCAGATAACTGCTCGTTATTCATGGTAGGCTGAAGTCCGAACCTCTACCTCTTCTCGTGGGTATACAATGGAGACTTGAACCAAACTCTACCCAACTAGACTACTAGGTGTTATGACTTTCAAGATGAATGCGATGAATGGAAAACTAATATGAACTGACACAATTAAGTTAAAACAGGAAGCAACTCGAATCTGGAAATTTTCCAAATTAGGAATCTTTCTAAAATTGGAAAATTCCTAAAATTGAAAACTTTCTAAATCTGGAACTTTCCGAAATTAAACCTAATCAAAACCCTAATTGGATAACTCGATCTAGACAAACAATGCAAGCCTATTCTCTGATACCAAATTTGATGTAGGATGCCCTAATTATGATGCATGCTCATGAACACAATTAAATCAGCGGAATTAAAAGACAATAACAATATAAAATCTAGCAATAATCATCACGAACTAAGAAAATCACAAGGAAGCATGCAATGGAACGGGCCATTCAGCACAACCATGAAGTATGAAATTCAATTATTACTATGGTTGGATCCGGCGAGGGATGGAACCTCCCGACCTTGCATGGCTACGACCCAATCAATTAAGCGGAATCTCTAATCCAGGAAATCAAGAGATTTTGGATTAGGGATTTGAAAATCCGAAAGCGTAGGGTTTATGCTCAAAATCAGATTTTGCGGATTGTGGGTAATGAAGCAAATAGGTTAGAGAAGATAGAATTACCTGGAAGAAGGATTGGAGGGGCATAAGAAGCAAATAGAAGAACGAGGGATCAAGGAAGAAGAAATATTACCGTGAGAGAGACAAGAGGAATGAGGCAACTAAAGGGTTTACTTTAATCAATAATCATAATTAATTCGAGTTTAGGGCTTTAGCCCACTTAAATAAGCAAATAAAGACATGAAAGTACTAAAATATCCCTAAAACTAAGCAAAAACGCGTAACTAACAAAAGTGCGGGAAAGTTTGGGCGCTTGAGCTGCCTCCCGAAGTCGTCCGAAAACCTCCAGAGAGGTTCGGGCGGTTGGCAAATAAAGTTCGGGCGCCTGAAGGCTATGGTCGGGCGCCGTCCGAAATCTTCAGTTCTTCGGTCTTCTTTCTCCTTTCTTCTTTCACATGTGTCTTCCTTGAGTGGGGTCTTCTGTGTGTCTAATCACATGTGAAGGGTCTTCAGCGGGTCTTCAGTTCCTCAATAATCGCCTATCCACAAGGACTACACTTGTGGTTGGTGCTTTCTTCGTTGGTATACCTTGAATGCTTTTGTGTCCGCATCAAAGCTACTACTGATATGTGGAAAAAATTAACTTGGGTAATTTTTGACTACTCAAAATGCATGGATGCTAAGATTTTCACTATTTCTTTCTAAATCAGAAAGTGACAATAGGATTTCTTGTATTTGTTTTGTAATTAGAGGAATTACGGATTATAGAGTTTGGTTAGTATGAATGGGGTTAACGATTTAGTGATCCGTGCATTGAGGGATCGTGGGGAGCTTGGGAGGAAAGGAATGAGCGGATTTTGAATAATGTGGCCGGATCCATTGTCTACGTTAAGCACTTAAGCTTTACATACAAATCAAGGCGTGTGGCCCACCATGATGTTTTAATAACATTGAATCCATCCATCATTTGTGCCTACTATTTGATTTCCTTGGCGCCCAAAAATCAGACTGATCTGAAACTCAGCCGAGCCATAACTCAACAAGCAGTTGGGATGGGGGTGTGTGCCCACCATTAAGAACCTTCCAGATTGTATGTGAGGTCCACTGGATTCTGTATATTCCTTTTAATCCATTCAAAAGATGCATCCGACTAGGATGAATGGACACCCAAAACATCTGGCCATTCCAAAACTGAGGTGGGCCACAACAGGCGATTTTTAGAGGTTTTAGGCATATGATTTTACAAGCTTTGGTGCAACTGGGTTTTCAATGAAATTGAGTTTTGGGATCCAAGTAGATAGGAGGGAGCTCACATTATGGATGGATTGGATGTCATTAATGCATATGGTGGGCTCCACACATTAATTTACAGATTAAGCTTATCCCAGAGAAGTTGGTATTGGATCTGCCCTCTTAAATTGTTGTTGTCTCCATTGATGGAACAACCTTCACTATTGTCAATTGAGCTTCTCTATTTCTGATTTACTTCGAGAATAGCAAACACTTCTAAAATTAAGGAGTAAATGGAAGCCACCTCTGGTCTGTTGTTGGAAGCATGACTTTGATGGGGTCCTCCCCTAGAAATCCTGCGAGTTGGTCCATGAAGGGCAGGCCCCACCACATCAAGGTTTTTAGATCACTGACTCATGGGCTCCACTTGTACAAACTGAAAAGCCAAGGATAATATACATATGCATGGGCTGCGGATATATAAAAAGTATAATGAGATCTGCTCTAGTGCTCTGAGAGCAGGAGAGCACTATAAGTTACAGCACTCCCAATACAATGCAACTAGATGCACTGTAACTTCTGGTGGTCTAAGAGCACTACAACATTTCTCAAGTATAATTCCATTTCACTTAAACATGTTCATCTTGCAAGATTTATCTTGAGGTGTCATATGATACTCAGGCTGCATGTGAGGCTTGATACACATGCACTCAGAAATTGTATGGGTGACATATATTAACTCAAGTAAACTGACTAAATTGAACATCCCACTGTCGCAAAGTCACAATCCCACTCCCAGATTGGTTAAACAATCCTAACCTCTGATTCTTGGGAACCTTTTGTGGAAATTGGACCATTGGATACCTTTCACTTTCAACCATCAATAAATGTCCATCAATCTGATAGTCAGATAATCACATGTGCAAGTTCTAAACAATTTCTTTAGTGCCGGCGTATTATCTATCACATATTTGACAGAGTATCAAAGTTTCTCATTGTATCTTTGTGCACTCGTTAACTGTGCTCTTTTTTTTTACAGGCTGAATATGTGAGTTCTGCAATGGACGCTACTCAGAGATCACTATCAGCATTGAAAGCTGCTCAGTGGAAATATGGGTTGCAAGGCATTGCAGCTGTGAAAACAGCACTTGATTTTCACTTCCATGACATGGATGGATTTGTACGCCTCATCCAGCTAGCATTAGAGGAGATTGACATCTGAACCGTCCATCACAAAGATACGAATTGACAGGAATCTCAGCATTTTGTATAGACATTTTACAGCGGCCCACAACCGTGAATCCAAAATTTGAAGCTCCAGATGTATATGTGTATGAAAGTGACCACAGCAATGAGTTTTTTTTTTTTTCAAATGCGAGGCAAAAGACTGAATACTTGTAAATTGATTTCTCAACTGTAAAGTGATTCTTTGGCATTGGAAGGAGAGACTCAATCCTGCTGTTACAAATAATGTATCAGTATTGTACAGCTATTCTTTATATAAGAAACGAAATTTCAAGTTTCCCATCAGAAAACATACCACTAGTTTTTTGTTTGAAGAGATGTATTGGATATGTTGCCTTTATTTTTGCACAGTCGATTGTTTTAAATTCTAACAAGTGGGGCCCATGGTTTGGATCTTGTGTCCCTACCATGCCAAAAATATCTTGATAGGACGATCTTAACCTTTCCATTTTTGGGCCACAGTTAACAAAAGAAATACAACAACAGACCCCACTCAATTGAAAGTGACTACAGCGTGGAGTTGTTTTTATTATTCATTTATTTATTTATTTTTCATATGCATGGGGAAAGCCTTTATATACATGTAAATTGATTTCTCAACTGTAAAACGATTCTTTGTGATTGGTAAGTGATTCAATCCCGAAATGCAGCCGTTATACATAAGCCATCAGTATTGTATAGCTATTCTTTCTGTAAGTGAGAAACGAGATCTGTGGGGCCCACCTTGATGTATTTGTTTAATCCATGCAGTCCATCCATTTTGATCTGTCAAAATATATGGATGGCGTCGATAAAACGTATACATCATGGTGGGCCCCACAGAGCCCCTGACTTTACCATCTGTCTGTAAGGCATATGCAACCTGCCCATCAAATGCGTGAGCTCATGTAATCCCATTTATTGAAAATCAGCCTGGTCCAACACTCAGGTGGGCCACAAAACAGGGAACAAGATGGAGGGAAAGACTAACCTTGATTTCCACTAGGGTCCACCTGAGTTACCAAACGGCCTGGTTTTGGGACTGATCCTCCATCCAGTCCAGATAAAGGGTTTGAATGGTCTGGATTGTAAATATTCTACATGGTGAACCACTTATTCATATCAACGGTTGGTATCCATTCTAAGCTTGTTCCCTATAGTTTGGCCCACCTGAGTACTAGAACGGCCTGATGTTTTGATACTACAGTTAGCTTAAGGTCTCACATCTGATGGACGGGTTGGATGTCATGAATAGGTCATGTAATGACCCGAGATTTTAGGAGCGTGTATACCTACATGAGAGTACAAATAGCTACATATACCTAATACAAATGTGTAAACCATAAATCTTGCCATTTCAATTGTCTATTTACACTAAGTGCTTAATTACCGATCATAAACTTATATATTATAATGAACTGGATCCTTAGAATAATTTAAATATTTGTCTAATGAATTACATGACTTGTAGTATTGATAAATTCATAATAAATGCCCTGTAAATTTTTAGAGTAGATTAAATAATAATTTAATTGAGTATTTAGCGAATTACATGACTTAATACATTAATAAATTAATAATAAATCATCTATAGGGAATTCATATAAGATCCCTTATTAAATTTGCTTAACACAAATCCTAGACCAGCGTAGAAGTGGTAGGTTTATCAAAACTCACCATAAATACAAAAAAATACCATTGATTAAACTTAATCTATATAGACGATTTTAAGTGTACCAGTTTCTGACGATCCGTTTCATGTAGAACTTCATATAATAATTTAGAGGCCTAATCTAACCATACACGTCAAATTTCAGCCCTCCGATCATCCTACAAGTACCCTAATCAGAAATCGGGCCATAAGTGGGCCATCTAAACTCAGAACTGTACCAATTTTTGTGCCATACCCTAAAATCACGTGGCCTGCATAGTGGTCGGAGTAGATTTTTCATACACATCATTGTGGGTCCCACGTGCACAGCGTTCACGTTAGACGCGTCGGTCAACACGCGTTGACCGCGCACAGCAAAGGTCGGGCGTCTTCTTTGCCCGGACGCTGCCGCTGTTTAGTTCAGCGGATCACACCGTCCATCGCTGTGGGCTCCATCTGTATATCCACTCCGTCCATTGAGTAGCCATCACTTGGGTTTACTAGGGGAAGGAATTATCTTAGTGAACAGTGAATTGAGTGGGCCGCAAAATCTGTTGAAACTTATAACTAAACGAGAGAGAATGTGCAAGATCGGGGCCGATACTATGCATGGGCCCCTGAAACTTAAAAGGATTGTTTGCGTGGGCCACACCTACGATTTTAACGGTTTACATAGTACCAAACGTTGATGTAGTGGGAGATCCGAAATCTTGATCTTTCCTTCTCCCACTCAAACTCGGCTACGCTCGTCCGGAGGTTCCGTCCGCATTACGCCACCTTCAGTGTGTCAGTGGGATATAAAAGGGCATGTAGTCGTCCCTCCCCTTCCCAGAAAAACGTAGAGAGTGAGAGAGAGAGAGAGTCGTTAGAGAGAGAGAGAGAGAAAGAGAGCCACTAGAGAGAGAGAGAGAGGAGAGAAAGAGTTAACGTAGGGGGGGCTTCCTGTTGCTGTTTGCTGCTCCTATTGCTGGAGCAACATTACAGAAAAGTAAGGAGAAGGAGAAGAAGAAGAAGAAAGAGAAAGAAAAGGAAAACAAAGAAAAAGAAGAAGGAAAGAAGAAGAAAAAGAAAAAGGAAGTGAGTTCATCTCGTATAATTTTCACTCGATAAATCTTGCATTTAAATTCTCTATTTATCTTCATAGTTTTGAAGAAGATTCCTTGGTTTGTTGTTCGGAATTTTGATTTGTGACGTCCATATTTTGCATGATCTACGTTCACGTCGGTTTAAATATTAATGTTGCTTGATTCAAGTTGGTTTCCAAACGTTGGATTTGTTATTATCAGTAGAAATTGACATAGAAATTGTTTAATTACTTTACATAGAGGAAGCATAACTTCATTATGAAATTATGGTGATTTTGTTGCTTTGAGAAGGCTAGAAGGTTGTGTGTTTGGTTTTGGAATTGTTGGGAAAAGTGAGTGGCATGAATCATGCATCCCATGTGATTGAGGATTCCAGTATGTGGTTAATCACTTGAGTTGATTTGGGCTAAGCACACGTGAGTGTTGCAATAAGCCGTTGCTCCATTGATCGAGGCCGATTGGGTGAGCACCCAAGTGTGTGCAACAGACCAGCTACGCAGGCCAGGTGGAGGCTCCGTTGATCGAGGCCGGTTGGGTGAGCACCCAAGTGTGTGTAACAGACCAACTACGCAGGCCAGGCGGAGGTGTGGGACAGTTCGTGATCCGAGTTGGCTATGCCGCTAGGGACCGATGTTCCAGGATGATAGTGTTAACCAACTGGATGTTCTGTTGATAACCGTACTGAGATTGTTGGGATATACTTGCATACCTTGCATCATGTGCATGTTTAAGAGATTTTGGTTGGAGAAATTATCATTAGATTTGTAATGAATTGTATTTTAGTGGTTATGTGTTCCCTATGTTGAATTACATGTGCTAAATCGTACGAGATTACTCACCGGCTTTAATAGCTGACGCAGTGTTATGCGATTAACCGTAGTGACAAGTGATGATTTAGAAGACTTCGAAGAAGTAGTTCCAGATGAGGGAGTACTCTAGAAGATATTTTCTTTGAATTAGTTATTTTAATTTTGGTTTGAAAGCATTGATGTAATAAGGCCCATTAGATGGCTATTAGTTTAGATAATTTGGAACAATTTCGTAGACGCATTGATTAACAGTTTAATTTTCAAAGTTGGTTTATTTTTATTCCATATATTTGGTACCTTGTGAATGGAAAGGATAAAAGTTTCAGTTGTGATTGTGAAGGATTCATTCATAACACCCTTGATTTCGAGATTTGAGTTATATGCTCGAGTGTCGAATTTTGGGGGCGTTACAGGTCACGTGGCCCCACTTTTGTCTGGTACTACCATAAATCAGGTGGGCCCTACCAAGACAAAGGACGCACCTAAACTCAAGCCATTCCAAAATATAGGTGAGCCTACATCTCTCATCTTCTCCCTTTTTCTTCTCCTTACCTCACTAGATCTCATCCCCATCCTTTCTCTCTAATCGTTTTGTGTTGATCATTGGTGCACAATCTTGCTGACATTAGCAACTGTACGTCTGATGTCTGCATATGTACATTTTGTACTTCCAATTTTCAATTGAAAAAAATATGATTTTATAGAAGTTTTATTTAAAAGATTTGTCATGATTTTTTGAAAATTTTTTAGCCAATTTGAGGTACCAACAGAAAAGCCCTTGATTCATGCTTTTTTAATATTCCTCCCAAGTCAACCAATGTTTCACAAATTTTCCTTCTTTGGGTGTATCAGCTTGACCTTATTGGGCTATCCATATATTTATTTGTTATTTCTTGGCAGTTTTTTGTGATGGTTTGGTGAATATATATGGTGGACTAACGCCACCGCTTTTGGATCCTAAGGTCCCTAGTTATATATCAGAACTATGCATTGATTCAGGCTAGGTGATGCTGTTTTCGGATTTTTGTGTCATGGAGGACTGTACGCCATATATGTGATGCTTGAATTATAGTTGTGTGCCTTAGTTTGAATATTTTATTTTCTTGAGAAAGGTCTCATGTGTGAGGGTTCTTAAATATAGAGGAAAACTTTCATTCAGATCTATTGTGGGGTCTTCAAAATCTCATACCTTACTGATTATGACTATCAAGTTAAGTGGTAATAATTATTTTCAATGAGCTCAATTAATTAAATTGTTTTTAGAAGATATATTAGATGGAGTTTCTAACTATATAGATGACAATTTTAAAACTTGGACTAAGGAAAACTACAAAGTTATGACATGTTTACTTAACTGTATCAAACCTTTTGTGAGTAACTATATTATATTTCCGACCTCCACTAAAAAGATATGGGACACCAATTGTGACGTATATGCATTCAGAGGCTTGGAACATATCCATGGTTATAAGTTGATCTTAGGGCTGTTAAAAAAACTGACCAAACCGATGAAACGAACTGAACGAGTCGGTTTTTCATTCTATGTTGGGTCGGTTCGGTTTTTTATATTAAAAACTGAGAATGTCGGTTTGTGAAAATTATAAACTGTTTTCAACCGAACCGACTATATATATTTATTTGAATTATATTTATTATGCATATGTTACAGTTACCCCTATCATATGGCCCACCTTGATAATATCTTACATATCCATGCCATCCATTTGTTTTCTCAGCTCATTTTAGGATGTGTTCTAAAAAATTAATCAGATCCAAATCTCAAGTGGACCACACCAAAGAAAATGGTGTTGATTGAGCACTCACTATTAAAAATGTCATACAACTCACTTGAAGAAGATCTGAAATGTGTATTTTCCATCCAATCTGTTGATAAGGTCAAACACACTTGGATGAAGGAAAAAGTCAAATTTCACTTTTAGCTTGATCCAAAACTTTTATAGCCTATAATTATAAAAAGTTTTAATGGTCATTCACCAGATTTTACATTGGTTTGATTCACTAGATATTTGGATCTTCTTAATTTTTTGAATTTTGTCATGAAACTGACAAATCAAACTGACCAGAATTTATCCGGTTCAGTTTGGTTAATGGGGCCTAATCGGTTCGGTTGGGAAAGGCCTCAAAATCGATTGAGTCGGTTTGGTTGGCTATCGCCCATCAAAATCGAATCAACCAAACTGTGCATAGCCCTAATTGATCTCCGGTATCATCAGTAGGTTTCAATGAGATTCAAGAACACTAAATGACTAATTCTTTGCTGTCACGCCCTAAAAGCGGTGCCTGAGCCCCTAGCTCCACTGTTGAGGTGCGACTTAGGCAAAAAAATTTATGCAGTTGGTTCGATAGTATCCTCCTTTAATAAGGATATGATGGCATCCAAAACATGATATGGCAACATTCCAAAATACAATATGATATTATTCAAAATATACATCGGTTCTTTTATATTTCCAAATAAGCTAAGTAGAAGATAGAAATGTAATCCGCTTACCTAGCTAGCTCAGTTGACTAAATTGCTCAAAAGGTTAAATAACAACTAGGGTGAGCATTATAAGCCCAGTGAATGATAGAATCGTAATGAGCATAATAGTTAAAATGTATAAGAAGATAAATACAAGTGTCATGATACTAATCATTAATAGGGTAGAATCATGAATAAAATGCAAGTATGAATGCAATATAAGTATGAAGCAATGCGCATGAGAGTCATCTCCACCACCTCTTAATACTATAAATCAGAATGAATAATTGTCCATACATGCTCGAGTGGTCTATCTCCTATGACAATACCCAACCTCATGAGTGGGGTACCACATACTCACCTACCTGGTCCTGATACTATTCGACCTCATCAGTGGAGTACCACATACTCACCTAGCTGGCGTACCCTCATCAGTGGGGTACCATGTACTCACCCACATGGCCCACCAGTATTGATACTACTTGACCTCAACGATAGGGTACTGGCAAACTAATAATGATACTATTTGACCTCGACAGTGGGGTACCTCCTACTCACCCACCCGACCCAATAATATTGATACTATCTGACCACATCAGTACGATACCTCTGTACTCACCCACTTGGCTGACCAGTACTGATACTATCGACCTCGTCAGTGGGGTACCTTTATACTCACCCACCTAGCCTACCGGTACTGATATTACCCAACCTCATTAGTGGGGTACCTCTGAACTCACCCACTCAACCTACTGGTACCGATACCACCCGACCTCATTGTGGGGTACCTCTGTACTCATTAGGGCTGAAAGTTGGACAGGTTGGGTCGGGTTGGTGCTCAACCCTAACCCAACCCAAGGTTCCTATACCTCAACCCTAACCCAACCCAACCCAACCTCGGGTTGGGAATTCTCAACCCAAGCCCAACCCAAGCGGGCTCGGTCGGATTGATAGGGTTGGTTGGGTTGATACGTGCTAATACTTTCATTGTTACATTAGTCTATTATGTTTCAATCCACGCCTTTTTTTTTGTACCTATGGCTTTAATAATTATGTATGTAGTTATTTATTATAAAGAACTTCATTTTTTCTAAATAAATAAGCTAAAATATAGGATAACTATTCCTTTAACACTCAAGCATATCAAATTTCAAACATTACAAGTTTACTTACTAAAGTAATATAAACTAATAAGTTTACTTAACTAAATTATAATAAAATTATAAATTACTTGTATTTAGATTGGGTTTGGGTTTGGGTTGGGTCAGGCAACCTGAGACCTCAACCCAAGCCCGACCCAAGCTTTATCGGGTTGGTATTTGCATAGCCCAAGCTTGAGATCGGGTTTGATATTTCTTGCCCAAGCCCAACCCAATGTCGGGTGGGTCATGGGTCGATCGGGTTGAACCTGCCTGACTTTCAACCCTAGTACTCATCCACCCAGCCCATAGGTACTGATACTACTTGACCTCGTTAGTGGGATACCTCTTTACTCACCCACTCAGGCGGCCAGTATTGATACTACCCAACCTTGGTAATGGGGCATCCTCTATACTCACTCACTCGGCCCGACGATACTGATACTACCTAACCTCGACAATGGGGCACCTTTGTATTCACCTAGTCAGCCTAATAGTGTTGATACTACTTGATCTCATCGGTGGGGTACCTCTGTACTCGCCCACTTAGCCCAACAATACTACCACTCGACCTCGCCAGTGGGGTACCCATGCACTTACCCACCCGGGTTGCCGATCTTACCAATATCCGACCTCATCGATGAGGTATCTCTATACTCACCCACTTGGCTCGCCGGTCCTTGCCACTATCTAACATCGTTGATGGGGTACCTTTGTACTCACCATTGATCCACTGGTGGAGGTCTAAAGTGTAGAGGCAAAAATAACCATGGCCTATCACAAGATTCAAAAGTCCAACTTCATGAGTCCCGCCACCCTTAATAGTAATCATAATGTACAGGTATGAGTCATCATGATGTAATGGTTAAAATACATTCAGTATATGGCAAGTCTACATATAGTACTAAAATCAATGTTTATCATAGTCAAGGTATAACATATTTGAAATCTATAACACAAGCTTACTCACAATTTACAATATTATAATTCAAAGGTCCATGAATATTTGTATGCATACACTTAAGTCATCCTCAAGAAGTCATTACACCACATTAAAGCTCTTTAAAAATAGGGGTTTATTGGTGTGTTATGCAAGGATTACACTAGCATATCCGAACGAGGCTACTTGTAATTATAATGCACATGTATGATTCATCATGATGTAATGGTTGAAATACATTCATTTTATGGTAAGTTTGCATATAGTACTAAAATTGACATTTATCAAGGTAAAGGTACAACATATTTAGAATCTATAATACAAGTTTACTCACAATTCACAATATCACAATTCAAATGTCTATGAATATATGTATTCGTATACTTAAGTCATCCTCAAGAAATCATTACTTTATACTAAACCTCTTTAACGCAAGGGTCTATTTGCATGTTGTGCAAAGATTACATTAGTATACTTGAATGAGGCTACTTGGATACCATATTAGTATACATCTCATAAGTTAAATGAGCGACATTGGTATACTCAGACATTAACTTTCATGTGCACATCATTAGTGCGCATTTCACTAGTCTAATATTGCCTTAAGAGTGTACTTGAACATGGATTCTTGTGCACACCGTCTAGGGTACATCTCATAAGTTAAATAGGCTTGTTTCCCGATGTGTATAAGCATCATCAACCAAGTAGACCCATTTAGCCCTTAGTTAGCACGCGCTCAAGTAAACTAACCTACGCCTAAAAATCATAAGGTCAAGCTAGTAATCTATGTGTCGTTCTCATGATTAAACGTTAAATCGTAATCACTACTATAAGCATCTGGCTTGTTGACCTCACGCTGTGAGCCTCATTTAAACTACAAGGTGGACCCTGTGTAAGAACCCAAATTCTCATAAGTGATTATATACACACTTGTGAACACTTCAACTTAGGACCAGTGGGATATAAATACTGTATAGTAGACTCTGCATCCGTGAGTTTAGTACGTTAGATTGAATTTCGGGGACGAAATTCTTGTAAGGGGGGTAGGAATGTAATATCTGTGATTTTTTATGATTTATTATTTAATTTAAAAATCCTAGATTAGAATTTATAAAATTAAAATAATAATAATTTAATGTCTGGTTGTGAGTTTAATACGTTAGATTGAATTTCGGGGACGAAATTCTTGTAAGGGGGGTAGGATGTAATATCTGTGATTTTTTATGATTTATTATTTAATTTAAAAATCTGGATTCGAATTTATAAAATTAAAATAATAATAATTTAATGTGTGTAACTTGATAACATGTTTGATGTACGTTTCTCATGGAATAATTGGGTAGAAAAGTGAAATTATAAACCATATTCCATGCACATAAACTTTAGTAATTCATTTTAAATTATTTATATTATCTGTGGAATTGATCTAAGCCATAGATTGATAGATTAAATCATGTAGAATCCAATAATATAGTCTGATCTACCCAGATCCGATCATAGATCTTTCTATCATGGCCATTCATCCTCATTTTAATCACCATGGCCCATTAAGCTGATCAAACCGAGTTTGGTTCCGTTGGAATTATAGAGTATCCTTAGAAGAACATTTATGACCATTGAAATTCTCATCGGACTTCGATCAAGCCATTAAAACTTGTCCTAGCACCAAACTAGTGGTGAAAGTGAACCTCGTGATTTATTTCAATTGGTGTGTCAGTTAGCTGTGGGATTTTCTCCACACCATTGCTATAACATTTTAGCCGTCCATGTGAAATTTCATCACTGGATGATCTTCCGAGACCGTTTAATCAAAGAATTACTGCGTAGGGCCATGTGGACCACCAATCAAGGTGAAATCACTCATGGGAGACCTTTTTCATATACTTAGGTGACCTATTGGATTAGATTCCCTCATAAGGTCCTTGATATGTCCATGTAGACCGAGAAGTACAGAAGTTACATTCGTTGCGATGTGCCAATTCAAAATCTAAATTTTAGGATATGGTTACGGAGTTTGGTACAGAAAGATTTCTATCTTCGTTGTGGACCGTCCATCTTTATGTATGAACATCGATGTGTGTCTAGATTTTGGGTATTTTAGGTTTTCTAAGATGGCCCACGTCCCCATGTTTTCAGAATCTTGAACCGAGGTGCATTCACCGTCCATCACATTTTTTATCAATTACTCTTAAACCAGTAAGAGATTCATCGACCCAACGGTCCATTATTCAATCCATGGACATTCTAACCAATGGTACGGACCACTTCGCACAACACTCAACGGTCATGATTTAATCTCACCTCAAAGTGGTCAAGCTTATCCTTAGAAACTAACCACCTTAAGTTGTGGTGTTTACCACCATTTAGATCATCATTTGTGTCCTTATTAGATCGTGGGTGTGGACACTACCAAATTCTCCCAAATTCATACCACTTTGTCAGTTTTTCGAGGCCAATGTCATAATGGTCTCAGATTTGTGAAAGGTGGGCCCGATTTTAAGATGTTACACATCTATTCTAGAGCGTTCATTTAGACTAACTCTTACATAGATCATATTGTGTCATCCATCGACCCTTTGACCCGAGAGTTTACCCACTACTTGTTGTTTTAATCCTCTGTATGATGGACGTCTTAGATCCAAGAAGGGATCACTAAGTGGACCATCAAAATATTATTTCTACTTTCACCACAAATATTTATGTTATAAGCTAATAAACTTTATTTAAACTCTCGTAAGAGAGTCCTATTCTACCACTTTTACTTTTTACGATAACCATCCCATCACATCCATCACCAATAGCTTCAAATCCCTACCATCCATTATCACCATCCATCATCACCATCATCATATGACCGTTGATTGGGAGGAAGGAGGTAGTATTTTGTAGTGGGCCGAAGATTGGTTTTGTTTGTTATTCTCATCTTCAAAATCTCGGATCGGATTAACAATTGGTGAGTCTACGAAAATACTCACTCCACATCATAGTTTAAATTTGCGCATTTGTGTTTTGTTTAGTAGATCAATTATGTTACTTTGGTTAAATCTATGCCAATCATTATGTATTATAGTTTACGTTTGCTTGTGGGCCCAGATTTAAAAAGAATCTGATATTTAAGTAGACCAGGGTGGGAGAAAAAAAACCCAACCATTAAAAAGGGAATAAAATCACTATCTTTATTTTATAATTTTCGATCTATGCAAAAATCAAATTTATTGGGTGGACTAAAGGCCCGAATAATTCAATGGATGGATTGGATTTCAACCTAGTGGGCCCCGCCTTGTGTGGATACATATAAATATATATATATATATATATATATATATATATATATATATATATATATAAATAAAACAATGGGCTGCTGGACTAGTCAGTACCCCAAGGGCACTGCCAGTCTAGCAGCGTCATGGCTGCTGACGCAAGGGACGGACGGGCAGCAGTTGGGGGTCCACATTTGGATCCCACCCTGATGTACTTTTCTATATCTACTCCAACCATAGTTTACTTCATCATGTGTTTTGATAGCCCACCAAATTTCAGCTTAATCCGAGACTCGAGTGGACCATACCAACTTCTACAAATTGGACTATATTGCTGAATTTTCTGCGATTGTGCAGAAAATTCCGAATTTATCTCTTATGACAGCGGGTAATCCGTGGAGCCCACTTTAAGCTTTCTGTCAAATCTATACCACTCACTTGTTACATTATTATGTCAGAAGGCTGGAAATTAAATTTCAGAGGGTTTCGATAACCGAGTGGGCCACACCGTCTCAAATAGTGGACAATGTAATACAATATAAATCTGAAGGTGAGCAGATTTTAAAGTGGGGACAACAAGCACTTATGGGCCCCACATGTGAACTTTTGCATAAATCCACCTCGTCTACACTGTTTGTTGGGTTGTGTGGGATTCACCATAAAAATATGGGCCAGAACGGGGTTCCAGGTAGTCCCACACCACTTAAAATAATGGGACTGACACCCTGAAAAATAACAGAATCTGAATCTGATTGGACTCCAACTTTTGGGTCCCATTGGGGAATATTTTGCCCAACCTAAACCATCAAATGCTTAGACCAGCAAGTCTTAAAACTGTAAAATAAATTTGGTACACATCAGACCTCCCAAACAGTCAGATTAAACGAAATTGTTGGAACAACAACTGTCCATTCTCTTTGAATGTATGGTTATAGTTTAGTTTAAAGTTCTTAAACCCCTCAAAATGTTGTGTTTCATAATGTGGATGCATTCTTGCCATCTTGATATATATGCACTTGATTTGTTTCTTAAATAGTTATGTTGTATGATTCATTAAATTGTGTTAACATGTAGTAAATTCTCATTATCACTTGTTTATGTTTATATGATCACATATGATGGACCGATGCATAGAGCGGTTTATGGTGAGGTTAAGTCCATGGAATTAAATCAGAGTAAGGGTATGTAAATGGTTCTTAACCATGACTATCCAAGTACGGTTAAGCATGGTCGGTGTGTATGAGTGTGGTTAAGTGTGGTTTAAGTTTGTGTGGGATGGATATGGGTGTGGTTATGGGACACCTATGTATGGATACATCATTGGATGAACTGGAATATGGGAAACCATCAAGTGTGGTATGTTTTCCCGTCGAGAATGCGTCTCGTGTTGGGATCGGATCGTACCCGTGTCAGGATCGGGGTAATTATTTTCTTATTGAGAATGCGACCCGTGTCAGGATCGGGCGTACCGTGTCAGGATCGGAGTAATTGCGTCTCGTCAGGAATGTGACCCGTGTCACGATCGGGCGTACCGTGTCAGGATCGGAATGTACCTCACCTGTTTGGTTGTGATTGGTTGTGATACTATTTTTCAGGCGTAACCTCATATGGCTGATTTACTTGTGTGAAACCTGACTAAAGACCTTGTATTAAAGGCCACGTATATGGTTGATTTATGCGTGCTGCATGGAAATTCATTATGGGATGTGTGTTTAGTGTTAATGAATGTGTCATTGTGGGGTGGAAAAATGTGAGCATGGCATTCCACAATTTACAAACTGAATAGTTATGTTTTGATTCTTTTTATCTGTTTACTTGGATGCAGTGATTCATATTATGGAGTGGAGTAAGTACTCCTACTCGCTGGGCATTGTTTTGCTCACCCTTCTCAGGGAACTGTAGGTTCAAGAGGTGACATGGAATCTTTCGAGGACAAGGCACAAATTGAGGACCTAGTGAAAATTCAGGAGGAGGAGAACGCCAACTCTAATGAAGACGTTTTTATTTATTTTTAGATATTTTATTTAGTTTTAAGTTAATAGAATCGTAGATGAGTATATCAGTGTCATGTTTGTGAATTATGAACATTTATAATTTATTTTATGATGTAAGTTGGAATAAGAGTATGGATATGGTTTAGTAGAAAAATAATAAGCAAAAAAAATGTTTTAAAAAAAATTGCTACTATTATTTGTATTCCTGTAATTATTACCTTAGTAGCGCTCGAAAATTTGTGCTAGGGCGGTATATTCGGGCGTTGAATTTTGGGGCGTTACACCCTGTGGCCCTAGCGGTGGCTCGGACATTCACGCACTCATGGTGGGCCCAACTATCCCACTAGTAGGCCTGCACTTATAGCGACATAGTGGACCTCACTGCCCAACTGTGGTTCCCAAAACCTTATGCGGCTAGTCCATTTAGGGCCAATACACACGAACAATACGATGGGCTTCACTGTCTAAGACAATGGGCCCTACACAATGCATGACCAGCTTGATTAGGACCCTGTAGACACCCCAACCAGGCCAGCAACCTGATGAAGCATGAATAATCGTTAGAAGCCGTCACCTTAGCCCTAGCTTTACTTAAAACCTCAAGCCTTAGTCAAACCACAAGCCATTTTATAGACACCACAACTCAGTTGACTCACCCAATCCATATCCCAAACACTAGGTACAAACCCAATTGACTCACCCAGTCAATATCTCAAACACTAGGTCTAAACCTAGTTGATTCACCTAGTCCATGTCCCAAACCCTAATCCATAACTCGAGTCTTAACTTAAACCTAGTCAACTCACCCTCAATCGTAGGCTAAAAAAACCACCCTTAGGAAAAACTTGGCCAAAATTTCCCGTGGGTCAACTCGGTGAGTCAACTCACCCAGACAGCTTAACCCAATCAACTCACCTAGTTAAAGCCAAACTTGAACCTGAACCTAAACCCAAACCTAAGTCTGAACCTCAACCTCGGAGAAGACTCGAGCCTCGAAGGACACCAAACCTGGGATGAAAAACTCTCAGATTCGGAGCTCCAGCTATCCAAAATTTGGGGGGGGGGGGGGGGGGGGGGGGGGGGGGAGTAATGGCATCACTCAGTGTGCTGCCCATCCAAAATTATGAAAGCTGCCACTCGGGCAGCTATAAATACCCCCCTCTCCCTTTCATTTAGAAGAGAGCAGCTCTGAGTTCTCTGCGAGAAGCGACTCACCACCCTTCCTTTCTTAGCCCGTTCCTCCACCGAGGAGAGCGCAAGTGAGTGAGAAGAGTCTAGCCTCGGTCTTGTCTAGCTTGACCCTGATCTAAGCATCTAAAGCCATCCAATCTTCATTCCAAATCGCTCGAGCTAGCCTGCGCGACAGTTCCCTCCATCTAGCCATACATATATCAGCTTCATCTAGTTCATACTTAGCATATTGCAACACTCCTTATTCTTCCAACCCCCTTGCTCAGTGCATCTATTTAGCATCACTTCCTTAACACCTTATCAATCTTAGTATATGTTTTGTGACTTGCTGATTCAATTGAATCCTGCCGATCAGAAACTTCGACTGATCAGACCCACTATCCTACATCATTTAATTACATAATATCCATCATACCACATTTCATTATTTCATATTCACCCATCATACCACCCTTTACACCCGGTTAATTCGAGCATATGCTCTGTAGCCTGCCGATTTGATCAGATCCTGCCCATCAGAAACTCTTACTGATCGGACCCACGTTCACTAGGGCTCTCAATGGGTCGGATCTGGATCGGATCCAGTTGGATCCGGCTCCAAGTCCGTATATCTATAGACGGATTCGGATCGGATTCGGATCCAATTCGGATCCAAAAGGTGATATCCATATCCGATCGATTTATAAATTGTTAGATCCATTTCCGATCCAAAATCCATATAACCTATCGGATTCGGGTCGGATCTAGGTCCAAATCCACCCCCATTACAAATCTAAAAAAATATATGATATAAAATATGTAATATAATATATTTAATTTAGTAGAAAAATTATGCAAGTCCCACTATTTACCATGGTATGGTCGACATGGCCTAAAATAATTTGTAAAACGGATGGCCAGCATGAATATAACATATACAGTAAGGTGACAATGAGTTGGATCTTAATCGGATTCGGATCGAACTCGGATATGTTCCTGTGAATCCATATCCGCTCCATTTAAGTAATCGGACCTATTTTAAGATCCAAATCCGGTCCATTTAACTAATCGAACCTATTTTAAGATCCAAATCCGCATTATACGGATTCAGGAGCGAATCGGATCTCGGATCTGACCCGCTCCATTGAGAGCCCTAACGTTCACCTATCATTGCATTACATGTCTTTTGTGAGAATGTACGAGAATTGATCCTAACCTTCAAAGATCAGTAAAATTCAGTGAAGTAGAGACCGTACATTTGTACGGGCAAAGTGGGTGCCTAACACCTTCACTCTCTACAATCGTGGTCCCTTACCTTGAATCTTTGACCGCAGATCAAGCAGTCATTTTAAAGGAATGTATCTTCAGATCCCCTTCTCTAACGTTTTCTACAGGGTCTAGCCGACTATAGATTCGAAGTATCCAGTCTTTTATAAACCCTGTTCAAATATGCAACAAAGCGCAAAAACCCTCGAAAGAGGCGAACCTGCAGAAAGCAACGATTCGTGAAAAAAAAATGTGGATCCTAGTATTCATAGAATGATGACTCCACTGGGGACTTTGTTAGTTCCACTAGTTGAGACTCGACTTGAAAATTTGAATCTTTTGAATTTTTTAAGGTTGACAATTCTTGTTCATTCCAATTCACATTAAGCATTGCATGCATTCATTAAAAAATCCTATAAATCCATGAAATCCTAAAAAAAAACATACTTCCTCACCATTGTGCCTCTTCAAGCTCGGCGTCCTTGGTAATAACTTCCCTACCACAGCATAATCCGCACCAAAGATAAACTAGCCATGTCATACCACGAGGAGGAAGGTCATCTCTTCCCTACCCGTGACATGATGGAAGCGCTGCTTGCAGCACTGCTGTAGTAAATTGAAGGCACACCAATCATCTAAGAACTCACAAGGAATGGGAGCAATGTTAGAAATGCTCTTGCAAGCACAAACCATAACAGCGACCAACAATCAAGATGGTCCAATCAAACAACCACAACTAGTCTTTAGGGGCCTCCCAACCTCCAGTTTGAATCAAGCACAATCGTCAGGAGTTTGCCCAAGACTACCAACAACAACCATCTTGGCCCTTGATCTCAGGGTGCGCTTTTCAATACCCCCTACAGCAAGGATACCATCGCAGCATGTCCTCATCGATGAGACCTCTCATAAGCTTCAGCATGTCCCTAGCGATGGGACCTTTAAGTAATTTCGGCAAGTCCCCGTCAATGGGACCTTTTTTTCTTAGCACATCCCTGCCAATGGGACTTTTAGTCAATTTTAGCATGTCCCCACCAATGGGGCCTCTAATTAATTCGAGCACATCCCTACTGATGGGATCTCAAATCAATTCCAACATGTCCCTGCCAATAGGACCTTTACTAAAATCTAACATATCCTTGTCGATGGGATTCCAGATCAATTTCCATGCAATAAGGACAATACTGACGAATGCCTACAACGAGGGTCAGTGTCAAGCCCAAATCAATCAGCAGATAGTGGCGAATACCCAGCAAGGGGGTCACTTTCCAACATCTCAACCTCCTACAGACAGAAGCACTTTAATTCAACAATATCCACTTCAATTTTAGCAATCTCTAGTTCAATTCCAATAAATTTCAGTTCAATCTTAGCAATCTCCAGTTCAATTCTAGTAATTTCCAGTTCAATCTCAACAATCTCCATTTGAATTCTAGCAAGTTCCAATTCAATTTCAGCAGTCTTCAATTCAATCGCGACAACTTGCAGTTACTTTCCAACAAGCTTATAGGGTCGAAGACATTGACCACTATGCCAAAGAAGCGAAACGTGCCTTGCCACGAGAGACGCCGATCTTTCAAATGAGCCGAGCAGAACTGAACGAGTTGCGAGAGCAGTTTCAGGTCTTGCAAAGTTAGCTTCATCGATATCAAGGGACAGATCTCTCATCTACAAACTTTAGGGACCTGTACCCTTTCTAGATGCCCCAGTTACCTCAAAACTTGGAGGTACGTACCTAAGTTCAAAAGATACGATGGTAGCGGCTACCCCCCGACACATCTCAAGGCTTTTTGCGGAGAGCTAAATGCAGTTGTTAGGAATGAAGGAACACTCATCCACCTTTTTTCAGAAATCTCTGAAGGGTGATGCCCTAGACTGGTACACATCATTAGATTGGTACCACATTAAGACTCAGGAATAACTTTCCAAAACTTTCATTTTCAGGTTCACATACAATCTCAACATTGCTCCCATGAAGTAGACTTAGCAGCCCTTAGCCAGAAAAATGACAAAACATTGTCTGCCTATGTTGAACATTGGTGAGCCATGGTATCCAAAATGTGACCACCCATAGACGACGAGGAGAAAATCTCCATGATCACCCACTCAATTTACCCTACCATTTATGGGTATCTCATCGCGCATCCCTATGCGAATTTCTCTCAACTGATTCGCGCTAGAGAGCAAGTCGAAGCTGGAATCCACGTGGGGATGATCTCCCTGTGGCCTCATCAGGTCGCTCTGGTCAAGCGAAATAAGGTTGACGGAAGACCCATAGGATACGGGAATGGGAATTACATTGGTTCTCCTCTGCGTTTGACAGAAGTAAATAACATCATCGCCACTACCCAGAGCAATCGGTATGCTCCCCCACAGAGGCACCAGCCATATCATCAACACCAGCCTCAGCATCAACCACAAAGATATCAACCGAAACCACCTTCGCCAAAGCAAAATCTGCCACCACCTCCACAACCACAACTGCAACTGCAACCACCTCGGCATCAACAACAGTTCAGGGGAAACAGACAGTACCCCTATCAGAATAGACAGATGTATAGGGAGCCCAAGAAATTCTCCTCGCTCACTCAGTCGTACAGTCAGATCATGGCTACACTAATACAAAAGAAGCTACTCACTCCAATGCAACCCAGGCCTCCTCCAAATCCTCTACCATTGAACTACAATGAGAATGAGTACTATGCGTACCATCAAGGACGCGACCACACTATCGATCGATGCATGTCCTTAAAGCACGTGGTCCAGAATCTAATCGATAATTGCAAGATCGTCATCTCGGTCCCTAGAACTCCTCCAGTTGCTCCCACAAATATCCTTTAAAATACTCTGCCTTAGCATCCTACGGACCCTAGTTTGTCCCACAGTCTTACGATCAACAACATAAAAGAAGAAGAGCACATCGATCGTTTCTTCTCCCCCATACAGTCCATCCATGCCTACACATATGGTCCGTTAGATCCTCCTTTAACCCTTCAAGGGGCATCTCCCCTTCTTTCTTCAAATTTTGAACCATTGGTGCTCAAAGGGGCACCTCCATATGATGAACCAATCATCCAACAAAGAACAGTGCTAGCTTCGAAACCCATCATTCTATAAGGGGCACCCTATGATCACCAATATTGGGAACCCGTCATCTTAGAAAGAGCATCCTCATATACTGAGCCAATTATTCTACAAGGGGAAACACAGCCTATGAACCCATTATTCTGCAAGGGGCAGCATCAACCTATAAACCAGTCAATTCCCAATGGATGCCTTACACTCATCCGCATTGGGAGCCTATCACCTTAGAAGGAGTTCCTCCTCTGTTCGAGCCGATCGTATTACAAGCGGCAACTCTTGTCCATGAGCCACAAAAATAGCCAGGAGGCATCTCGGTCATGCTACATCAGTTGGCCCGCATGGGAAGATTGTTGGCCGTGATAAAAGGACCAGTATTCATCCCCTGGGAGCCACCTGCTCCTAGAACAGTCAAGCCCGGACCCCAACACTATGTGATATATGAAGACGAGCCGCGCCACTTTCACTTCAGCACAAGTAACAATGTGGTCCTAAAGGCAAGAGCTCCCTACGAGGAGGAAGCAACAATCATACCCCCGTCATCATCACAGCTGCAAGAGCCGGTGTTTCTAGAAGGAGGAGAAGAACCATGTTACAAGGTGGTCTCATGTCACTATCCAAACTGTGCAGAAGTGGGGAACATGAACCCCCAATGGGCGTTGCATTCGAAGGGGCAATCAAAACAAAGGAGATCTCAAGGGCACCCTCGCAAGTCTCGGTAACAAGAATGAGGTTGCATGCGACATGGCCACCCAGCTCAAGACAATCCCTGCCTAAATCTTGGTATGGGAATTGCTTTGCACGTCCCGCATATACCAAGAAATATTTGCCAAAACTCTGAGCGATGCCCACATCTCTTCGGACACGATGCCTAAATTGGTGGTGTTAATGATCAGACAACTCCTAGCTCCGTGACCAATTACTTTTACGGATGATGAGCTGCCTCCAGAAGGATGCAATTGCGGTCGGTCCCTCAACATTGCCATATGATACAAAGACCTTTTATGTTCCAATGGTCCTTGTTGACAATTGTTCAAGCCTGAATGTCTGCCCGCTCAAGACTGTAGATTATTTGGGAATCGATCCATCTTCCTTTTGGCCCAACACCATGCACGTCAGGGCATTCGAAAACACCCACCAATCGGTAAAGGGAGAGATTGACATCGAGGTACAGATAGGTCCAGAGGTCTCTACTATCACATTTCAAATCCTAGACATATCAACTTCCTTAAACATGCTGCTTACTTTGGCTGCACAAGGTCAAAGATGTACCTTCCACCTTGCATCAACATGTGAAGTATATATGTGGGAATCAGGTAATCTTTGTCCACGCAGATCATAAGCTCATCATTCCCTCCAATATCGCTGCCACTGAGCCAAATATCCTTGGGGCTGTAAATAGACGGGTGGGGCGGGTTTGGCCAAAACCAGAACCGCCCATTTATTAAATGGGTATGGGTCCAAATTTTAGATCTAGGCCCTTTCACTAAATGGGTGGGTTTGGGTCGATTCTGGGTCAACCCCATCAGACCCATTTAAATGGGTCTAGGTTTGGTAGAGGGAGATCCACCCAGACCCATTTATAAATTTTGTATGCACGTATTTTTAATAGGTTTAAAATCGAGTTTGGACGGATCCGGGCCTATATGGGTATCTTGCAACATAGACTAAACCCACCCATTTGCTAAATGGGTTTGGGTCGATTCGGGTTATGACTAATATAAAGGAAACCAAATCCAGATCCATTTAGCAACTAGGTCTGTTCTTGGACCCTAGACTCATACCATTTAAGAAACGGGTCGGGTCTGGGTCGAGTGTAAATGTGTTGGCTTTAGGTACCCACCAACCCGTTTACAGCCCTAGATATCTCTGTCATCGACATCCAATATTCCGAGGAAGATGTCTCATATCATACTTTTGAATTCGAGACCATGAACGTCATTGCCAATCCTGAACCAATGAGTGTTGAAGATGTCTTTCCGTCGGCGGAGCGCCTGAGCCTTAAGTATCGCATGAAGAACCACTTTAAGGCTAGAAAAATGCAAATAATATATAACAAATGGAAATGGGGGTTAGGATATTGGCCAGCCTCCAGGGACAAATGGAAGAAGAAGTTCTGATGCACGCCCATCCAGTTCATCAAACTAGGGGAGCCAAGCAAAGACCTAAGATGATTGCCAACAACATTACATGATTACCATTTCATTTCCTACATTCAATAATGTGCCAAGTTCGTCTGAGGTGTCGCATGAGTTTGAAGTTGATTCATATGACTTTGACATCGAATTAAACTTCGAACTCATGGGTCCGGACAAAGCTCGGGATGGGGAATATGATGATTCGACTCCCGAGCTAGATGACCTCCTCAAGAAGTTCAAATACAAAGCCAATGTCATAGCTGATGATTTTGAGGTAGTAAACTTGGGACTCCTGAGATCCTTAGGAAAGTTCGGATTGAAAAATTGTTGCTGCCAGAATACAAACGGAAAATGATAGAGCTCCTGACTCTAAGACTTCCCAACTTTGGGTTCTTATATGAAGACATAACTAGGCTCGATGAAGACCTTGTTGTACACCATCTGCCGATAAAGCCAGAGATGAAGCCGATAAGGCAGAAGTTGAGGAGGATGAAGTCAGAATGGGCCCTGAAAGTTCGAGATGAAGTCATCAAGTAATATAATGCAGGATTCCTGGTAGTCCCCAACTACCTTAAATGGCTCGCTAACATCATGCCAGTACCAAAGAAGGATGACAAGGTCCAAATGTGCATCGACTTTCGGAATCTCAACAAAGTTAGTCCTAAAGATGACTTCCCCCTGCATATTAATACTTTGGTCGACAACACCGCATAACACAAGATCTTTTCATTCATGGATGGTTTCTTGGGCTACAATTAGATCAAGATAGTCGTCAAAGACCGTAAGAAGTCGTCGTTTGTCACGCCATGGGGTACCTTCTACTACAGGGTTATGCCGTTCGGTCTGAAGAACATAAGGGCAACATGTTAGTGAGCAATGACAACTTTGTTTTACGGCATGATGAACAAGGAACTAGAGGTGTACGAATATGATATGATCTTCAAATCTTGCATAATTGAAGGACACTTTGAAGACCTGAAGAAGCTCTTTAACAAGTTGGAGAAGTACAAGCTCCGTCTCAACCCTCAGAAATGCATCTTCGATGCGATCGGAGGTAAGCTTCTCGACTTTATGGTAAGTGAGGATGGCATCAGAGTGAACGAAACAAAGGCAAGGGCTATTATAGATATGCCACATCTTAGAATAAAAAAAGGAAATCCATGGCTTCCTCGGCAGAATCCAATACATCAACCGCTTCATTACGCAATTCACCCCATTTGGGAGCCCATATTCAAGCTCCTTTGGAAGAATGTGCCGAAAGAATGGAATGACATTTTCCAAGCTGCCTTTGATCACATTAAGAAATATCTTATGAATCCACCAATTCTAGTGTCTCCAACTCCCAGATGACCTCTACTGTTATATATCTCGGTAGCAATAGAAGCCATTGGTTGTGTACTCGGCCAACATGACGAGACCAAGAAGAAGGAACAAGCCATATACTATTTAAGTGCAAGTTCATCGACTATGAGAACATTCGAGTGCACCAATAACATGAAAGAGTGTGAAGCATGCATCGCTGGTCTAAAAGAAGTCATAATCTTGGGGGTCAAGAAGTTACAAGTATTTGGAGACTCACAACTCATCATCAACCAGACCAATGGAAATTGGAAGACCAAGGATAAGAAGTGATACCATATCATCTATATCTTGAAAATTTGGTCGAAGGGTTTAAAGAAATTACTTTCTCGTACATGCTGTGAGCAAATAATCAGTTTGTAGATGCTTTCGCTACTCTTGCATCGATGCTCGAAATCCCGAAGGGAGCTTTAGAATGGGAGCTCACAGTTGAGATTCAAGATGAACCTGCCTTCCACCTGCAGATAGAAGAGCCCGAAGTCGCCCCAAGCAGTAAACCCTCATATGCCGGTATCAAGTAATATCTCGAAACCCAAGAGTACCCGGAAGCAGTTACAGCAACAGACCATTGTACCATTCAATGTCTGGTAGGTCAGTTCACTATCAGTGGAGAAATTCTCTACAAGCGATCCTACAATTAAGTCCTCCTCTGATGCGTCGACAAAACGGAAGCTACGAAGATCATGAAAGAGATACATGAGGGAATCTATGGCCCACACATGAATGGGCACATGATGGCAAAGAAAATTCTACGACGTCGACTCAGCTACTATTGGTTCACTATGAAGACAACCTTCTGCCAGCACGTTAGGAAGTATTTCAAGTGTCAGGAGCATGCAAATCAAATCCATGCCCCCTCATCAAAACTATACAACCTGACAACTCCTTGACCTTTCTCTATGTGGGGACTAGACATCATTGGAAAGGTAAATCACAAGGCTTCAAACATTCATGAGCATATACTCGTGGTAGTCATTTACTTCACCAAGTGGTAGAAGCAACATCCTACACTACCATAGCAGCATCTCAAGTGATCAAATTTATGAAGAACAACATCATGTGTTGATATAGAATTTCGCATGCCATCATCACAGATAACGAGACTTCATTTGTCAATAAGAAGATGGACGACTTCCTTAGCAAGTTCAAGATTCAACGCCATCGGTCCAGCCCTTACCGCTCTAAGATGAATGGTGAGGTTAAAGCCGTCAACAAGACGACCGTTAGGATACTCGAGAAGATGGTCAAGACCTATCGAGATTGGTCAGAGATGCTCCCATATGCACTTTGGACCTATCAAACATCTGTATGATCTTCTACAGGCGCTACTCCTTTTGAACTTACCTATGGAGTGGAGGTAGTTCTGCCAGTCGAGGTAGAAATACTGTCACTACGAGTGTTATTGAAAATCAGAATTGAGGAAGGGGGATGACAGTAAGCCAGATACGATGAGCTGCAACTAGCAGATGAGAAGCACATGCGTGCACTAAGTCATTCCCAGTGCTATCAGAAAAGGATCACTCGGGCTTACAACAAGAGAGTCCGAAAGAGAAGCTTCAAGGTGGACGACATGGTCATAAAGAAAATTCTACCATCGCACCTTCTAGATATCTGAAGGAAGTTTAAACCTTCGTGGGATGAACCACTGATTATTAAAGAAGTTTTTCCGGGAGGCGCCCTTCGGCTCACCAACATGAGGGGGGATGATCTTCCTGAGCCAATCAACGCCGACAACATGAAAATCTTTCATGGGTAAGCTAATCTAACCTTATCAAGAGTTACATTAGTAGAGCTGAAGTCAGGTGGCTAAAGCTAGGCCTTCTGAGAATCCTCTTCTCATTCACCGAAAAGTGTTTCAAATAAATGGTTAAAAAGCCAAAAAAGAGATGTTTACGTCGGATTTAGTAACAGGATCCTCTAGACGTCCACCTTCCTTCAAGCCAGCTTCCTTTCGAACCTGAAAGAACACAAGGGAAAACTAAGGGTGGCCGGCTTCCAGCTCGTCTACTTATGCAATTTAATAATTTAAACTAAGTAAGCATTAACACTTAGGCTTCCAAACCTAAGTGGGTCCAATCAGAAGACTAGCATAAGGCTTAAAGCAATAAACAACCTAGTCTAAGCATGAATAGATGATAAAATGATTTAACTAATCAAGCTCCTAATCTATGCAACCTATGTAGACTTATGAGAATGGATCAATGAGCTCAAGTCTCACTACTAGTGAAAGAACATCTTGTGTGTGGATGTGCCTATCTAGTGCCTAGCATGCATTCTTTATTAAGCATTCATAATTAAGCATTTAAACATACAATGCTAAGATAATAATGTACTCAAATCAATCTCAAACACAAGCATGTATAGTGGTTTGACTTTGGGTCTACTCCACTCTCAGTTCAAGTACTCAACCCCATTGAGCACACCGGCATTCACTATCGGGGGTTTTAAATGAGGTTCACCTCTCAACCTTTACGCGGAGGTTTTACTGGTTCACCTCTCAACCATAAATAGAGTTTTGAACAAGGCTAACTCTCAACTCGACGCATGTTTACTCCTGTGTCGGAGGCTCCCCCTTGGAGACTAATTTAGACACGACAAACGTGCCAAGGAACGGTAAACGTCCCTGGATGTTTAGGCCCGACAAACGTGTTAAGGATCGACAAACGATCCTAGATCGAGTTTGACAAACAAACTCTACACTTAACTCCCACAGGGAATTGAGTTGATGAACTCTCAATAAAGACAACCCTACTTGTCGGATGAGCCCCTTATTCAGCGCCAGTTCGGGTTGCTTGATCTCCGCTCTCTCGTGCTTCAATTAACTTCCCTTGCTCCCCCGATCATGTTGCCGCTGGTCGCTAATGCCTCAGCTACACTTGATCAATCACCTTGCTTGTGATGCCTTTGAGATGCATAAGGTGATAGGAGGGTAGGTTTGAGAAGTCTACAACTAATAGGAACGGGTTGCCTAGAGTTGCTCACCTACAATGATCTCATCTTAGAGCTTTGGATAAGGATATGACTATCAAGAAAAATTCAAACTCTAGAGATCAAGAGGGGTTGAGGTCATCTTCTACATGAGCTTAGAATGCTCCATTCTTGTGTGAAATCACAAGGAAGATGACTTGCAATGGTTAGAGATTGAGCCTCTAATAATCTCCAACAATAGTGGCTTCAATCCTCTCAAAATCGCTCTTCTTGCCCCTAAAAATGAGCCAAGCCTTTAAATAAACAAAGCCCCAACAACTATAAAACATCTCTTTCCGAATTGTCGGATGGGGCCGTCGACTGGTCGTAATACATGGCCTAGACAGGATTCTTTGCTGTCTTAAAATGGACGGTCGCCGATCGGTCGAATTAAGCCCCACGACAACTAATTTTAAATGAAGCTCATTGTCCATTCTTGGACTTCTGCCGATCGGTCGGACGATTGGTCTAGTACATGAAAATTGTTGTTTTCTCAGTTATGTTTTACAGCTGATCATGCAACCTCTTGGCCATATTATATGTGATCTTTTAGGACACCTAAGGCCAATCTAAGATGACTAAGGGTATCCTAATGGTCATGGTCATCTAAAGGTTATGGTTTTGGTTAGGTTCAAGGTTAAGGCACACCAAGGCATCTCTTTTACCTATTTCTTCTTCCTAGATGCAGCTGGTCCATCTTGAGACATCGATCTTCGTCTTCATTAAGCTCAACTGACACTAGACTCACTGACCTAAGTGATTGACAAACAAGGTGCACCAGTATGCCACAAAAAAGTGCACTAACAGGAAGGACCATGCCCAATGCCCGAGTATGCAAAATGAGGGATGTCTTGCTCATATCCAAACTACCATAGGAATCGAACATGGTGATATGAAAAATAGGATCGGAAGCCTACCACCATTAGAGAAAGCTTACGAGTGCCGCACAACAAGATGACTCCCAGCGGACGTCCCAACTATGCAACTCAGAAAACATCCTGCGGTACAAAGGCTCACTCATCCCAGCAATATTAGGAGGAAACTTTATGATGTGATGCATAAGGTCAGGATGATGTGTGCTAGGATACGACATGGGCAAAGTCATCGAGAGGCGCTCCCACAGCCAAACCTGTTAATAATGAAAGGCCAAGGGCTTAGCTAAGCATGTAACGCCAAGACTCCTAGCAGAAAAAGCATACTCAAGAGGAGAATACCTAAAGGAAAGCACAACAGCCAGCGAAGAACGCAAGTATGGCCTAATGAGCAGTCAGTCAATCCATGAAACAACTCAGCTAGGATAAGTGAAATGACGCCTTATCGATGAATAACTCGACCCAACACCTCGAAAAGCAGCGGAGTCAAGGACCGACAACATCCCGAAAATAGCACCTCTGCTATTAAACAGAACATCAGCGCGTTCCAGGAATACATAGATCTTGACTACTCTCAGGACCCGAGAAGGTCATACATCAAATCTAGAGAAAATACTACAGTCTCCTGGTCGTTAGCTGCAACCTAAAAGAGATAGGGAATCCTGAACTAGTTCTGTGTAGTAGCAATCTTTGACAAACTTCTTGGGGAAAAATACTGCATGCAGTCCCAAGGAGGACATGTTAAGCGTGCGAGCTCCTTCAAAGAGAGTCCAATCTCCATGTCATTGAACATAAAAAGGTTCAATGACGGGATCCAATCAGTCAATACGGTGCCAAACATCCTAAAAAATGAGAAGATCAATCGGTGCAGGTTGAAAGAACCCGATACCTCAGCAGTCTCGTGTACAAAGCCAACAAGGGCAGTCTCTAGATTTGAATCATCTAGGACGGTGACTATGTCTGATATAGTCTCCTCACTATCTGACATCGTCACATCTACAAGTGGATCACAGGGCAGGCAACCCATAAGCACTCAACCGCTCCTCCTCAGCCCGTGAAGACTCCCTGACATCATAAGAAGATTGCACGAAAAATCGAGAATCAAGAGGAAGCTGACAATCTCTCCAAAGCAGCAGGCTGGCTATCCATGAAGATCACACCACACATTGAAGCATTGGGAGTAATCTGACCATTAAAGAATGCATCTGAACAATAAAAAAGAGCCCCAACGGCCCCGATCAAAGAATCAACGGCCCAATCCGCACTAAACAACCTCTTTGTAGGGAAAGTGGGCATCCAACTGTCATGACGAACCAAAGGAATCATCGGTCCATCAACACCATCCATCATCAAAGGAAGTGGGTCAATGATCACATCAAGCCCACCCAAGAAGGTGTACCGCACTTCTTGGTATCCGAACCAACCACACTCTCCAAATGTAAGATCAACCCATCAATATCCATCATAGCCTCATCTCCACCATTGATCAAATCCCCTATGTGGCCCACACCCAATGAATGTATAGTTTCACCGATGGCCACCCTTTCAAGCCCATCTCTACCATCCAAATTCCCAACATTCAAAGCCCCATTAAAATATGAAAATCCAGCATCATGCCCATTGATGGGGCCATTCAAAGCTCTCTCAACAACTATGCCCAAGTTCTCATCAACTCCGACATTCAATGCCCCATCTACCCCATCCATTAAAGGCATCTCACCTCCATTTAAGCTCCTTTGAAAATTTGAAGCATGGGACCCACCATGGCCAGCCATCACAACCCCTAAATCCTCACCATCCATTGCTAAGATAAAGACAAAAGAAGAAGAAGACAAAAGGAGAAGAAGAGATGGGACAAAGGAAGGAATCATGGCTAGGATCGAAAATTCGGTGTAGGGAATGAAGGAGACAACAATAGGAAGTTGTTGGAGTGGTCCGAACCAAAACAACGCAAAGCAGCTCGTGTATAAAGGTACAGGTGGCGCCCTGGGGGCCGCCCGTATAGACTCTCCGCCTCTCCCTTCGCGGGATTGACTCATGGGCCCGGTGGTGGGTGAGATTGTCAATCCACATCAGCACATGACACCCTAAGGGCTGCATGTACCTCCGATTGGCCCCAAATTCTGACAGAGACTGATCCAGACCATACGAAGCACTCCCCACAAGAAAAATCACGAAGAACTATGTCCGAATTAGGTTTGATTAGTCCAAAGAAGGAAAAAAATTAATCAAGCGGGGTCCATAAGCAATCTGGACCATTCAAAAGCAAAACCATCATGATCCAAACCGTTAAAGAGCTTCTTTAAGCTACCAATCTCCAAGATCAAGGGCTCAATCATCAAGATCTGGTGTCCAAGTGTGAGAATTGAATTATAAGAGGACTTACATGGCCAATTCGGGCAATCCAGACCGTTTAAGTTGCGATCCACCTCGTCAAAGGCCTTCCTTAGCCAAGTAAACATCAACATGAAGCACCCAAGTGCTAAGTTTGGAGTCCGAGAGAGCTTACAAGCCTATTTCAAGCAATCTAAGTCATTCAAAGTGTGGACTCGCCATGATCTACACCATTGAACTTCTTCCTAGAACTTCAAGTCATCAAACCCAACCATTTGATTGACCAAAGTCAATACTTAGGCAAGCAAGAATGGAGAGAAAGTACCAAAATTACCAATCAAGGTCGTACAAGTGCAATATGAGTCATTGGAGTTATAATTAAACACCCAAATATCAAAGTCAAGCATTAGGGAAAAATCACATGGAGAGCAAAAACATATTTCATTAAGTTATAGAAGACAATTTATACAACAGAAGAAAAGCAAAGCATAAAAGGCCCCACAGCTGTAGGTCGTACAAACAAATTGTTGGTACCAGAGAAATACATGCTTAAGAAGCAAGCCGCTACAGGTCGCCAACATAGTCGTCATCATCCCTCCTCTCCTCCTACTCTCAATAATGTTGCTCCATCGTGCGGGCCATTACGGATCCTCCAGCATAATGGTGACGACGACGAGGATCATATAGTGGGGGAAGGATCGACCCCATCCTGAACTCTAAGTACCACTCGCCATAATCACGATCCGGAATAATGAAGTGATATCCAGGCTGGCCCAGAAGCACACCCGCTACAGCACCGGTCTAAATCTGATCTACTGGCGGAGGCAGAGAACAAGGAACTTGAGCAACACTTATAACCTAGCAAAGAAACCTCTCTCCAAGGTACCATCCGAGAGAAGAATCTGAAATTAAGAGGTCTCGTACGTCTCAATTCTCTCGGGTGTATAATTGAGAGGGAAGCTAGCATATGACGTGCGTGCCACTAACAAGGGAACAAGTTATTAGACAAACACCAAGGGCTATAGAATCTAGCATCAAGGAGAGAGAAGACAATCTCATGCATTTCTAAATATACCAAAAATACTTCTAATAAAAATCGACATCAATCTCGACCGTTCGAGTTAAGATCCGATGGTTCGGATCTTTCCAAAAAGCACAAAAAACAATTCTAATAAAAATCGACACTGATCTCGACTGCTCGAGTCAAGATTCGATGATCCAAATCTTTCCAAAAGATACCAAAACCATTTCCAAAAACAATTGGCATCAATCTCGACTGTTTGAGCTAAGATCCGATGGTCTGGATCTTTAAAAAAAATAACAAAAACATTTTCAATAAAAAACTGACATCAATCTCGACCGTTTAAGTTGAGATCCAATGGTCCGGATCTTTTCAAAAGATATCATTTTTTAATAAAAACCAGCATTGATCCCGACCGTTCAAGTTAAGATCTGATGGTCTGGATCTTTCCAAAATATACCAAAAACATTTTCAATAAAAACCAGCATCAATCTCAACCGTTCGAATCAATGTCCAATGGTCTGGATCCTTTCCAAAAAATACCAAAAATATTTTCAATAAAAATTAGCATCAATCTCGACCATTCGAGTTAAGATCCGATGGTCTGAAACTTTTAAAAAAATAGCAAAAACATTTCCAATAAAAATCGACATCGATCCCGACCGTTCGAGTTGAGATCCGATGGTCCGGATCTTTCCAAAAGATATAAAAACATTTCTAATAAAAACTAGCATCAATCTCGACTGTTCGAGTTGAGATTCGATGGTCCGGATCGTTTCGTAAAATACAAAAAACATTTACAATAAAAATTGGCATCGATCTTAACCGTTTGAGTCGAGATCCGATGGTGCATATATTTTCAAAAGATACCAAAATATTTTCAATAAAAACCGTCGTCAATCTCGATCATTTGAGTCATTATCTGATGGTCCAAATCTTTCCAAAAAATACCAAGAACATTTTCATAAAAATCGGCAACAACCCTGACTGTTCGAGTTGAGATCCGATGGTCCAGATCTTTTTAAAAGATACAAAAAACATTTCCAATAAAAATCGACATCAATCTCGACCGTTCGAGTAAAAATCCGATGGTCCGGACTTTCCAAAAGATACGAAAAAACATTTTCGTTAAAAATCGGCATTGATCTTGATTGTTCGAATCGAGATCTGATGATCTGGACCTTTCCAAAAAAATCACAAAAATATTTCTGACATGAATCGCAACCGCCCAAGTCAATCCCTCAGTCCGAAGACCTAAAACAACACTGAGATTAATTTCTCGGGGGATTTCCATATATCATTTTCGGGTATGGCTGACACTTGATCGCACGAGTGTCTAGAACTAATTGACAGTCAAGTGCGGGTGAAAATTTCGCAATCCTGTTCATGTTGAACGCACCGTGATAGATAACCTTGATTGGAAGTCGCTGTTGAAATCGAAGGATGTTCCTTGTTCCTGGAAGTCATGAAGGGGGATTAAGGCAAATGGGAGGTGAAACCCACCCTCATGGCATTATGAGCAGTATAAGACTCTAAACTGAATTGATCAAGGGAAATGTGAGGACGTGGCCCATCTCGTGGCTGAAGGAGTCCGTCAGAAGATACATAGTCTATGTGCATTGCACTAGAGGAATATGCAACTCTATGGGTGTGTTGGTTGTAAATCCTCAATCCCTTCATCCAAAGATATAAAACTACGACACTTAACTGTGTGTTATTTTCTTGCTCGCTGACGTAAAATGGATCGGGTGCCTTATCAACAATAGAAGTTGAGAGTGGATGGAAATTTCACACATTTTCCTTATATTTCGATTCGAAAATCACAAAAACATTTCAAATTAAAACCAGCGTCGATCACAACCATCCAAGTCGCAATCCGATGGTCCGGATCATTTCAAAAATCCAAAAACATATATTGTAACTAAAAATTGGCATCGATCTCGACCATTCAAGTTGCGATCTAATGATCCGGACCCTCTTCAAAACATTCATAAAAATACAATCACCATCCCTAATGGAGCACTTCAGGATTGCGACTCCAAATACTTACACTCTCGATAGGAGTCCTTAACTCCACTCATCCACCTCACCAATTTTGAGATAACAAATCCGATTACTCAGATTGGAATCTTGACTAAGATCGATGACCAACCATTATAATAAAGTGATGTCTGGGTCACATCCCTAGCAGGGACATAACTATGTTTTGGGACGATGGACTTGATCGACCACAGATCGGGATCTTGACCAAACCGTTGATCAAACCTCTGCCTTCAAAAAATCCCCAGAGGAGCAAAACCCTAATAAAGCATAAAGCTCAAATTCTATACACCCATGATGGTAACAATCCCACTTGTAATAGTTAGATTGTAGGATAGTGAGCTAAGTCTATGCAACCATAATCAAAACCATGAATCCATCGCATCGCATCCATCTATCCACCATGGATGATCTCGATCATAGCCATCAACTATGAGAAGACAGATTAATCCCTTTTACATACTTTTAATAAGAACCGGTTAGCCCCCAACTCCACAGGTATCCCTAGTGGAGGTACATGCAAGCCAGACTCTTTTTTTCCAAAGATAAAAATTTCTCTTTGCAAATAAAAACCCCATGGAATATCACTCCCCAAAGTGGGTCTTTTTCAAAAAATATTTTTCCAGTAGAGTGCTCGACTTCCGAGGCACTAAGAGATCTTCCATATCTCTGGGTGGGAGTCGACGCAAAATAAAAAAAGATCCAATGTCTCGCGATTTCCTCGAAGACCATCGGATCCCAATGCACTCAAAGTACGGTCGACCTGAACTCCAGTGTCAGAGCGGTCGTACCAAATGCCAAGGTATGAAAAAGATGAGAGCCAATAACTTAGTCAAAGAAACCATCTGAACGGTGGAAACGATGAATTGTATCCTAAGCGACAAAATTAGAAGATTTCTTGGAAAAAGGTCACCCGCACATACTTAGTCCGGGATGCTTGCGGAACTTGATTGAGTCCAAGTTGGCGTAGTGGGTCTCCCGTAAGGCCGTAAAAGCGCAGGGCAACTAACCATGTTGACGATCAAGAAAAACAAGTACTCACGGGGTGATCTAGGAAAGCAATGGACCTTCTAATACCTACAGCAGTCAGCACTCCCACAAAGCAGCCCGGAGCGCAGGGGCTCTACTAGACTATATCCTTCCGATGGGGTGTCCACTCACTTTGACATTCAGTTGCATATAACTTTTCTAAAGAGGGGCATTTATAGACACTCCACCCCAAGTTGAAAGGATGATTGAATAGCTAGATGGATGGAAGTCCATAACCCTAATCCATAGCCCAAAACCTTAGGTCCAAACCCAGTTGACTCACCTAGTCCATATCTCTAACGCTAGGTCCAAACCTAGTTGACTCACCCAGTCCATATCCCAAACCCTAGTCCATAACCCAAGTCTTAACTTAAACCTTGTCAACTCACCTTGAATCGTAGGCTCGAAAAAGCACCCCTAGGAAAAACTAGGCCAAAATTCCCCGAGAGGTTAACTCACTAAGTTAACTCATCTAGTCAACTCAGCCTACTCACCTAGTCAAAGCTAAAATCAAATTTAAACTCAAACCTAAGTTTGAACCTCAACCTCGGAGCAGACCCGAGCATCGAAGAACACCAAACTTGGGATGAAAAACTCTCATATTTGAAGCTCTAGATGTCCAAAGTTTGAGAGGGGGGGGGGGGGGGGGGGGGGGTTACGAAGGCTGCCACTCGAGTAGCTATAAATAACCCCCCTCTCCCTTTCGTTTAGAGGATAGCAACTCTGAGTCCTCCTTTGCGAGAAGTGACTCACCACCCTTCCTTCCTTAGTCCATTCCTCCATCGAGGAGAGCGCGAGTGAGTGAGAAGAGTCTAGCCTCGATCCTGTCCAGCCCGACCTTAGTCCAAGCCTCTGAAGCCATACAAGTCTTAATCTAAATAGCTCGAGCTAGCTCGCTTGACACTTCCGTCCATCTAGCCATACATATATCAGCTTCATCTAGTTCATACTTAGCATAGTGCAACACTCCTTATTCTTCTAACCCCCTGCTCATTGTATCTATTTAGCATTACTTTTTTAATATATGATTAGCCTTAGTGTATGCTCTGTGGCTTGCCAATTCAATTGGATCCTGCCCATCAGAAACTTTGACTGATTAAACCCACTATCCTACATCATTTAATTACATAATATCCATCATATCGCATTTCACTATTTCATATTCACCCATCATATCACCATTTACACCTGGTCAGTTCGAGTATATGCTTTGCGGCCTGCCGATTTGATCGGATCCTGCCAATCAGAAACTCTTACAGATCAGACCCACCTTCATCTATCATTGCATTACATGTCTTTTGTAAGAATATACAAGAATTGATCCTAACCTTTAAAGACCAGTCAAATTCAGTGAAGTAGATATTGTACATTTGTACGGGCAGAGTGGGTGCCTAACACCTTCCATCTCTATAACTGTGGTCCCTTGCCCCAAATCTTTGACTGCAGATCAATGAGTCATTTAGAGGAAGATATCTTCGGAACCCTTTTTCTAACGTTTTTATAAGGTCTAGCCGACTATAGATTTGAAGTAACTGGTTAGTGATTGACTAGTGATGACTCCAATCTTCTATAAGCCCTTTTCAAAAACACAAAAAACGCAAAAGCCCTAAAAAAAACCTGAACTCGTGGAAGTGACGATTCGCGCTCCAAAAAAAACTCGGATTCCAATGTCCACACATTCCCAAGCCTTTACCAAACTATAAGCCATTCCCCAGCCATAACTAAATCACAAGCTATTTCCAAGCCATACCCTTAACCCTAACCTTAAACCTACTCTCCGAGCCAAACCAGCCATCTGGCCAAAGTACATGGTAATCCGATTACCAGTTTCTCTCGAGAGTTGTGCCTAAAGCCATAGTGGTTGCTCTCATGAAAAAAAAAAAAAAAAAAAAAACTTTACTACGACCATATATCCCTGGCCTTTCACCTGTTAACTATTTTACTGGCCTTGTCAACACATGAGAGATTGCCGTGTGGCACCTCCTTCATTTCCGAATGTGTATGGCACTGCACACGTGTGGAATTAACAAACCTTCGTTTAAAAAACCTTCCAAATACCTCTTTAACGGAACCTTTTAAGATGAAAAACTTAGATACGCTTGCAGAGAGGAGTGGATGATACACATGCACCTAGACATTTCATAGAAATGGCCGATAAGTAGTCAAAATAATCCGTCCAAATGATGGTACCTATGGGAGATAATTCATGAACCAAAAAATACGCCAATATTCTTATCTGAATATCAGATTGGTAGACATTTAATGGACGGCTAGAAATGAAAAATTCATCCAACGGTCCTATTTCTACAAACAGATGTCCATGAATCGGAGGGTACGATTATTGAACAAATCTGATCCTGAGAACGTGACTTGGAGATAGTGTAATGCACTATTTACTCGGTTCATTGAGTTAATATAAGCCACGTCTACAGTTTCTCAGCGCTTGCGTATCAAGCGTCATATTCACCTGAGTATCATATAGCTAATAGCTCCTAACTTCCAAAAAAGAACTTCGTAAATGAGGTTTACTAATTCCACGCGCATGTGAAATATGTACACATCCACGCACGGGTGATTTATTTACTGTGTCATATGTGTAAGATCTGATCCCTCCATAATGTGACCTACACTACCCTGGACTTCCTTCATAAAAATCAATCCATTTTAAGCATTAGGCTGGCCACAAGATATAAAAATAAATCAATGGCTAGAAAAGAATGTAACTATCAATTTACCTTGTAAGATGTGGCCCACATAAATAGTAAAATTATCTGATATTTAAAATCAAATGGAAAGCTCAGATCTCATACAATGTTTCATATTTGCATGTGAGTCGCGTGTGAATAGGTGTACGACATCCCACGCGCGTGGAATTAACAACGTCTAACAACTAAAACTCCACGAACCGTCTCAAAAACTTTCCAAAAACCCTCTCAAAAACCTTCCAAAAACCTCTCAAAAACCTCTGAGTTTCTCTCATAAGAAGTCTTCTGCAATCGCCGAAAATTCAAACCAGCATTCGGAATCCGAGCATTCTTCTCTACGATTTTCTTCCTCGGCTTCGTGTAAAAGTGATTTCAGGATTTCCGAATTCCTGTTTCGAGGTGGGAATCCAGAGGCATAAGCACTGGTGACAATGCTTTCGTCTGTGGCTAGAAGAAAAAACCACACCCCCTTCGGCTTCAATCCGGACGTTGCCTTTTCTTACGTTGTAAGCTTCTTCTTCTTCTTCTTCCTTGTTTTTGGGTTTCTCTCTTTGGCGCGAATCCCTGTGCACGTTGGGAATGGGATTTCCAAATTCCCGTTTTCCGTATTAGCTAGTCAGTATTTGAGTATCGGTATCATTACAAGTTTCTGATAGACGGCCTGGATGGGAAGGCCAGCAGGACCTGACGATCTACACGATTTTGGGACCTTCACAAAAGTCAAAATTGATGGAGAACGTCCAGTAGTCTCCCTAACCACTAAGAGAGCAGAGAGGTCTGATAACCCTTCTGATTCTGCGGTTAAGAAGGCCCTGAATTACAATCAATGGCTTAGATCATATAAGGGATGGGCCAGATGGGAAAAAAAAATGTATAGATATACTAGTTTTCCCTAGTTTCTCTTTGATGAGTTACGGCATACTGTTTATTATGGAATTAATGAGATAACCCCTGTCCTAGGAAGGGTTAGGAGTTTAGTTGATGCCAGAAGTTATTTAGTCTCATCCAATCTAACCCTATTCCAATATTATCTATAATTGAATTCAATTTTGAATTCATTTCTAAATTGAAAATTTAGAATTCAACTCCGGAAGGTGGGTATATAGAAAGAAACTTACATGGGACCCACTCATTAGTGGTTGCCACAAGCGGGCCCCAGTGGCCCATGTCCAACATCTCCCGCTCAATCAAATTGTGGTATGGGCACAATATAGATTGTCTATCTAGCTCGTTTCATAAGAACTAAAATAAAAAGTCACGATCAAAATAATTCGAGGCGTTGGAGCAGTTAGAACACCATTGTCTTTTCACAGTTCTAACCCAAAGATTAGTGGGGACCGCCGTGATGTCTGTGTTTTGTTTACTCCATCCATTCAGTGCAGCAGATCATGTTCCGACGTGGGTGCAAAAATCAGGCTGATCCAAAACCCAAGTGGACTGCACCAAAAGAAACAACAGGGATTGAAAGCCCAACATTGGAACCTTCTTAGGGTCTACAGAAGTTTTCATTGGGCTGATAGCTGTGTTTTCCATTCATCCTAGTGGGAGTGACATTCTGAAAGGGTTGGAAGTCATATAAACATTATAGTGGTCCCCATAAAGGTTCCAATGGTGGGCGTTTCTATCCCCGTTGTTTCAGCCCACTTGAGTTTTGGATGTCCCTAATTTTGGTTCGTCCTAACATGAGCTGGTGAAACTGATGGATGGAGTGGATGTGATATCATGGTGGGCCCATAGAACTTTGGGTTACATGGACTCTTTACATCCCGATGTGTCCCAATGCAGGTGGGCCATGCAGCAGATATCTCCCTTGGTGTGAGATCCTTGATGTTGAAAATTTGGGCTTTCCTTTTTCTTCTCTTCAATTGATTGTGGATCATTGTTGTATTTCCTCCGCTAACCATCTAGACGGCAGTCATTGATTGATGGGTTAGGACTCTGCCATTTGGATGGATTTCGGTTATGATGGAAAATCTCCTATGGGGCCTGCCATGTCAGGGGTTTGGATCGCTGAACCGTGGCCCCACATGTCCAAAGAGCAATCCATCTTAAAAAAGGTTGGTGTGATCAGTGTTGTCAAAATCCTACGATTTACGATTTACAATATACAATTTTAGTCGAATCTAAAGCAAAACAATTTGAATCCCAACCTTGAATCTCTTTTTATATGAATCTTACGATTTTTATATCAACATGGCTTACATGTATTATGGAATGATGTGTAGAAATCAAAATATCTTTTTTTGTCGGTCTACAATATCAAAGGCCACTTTTCCACCATGATTCTACATTCAAGAAAGGTAACAAGAACATAAATTATTAAAAGATCCTTTTATTTTTTTTAAAGGGAAATTTCATGGAAGACAAAAAATGAAGGAATAAGAATCCTTTAACACTATTATGACTTGGTATTACTTGGTGCACATTGATGGCAAAAGGAAGATAGATGAGTTTTAAAAAACAAATCTGATTTATTTATATTTTTTATATTTTTTCAATTTTTTAAGAAAAATTTAAAAATCTTACGATTTACGATACAATTTGCGATACGATACGATACGATTCAATCCCTACTAAGATTTGTGATACGATAACGATTTTGTCAACATTGGGTGTGATGGGCATTTTGAATTTGTTGGGATTCCCACCCGCCATCAATGGACATTTGTGATTTTGGACTTGTATTTTATGGTCTTGATATGTACTATAGTTTTGAAATCCTCCACTCAACTTTGGAGGATATTCATGGGATATGGTCCGTATAAGTGGGGCCATTGTTCTGATGGGTCCCACAGTTTCTGTTCAATACTCCAAGATTTTCAGATTGGAAAATGCTAGCCATTTAATTTTTCCCGTTTTCTAATTGAATGTTGGTTGTCATATTTCTTTCATTATTTATCAATTTGCCAGATGCCAGATGATATTTCTTTCGTTAATTATGTCATCAGGGTTATTTTTGGGGTATGGTACATCCTCAGTGGGGCCTATGGGACAATCTTATGCCATTAATTCATTGGCAGCTTGCAAATGGATGGTTAATGAAAGATGATACAACAAAGGTCCGCATTCCAATCTGGAAACATTTGTGGCATGGTCTGTCATGGTGGTGTTCCAGAAGATCAATGGTCTGATCACTGAAATGTGGGCCCTGTTTGTTAGAAATCGCGAACTAATTCATTGGCATTCCTGGGTCCTTTATTCTTTTTTCCACAGGATCAAAGGCTTCAAGATGTTTTGGGCCATTTCCAAAAGGATTTCGAGAGAGAGGTTTCTGCAGAGAATCTGGGTATGTATGAGAATTCCACCTCAAAATATATAGTAAATCCAAGTTCAGCTAGGATTGATAAATTGCCATTCATCACCAGACTCATGGTTTATCCATCTAGTGGGACTTAGCCCAAAGTTGGACCCAAAAAAAAAAAAAATGATTAGGAAATGCAAATGTCCAGTTTCTGGTCTTTAAACTGAGGGTGAAGTAAAAAGCCATTGACAGCCCATATTCAAGTGGAAATATTCTTTGACTGGAACGTTTTGTACTGCCAACCATCCAACATAGCACCCACCAAATAGAAGGTCCAAATTCAGTGAATGTATAGCCATTTGACCGGTCGTGAATGGCAATTGACCTAATTCATCTTACTTAGACAATCTTCAATGTGCTTTATTTGTTTTTGGAAAATTCCATTTGCATGTGCATTTGTCTTAATGTTGTGTTTTCTTCATTATGTAGTAGAATTTTATAAACATTGTGTTTCGTAATGTTTGAAATAGAAGTTGCCTTACATCGGCACTTGAAATTTCCTGGTTTTCTTTAATTACTTGTTAGTAGAAGTAGCTTAACTGTGTATTTTGATGGGTTCCTTTCGACAACTCTAAGAACTCAAATTTTACACAAGTTTTTGTCAATGAATATATTTGTTGTAGGTGCATTTGGATAACAATTGAATTGAATTGCAGTTATTTTTCTAGCTCCCTGTGACAAATACTGTCAAGATTTTGTAAATCCAGCAGCATTTTTGCACATGAAAAATTTAATGATATTGTGAGATTTTCTAAATATCCATAGTATTAAATTTTCAAAAAATTAATCCAATATTAACATGAAAATTATTTATAAATTTAATTCTTCATTATATAATTATATATTAAAAATTAAAAGTATTTACTGACTAATAATAAGTTTTTTTATTTTTTATTTTTTGCGAGATTTTTACAATGTTATCTTGAGATAAACTTCAAATTTTGAAAATTTTCGAGATTGAGATTTGTCACTATGGTCCAACAATTGAATTTGCTTAACGTTGAAATCAAGGATATGGGCTTCAAATTGTAGTTATGCTACTTTCAAGTTGTACTTGAAAGAGATGTAACTACAAGTTTTGGCCTACTTCCACATTTCAAATGCTAGGAAACATCATCAGCTTCTGTGCTTTCCTCTTGACTAAAGTGGAACTGCACAATCCAAATTGCTTGTGCATCTAAACGCAACCTGGTTCTGGTCTCTCTAGGACCTTAGTTTGTTTGATGTTGATGAGAAATCTCATATAATTCAGGCACCATTAGAATGCACTATAAACCATACAAATTGCCATGCAATTTGTGGTAAACGAAATGATACATCAGAATGTAATTTGCTTGTTTACATAATCAAAGAATAAGAAAGAAGTAAAATTTTTACCTGCGAAGTAGTAAAATTTTAGAATGTCACAATTTGATAATGTAAAGACAGCCTTGGAATAGATCAAACAATTTGTCATATGCCGTTATGTTCATCATTTTAAAAGTCGGTGACTTATCTAAGCCGAGTCAACTTGACTTGTTAATATTTCGAGCTGAGTCACAATGAAACACCCTCCTCTAGATGACTCAATCTTGACTTAATCAAAATTGTTAAGTTGGATTTCTTAATGAAGTTAAAATTTAAAATAGAGTAGAATGGAGCCTTCAATCTGTGTAGAAAACAGGTTGTTTGACCAGTCAACTACCCTAATCGATCGATCGAAGATGCCTGGAATTACATAGACAAGTCTCTGGACAATTTTGGAGGGGTTCGACGGATCAAACTTAGGGGCTTGACTAATTGAGGATATTCGGAATTTTGGTGAAACTCTCTGGATAGTTTTTTGCAGGTTCGACTGGTCGAACTTGTGCCTTCGAGCGGTTGAGGACTGTCTCGAGCCATTTTGATCGGTCAATCGAGCGGTCGACAGTTCGTGATGTTTTGTGCAGTTTTGCGTAAATTTTTTCTAATTTCGGTCATACGCTACTAAGCGGGTGTAATCGAGATTAGGGTTTATCCTTGCCGTTCTAGAGGGTTGATCCAGGTAAGTTTCATCTCTTGAAACTTTGTTTTCATAGTGATTCATCGCTTTGTGCCGTGGTTTTTTACCACAGGGTTTTTCCACTAAAATCGTGTGTTCTCTTGTTTGGATTGTGCTTATATGATTGTGATTACTTTGTTTGATTCTACTCTGTGTGCTTTTGATGTAGGATGACCTAATTATGATGCATGCTCATGAACAATATAATCCAGCAGAAATAAACAGCAATAATAATCTAGAATTCAACATCTACCATCATAAATTAAGAAAATCATAAAAGAGACATGCAATAATGCAACCATCATCACAACCACGAAGTATGAAGTTCAAATAATGTAAAGGTTGGATTCGACGAGGTATGGAACCTCCTAATCTTTCATGGTCATAACCCAATCGAACAATGGGGTTCACTAATCCGGGAGATCAAAGGATTTCTCGGATTAGGGAATCGGAAATCGGAGAAACTAGGGTTTTGGATCAATTCTCAGATTTAGGGTTTGAAGATTATGAGATAATGAAAATAGAGAAAGATGAAAGAATAATCTTACCTTAGAAGAATGTTGGAAGGGTTAAAGAAGAAGGAAGAAGAAGAAGAAGAAGATTGGGGAAGAGAAGATGAAGTTCCACAGAGAGAGAGAGAGAGAGAGAGAGAGAGAGAGGGGAGAGGAGGCAACCAAAAGGCTCTTCATTCATTAATTAAAAGTTAATCTCATTTTTAGTGCTTTACTATCTTAAATAAGCATTAAGAAATAAAAAAATACCAAAATACCCTCTATACTTAAGTAAAACAAAATATAAAAGAAATAGTTTGCGCGGTGGTCGGGCGCCCGGTGAACAATTGGTCGGGCGCCCGATGAAGGCCAAAAATGTCCAGAGAGTAAAACTCAAAATTGATGAATTTCGGGCGCCTGATGACAGCGAAAACTATCTCGTGAGTTTTTCTATATCTCGGGCTAATTTCGAGCGCCTGATGACCAACGATCGGGCGCCCGACGTCTCCCAGTCAGGTCTTCCTCCATCCTACACGCGTGTCTTCCCAATGTGGACTCTTCTATGTGCCAAACCACGTATGTAGGGTCTTCAATGCTCTTCAATGGTCAATGGTCGCCTAGCCACAAGGAAAATGCTTGTGGCGTGCGCTTTCTTCGTTGATAGACTTTGAAAGGTCTTGTGTCCTCATCAGCTTTCGTGGTTCCCAACAAGTTGTATCAGAGCTAACGTTCGGAAGCAGATAGAATCTGAGACAATGTATCAATGGTGTCGAGCATGAAGTTCGATGTCGAAAAGTTCTCTGGTAAAAATAATTTTGAATTGTGGAAGGTCAAGATGAAGGGCCTTTTAGTTCAGCAAGGATTGGAAGATGCACTCCTTGGAAAGCAACCAGAAACTATGAAAGAAGAAGACCTAACTGTGTCTAACGGATGGGGTCCTTTACAATGTTATGAGAGAGAAGACCGTGACTAATACATGTACGAAGTTAGAGAACATTTATGTGACGAAGTCTCTTGAGAATCACTTGTATCTGAAGCTATAGTTGTTCAATCTGAAGATGGCAGAGGGGGCTGACGTTGAGACCCACATCAGTGACTTTACTAGGCTAGTTTGTAAATTGTTGGATGTCCATGAGGTAATGAAGGATGAAGATTAAGTATGTATTCTATTGAATTCTCTTACAGGATTGTATGAGTCGTTCAAAGACTCTTTGTGCACCTGCATGACGACCATCAACGTTGAGACCGTTATCTCAACCCTTCAGTTAAAGGCGATGAGAAAGAAAAGCGATGATGTGGGCGCTTCCACAGATGCGTTGGTTAAGAGGGGAAGGAATTCTAAGTGGGATAAATGATCTTTTGGATCTAGATCTAAATCCAAGGACAAGGGCAAATGCAAAATTGAAGTGCTAGAATTGTGGCATGACAAGTCACATGAAGAGGGATTGTAAGAGTCCTAAGTTGAAGCAAGAGAAATCAGAGGGATCTTCTAAAGAGGCCAACACTGTGGAATCCAGTGAGGAGGTGGGTGGTAGTGACATGTTGACCCCATCAAAATCCGGATATTTCAACGATGAGTGGATTTTGGATACGGTGGCTTCGTACACATGACCTCTCATAAGAGTTGTTCACTAGTTACAGTGAGTGCGATGGTGGCCAAGTGTTTATGGGCAATGACAATGCCTGTAACGTGGTTGATGTTGGATCTGTGAACATCAAGATGTTTGATGGCATTGAGCATATCTTGACCGATGTGAGACACGTTCCTGAGCTGAGGAAGAGTCTGATATCTCTGGAAGTACTCGAGGCACTTGGGTGCAAATTTACTGGATCTGATATCTTCTTGAGCACTCGTAGTCATGAAAGCATAGAGGAGTGGTAACTTTTACAGGTTGATCGGGAGCACTTCATTGGGTGGAGTTGTAGCGTCTGTAGCGGATTCTATGTCGGCACGTATGTAGCATGCCTGCCTAGGTCACATGAGCGAGCGGAGAATGAAGGTACTTTATGATCGTCGTTTGATTCCAATATTTAGAAGTGTTGATTTTAATATATGTGAGCATTGTATATATGGTAAACAATCACGATTATCTTTTAAATCAGAAAACACATGTAAGGGGGTGCTTAATTATGTGCATTCTAATGTACGGGGGCCGTTGCCCATGGTTTCTGGTGGAGGGCCGTCATGGTTTGTCACCTTAATTGATGACTATTTCAGAAAGGTGTGGGTTTATTTCTGAAAAATAAATTTGAGGTTTTCATCACCTTCAAGCAGTAGAATGCGATAGTGGAAAAGCAGACCGGATGAAAGGTGAAGGTTTTGAGGATAGATAACGGTGGGGAATACACTTCTGAGGAGTTTTACCCTTTTTGTAAAGATGAGGGGATAGTGAGACTCAACATAGTACTCCACACACCAGAGCAGAATGGTGTGGTTGAGCGGATGAATCAGACTCTTTTGGAGAGAGTTTGAAGCATGTTGAGTGATGCTGGGTTGGGTAAGGAGTCATGGACTGAGGCTGTTAACACGGCTTGTTACTTAGTGAATCGGTTCCCGTCTTTGTGGAAAGAACGTAAAATTCCAGAGGAAGTGCGGAGTGGTCAACAAGTAGACTACTCGAGGCTACATGTATTTAGTTGTGATGCTTACTTTCATGTACCGTCAGTTGAGAGAGATAAGCTAGACCAAAGGGCGAAGAAGTATATCTTTGTTGGCTATGGTGATGGTGTGAAGGGATACATGTTGTATGACCAGGTATATAGAAAATCATCCTTAGTCGTGACGTCAAATTCGACGAAGGATCCTTATTCCGTAAGGATGAACACAAGGAAGTAGAAAAGTGGGTTGTGGACATTTAGATAGACAGAGATGAGACACGGGTTGATACTGAGACGCGGATAATGGTATAGGAGCAGGTGGAGCAGCCACTTGTAAGGAGGAATCAACCGAAGAATCGCAGGTTACCGATGAGATACAAGGATAACTCGAATGTTGCATTCGCCCTCATTACAGATGAGTGAGATCTGTCTACTTTTCAGGAGGCTCTTGATGACATAGATGCAGAAAAGTGGAAGGCGACGATGCTTGACGAGATGTACTCCCTGTACAAGAATGAGATGTGAGAGCTGGTGGAGCTTCTCCTGGAGCGTAGAGCGATCGAGTGCAAGTGGATCTTTAGGAACAAAAATAATAGGTACAAGACAAGGTTGGTGTTGCGTAACCTGATCGTACTATCGATCGAGTGCGAATCCCTCTCATGCTGGTTCAGGAACTCCTCCCCCCCTCGGAATGGATGAGCGAAAGGTGCCATGCCATGGAGTGGGGAATATCCCGAGTCTCATGTAAGACAACTAAATGCACCTCGAGGTGCAGCCGAGGAGCCCTTCTTTCTCCGTTTCAGGTATGACGCTCTCCCTCCCTCTATATTGATTGACCATCAGACTGATTTTTAAAGGAGAACGAACTCCTTCGAATTCTGTATGGGAACCCCAATTTCTTTCTTCGGAGCAGTTTCTTTAAAGTATCCTTTCCTAATGAAAAGATACTTTAAGCCCTGTTGTCCATCGACTACGCCTTTCGGCCTGATCTTAGGCCCTGACTCACCCTCCGTGGACGAACCTTGCGAAGGAACCCTTAGGTTTTCGGGGACTCCTGTGATTGGGTTCCTTAAACGGTTCTTAAGGATTGTGGTCATGTTGACCCCAGGATCATTGTACCTTCGTTTTCCCCCCGTTGTTGTCTCGGGATCTTGAGTCCTTTCCTCTCCTTGACTTGTATTAGTAGGGCAAACCGTGATTTTGTTCAATAGGAAAGTGACGAAGGGGTATGCTCAGAAAGAAGGTGTTGACTTCAATGAAATCTTCACGCCTGTGGTGATGCAAGTATCTATCAGATTTGTGTTGGTGTTGGCTGCCCAATAAAATCTTGAGTTGGAACAATGGATGCGAAGATTGCTTTCTTGTATGGGAAATTGAAAGAGTAGATCTACATGGAGCAACCAGAAGGGTTCGAAGTGCAAGGGGTAGAGAATAAGGTTAGCAGGTTGACGAGGTCGTTGTACGGCCTGAAACAGTCGTCTAGGCAGTACTATAAGAAATTTCATTCTTTCATGGTGAGTCTGCTGTTTACCAGGAGTGAATATGATCATTGTGTCTAGTTCAAGACACTGAGTGATGGAAAGTTTATTATATTAGTATTATATGTTGATGACATACTTATCACCAATCATAGCATATCTGAGATTGACATATTGAAGACTTAGTTGTCAGGGACATTTGAGATGAAAGATATGGGGGGGCCGCAAAGAGGGTTCTCGGCATTGACATACATAAAGACAGGGAGAGGATCAGGCTACAGTTTTCTCAGGTAGAATACCTTGAGAAGTTGTTGGTGAAGTTTGGGATGGACAAGGCAAAGCCGGTCAACGTTCCCAACCCGGCTCATTTTTGGCTTTCTTCGGAGCAATGTCCCAAAACAGAAGAAGAAAAGCAGGTTATGTCTTGTGTGCCCTATTCGAGTACGGTTGGTAGTTTGATGTATGCCATGGTCTGTACGAGATCAGATATTTCACATACAATGAGTTTTGTTAGCAGATTCATGTCTAATCCTGGCAAACAACATTTGGAGGCAGTAAAATGGCTACTTCAGTATATTTGAGGTACACAAGATTACATCTTGACATTCGAGAAAGAAGGGGATAAATTAGTAGGATATATGGATTTTGATTATATAGGTAGTGTGGACAGTAGAAGGTCGACTTCCGGTTACTCGTTTGTGTTAGCCGGTAGAGCGATTAGTTGTATGTCGAAGCTTCAGTCTGTGGCTTCACTTTCCATAACCAAAGCTGAGTACATGGTGTGACGGAAGCATTCAAGGAAGTGGTTTGGTTACGAGGAATGATAAATCAGCTGGAGCTTTAGCTGGAGGCCATGCTAGTTATTGTGACAGCGCAAGCGCGATCAATTTGGCGAATAACTTAGTTTACTATTCTAGAACTAAACACATTGATGTGCGTCATCATTTTATTAAAAAGATCCATACAAGCGTGAATTCATCTAACACGCCTACAAAGGTAATCCCTGTAGAGAAGTTTAAGTTCTGCACAACTTCTCTGGGTCTGGCGAAAATGGAGTGAAGATGAATATGTACGAGAAGCGGTAAAGCTATGATAGAGACGAATTAGAGATGAAGGATGGAGCAAAAGATGAATGGAAATTGATAATTGAAGCCTCGGTGGAGATTATTGTATAGAGCCTCCAATCTGTGTAGAAAGCAGGGTGTTTGACCAGTCAACTACCTTGGTCGACCGATCGAACATGCTTGGAATTAAACAGACAGGTCTCTGGACAAGTTTGGAGGGGTTCGACAGATCAAACTCAAGGGCTCGACTGATCGAGGATATTCAGAATTTTGGTGAAACTCTCTTGACAGTTTTTTGCAGGTTCGATTGGTCGAACCTGTGCTATTAAGCGGTCGAGGATTGTCTTGACCCATCTCGACCGGTCGATAGTGTGCGATGTTTTGCGCGGTTTTGAGTAAATTGTTTCTAATTTTGGTCTTATGCTATATAAGCGGGTGTAATCAGGATTAGGGTTTATTCTAGCCGATCTAGAGGGTTGAGAGGGTTTTGGAGAGAGAAAAATTTAGGGTTTTTTCTTGGGACTTTGATCCGTGTAAGGTTTCATCTCTTGTAACTTTGTTTTCATAGTGATTCATCGCTTTGTGCCGTGTGTTCTCTTGTTTGGATTGTGCTTGTGCAAGTGTGATTACTTTGTTTGATTCTACTCTATGTGCTTCCATGGTTCCCAACAGTAGAGTCACCTTCTTTAACGAATAGAGAACAATGAAGGCTTTTGATCTCTATAGCTATTTTTCATAACCTTTAAAATTTAATAACTATGTGAATATTTAGTGCACCAATAAATATATTTAATTTAATTATTAAATACCTAGTCGAGTTAATTAAAGACTCCATCGAGTCTTTGAGTTGACCCGACCTAGCTAGACATGGGGTCCAGTCCAGTTTTTGAGTTCTTGAACAATGGTAATGTTACCTCTAACTTATGCTATAAAATTTAAATTGACACCTTAGAAAAATCATAGCATTTAAAACTTGGATTATCTATTGCAAATATGACCTGTTAAGAAGCAAGTCTAACAAGGCAATAGAATCATGATATTGACTATGATAAGAACTTCGAAAAGTAATTTGGTGTCCTTTCCTTGTAAATTTATTGGTTTTTCATGAGCTTCATTTTTGAATCTTATAAGAGTGGAAAATTACCTAAAGATTTGAGGCCTTTGTAATTGCATTAACCTTAAGGAAAATAGTTCTCCATTAGTCTCATTTGAAGTCATAAATTATTAGCCAAGGTTCATGCGACATGGGTAAGAATGGTTTTGAGGCTGATGATCTTGCTATCTCAAGGAGCGTTAAGTTCATGGTGGATATGTAGATGGGTCTGCTTATAGCACACCGATGTTTCAATTCCATAAATAAAGAAGAATGATGGTTATTAATCTTCGAGATTAACGTGGTAAAAGTATATAACGAAACTACATGTTAATGAGGTTTGGTTTGGGAGTGAAGCGGAGGAAGTGAATGCAAATTTATAGGATTTCCCTTTTTCTCCGTGCTCATAAATGGGTCTCCAAAAGGCAACAACTTCTCTGAACTTATATAACTTAAGGAAGAGTAGTTAAACAAGTTTTAACAAAATCTCTTTTTCAATAAAGCGAATTCTGGTGCTTAAACAAAAATTAAAGCACTCCAAACTCACAATGTATTGACCATGAATTTCTCTTTTTTTGTCTTTGATCCTTCCTAAATTCCTTAACACTCTTTTTGTGATTGATTTACAGTAGATTGGTACTCAAGGAGAGTGGTCTTGGTTTGTAGCTCCTTTGTTATAGGGTTGTCAACAGGCTGGGCTCGGGCTAGGACAAGCTCTAGCCAACCCTATTTGGGAATGAAATAGAGGTCAACGCCTGGCCCAAGCTTCAATCTTGGTAAAATGATGGACCTGGGCCTAGCCCATGTTAAACATTGTAGGCCTAAGCCGAAGCCCACCAAGGCCTAAGTACTGAAATATTTCAAGAGGAATCATTGTGCAATCATGGAGGACTAAGTCAATAGAATGTTGATTGAAACCGTTAATCCGACAGGCCTACTACAGTGGAGTATTTCTCAATGAAATTATTATCGAAATAGGCCTTCAATCAAAGTTGATTGCCAAATCTGCACTTTAAATAGGAATTGTTGAACTATCATGATTTTTTGTTGCTATTATTGATGTCCCTGATGTCCTGATTTTTGGAATCTTCGTGTATATACTGTGTAATATTATGTTATATTAAGCTTTCTTTTGTTTGTTATTAAAGCTCGAGATTTACTTGTGAATATTTGACATATTAATAAACTAGGGACATTTTTTTTTATAAGACATGTATGTTATTATTTTTGTGTGTGCAAGTATTCATGTTTCTCGAAAAGAAAGGTTTAAGATAAGAATGTATTGGAATCTTTTATCAAGGCTGCCTTTAGATTTTCATATTCACTTCCCTTAAGACCACTTGATTTCATTCATGATAACAATGCTTAAAGTCTATGTTCGATCCCCTTCATTAGGTTGAGGTTTCTTGATTTTTTTAACTGTTTATATGTAATTGTGCATCTAGTTGTTGACTGGTTGACTTCTTTGTTACCAGGGCCAAATTTTGGTCAATATGGATCATTTTTACCAATGCTTCTAGGGAATCCTCTAACACAATCACAACCAAAGAGTCTTACAAGTGTACAGAGTAACAATATCCCCAAATTGCTCAAGAAGTGTAACTTGCAAGGTTGCTCCAACGTAACAAAAAAGAGGAAGGAATGCTCTGCAAGTGTAGGTGACGGCAATTTGACTGAGAGTGCAACAGAAAATAATGGTGTCTTCTCAAGTGCTGGATCATCAACAAAGTTATTTGGTGAGATGCAAGGCAAGTCCAGTGTTACAAAAAAGAGGAAGGAATGCTCTGCAAGTGCTGGTGAAAGTGATTTGAATGAGAATCCAACAGAAAACGGTGGTATCTTATCAAGTGCTCACTCATCAACTAAGTTGTTTGGTGAGTTTAGATAGGGTGTAAAAGTGGTTTTTGGATAAATTAAGATGTGAATTGAACTTGAATTAACAAACATTTTACCATTTTCAGGAAATCTAAGACACCCAAATCAGCTTGCTGAGAATAACTTGAAAGAAGACATTGATTTGAAACATTCTGCCGACCATTTAAAGGTAGCTATAATAAAGAGGATTTATATGATCCTCAACTTGAGGATATTCATTGTATCATCAGGTCCTCAATTGGTAAAACCAACGTTTTGGTGATCCACGCCATTAGTTTGATGGGATCCACAGTGGATGGGCCATGGCTCATGAATCTCCTTGATGACATTCCTACTTTTAGTTGGTGGTGGGCAAACAGACTTGAAAGTAGAAACACAATAATAGTTCACGTTCTACTAAAAAGGGCCCAAAGATTTGGATGCATGGTTGGTCAACTCCATCCATTGTGTGGCCTATCAGATCGACAGTTTGGATCACTGAATCATGGGCCTCACGTGTATAAACTGAAGATAATCATCCTTGTGTCAAGAATCATAAAATTTCTGTTGACTACATTTAAAAGTCATTTCACACTCCTAGATCTTGACTTTTTGGTCTAAATTGCAGAATGGAGATTTGGAAGTTGAAGTTAGTGGCATAGATTTTCATGCAACTTTAAAATTTCTACTTGCCGCATCGATGTTTGAGGTTTGCGACATGGGAAGTGCAGCACCCGGAGAAAAACTTCAGTCGACAGAGATCTACATCAACACAGCAAAGATCTTGAAGTAAGTTTTATGCCATTTTGAGAAGAAATTATGATTGATTCATCATTCATGAAGATAACTAGGCTATTGCTATGTGCATTTTTCACTAGCGCTGGCCCGGATTTTGAAATGGTTGGGCTAGGCTATTCAAAATTTTGATTTTTCTTGGCTTAATGCCAGCCCATTGACAGCCCTACTTTCTACCACTTCTTAAACAATGTTGACTCATCTACCATACCCGACTTAAATGTACATCTGCAGGGGTCTACAATTTGACTAGTTTGGACTGATATGCATGGATCCGAAGGTAATGGTGGATGGGTCACCACCATTTTAGAAATGAAGGAAAATTCATATAGCAGTCGTTACCTTCCAAAGAAATTCACTTTCACGGTTGTCGTGGAAAGGCTGAATGCAGAAAATCCAATCTTTTTTTAATGCAATTGCAAAATCATGCAGAAATATGAATCGGAATTTCCAATAATGTTTTAATGTATGCTCTGATTTTACCATTTGAGACTCTAACAAAGTAGATTTATTCTAGATGGGAATCACGATCTAGTAATTTGCGCACACTTTTGAAGTCCGATAGACTAGTTTCCTGATGCAATCTGGCATTTGGATTAATTTGAATTTTGATTCCAGAAAGGATAAATAGAGTAAATGCACCACACAATAATATTTGAATAGAGAGGGATAAACAACTAACTGAACTTGAAATCTTTGCACTATGGGCATTTAAACAAGAACTCGGAAAACTATAGTGCTTTCCACATCCTAATCCTACTCCTTTTAGAATCCCAAAATCATTAGAGAATCAACAAAATCAGCAGGTATAATCTTTCCAAAAATAGCTGTTGAAGTTCTAGAATTTTAGCCCCCAAATCAACCACAACTGTCCAAGAATTCAGCACATGGTGGAACATACTGTGGGCCTTGGTCCTACAACATTCCCCTTTGCGTTCAAGGAATACTTCACTCAAGTAATAGACATCAGCATCTAACTTATTCAACTACTCACCATAATCAGCATGTAATGCATCCAAGCCAAAATGATCAAGAGGCCCAAAGTCAGTCTCTATTTATGCCCAATTCTGTTACCAGGCCGATTCAATGTTTCAGATTGCAAATGTTGCCAGATTTGGCCTACCCATTCATGAGATACGTTTTGTTTTTAACAGAAAAACCAGCGTCTGAGCCATGGGAGTCGGGATATGCTGTTGACAAAATTACATCTCTCACATCAAGACTAAACATTTCTTTTCTTATTTTGTTAGAGAGGATCTATGTCATTGATGATGAGCTGGCAGAAAGGTGTGATCTGGTCATCGCTTTCTATAGGGAATTCTCCTTTGTTATCTGGAATTATCTTCCCTTAGCTCAGTCTTCTCAACTTTGTAGTTTAAAATTTTGAAAACCCGACTCGATTTTTTTTTACACACACCTCCACACCCCATACTCTCACACTACATGGGCCCTCGATGCCTAGTCTCAGCATTGAAACAGAGTCTGTCTACCACTGATCCATGGAGCTAGACCTGAAGACTCGACCCAACATGACTTGATAGTTTAATTGAACAAGTAGGGATGGCAGGAATTATTAAAACTACTTCAGTTTCTATTACCATTATAAATTGGGTCCTTACTCATGCCTCAGTGGTAGACTCACAAGAGTTTCAACATGAGGTCATGGGTTTGAGCACCCATTGTGGTATAAAAAAGCCACTGTGGTGTGAGTGCATGGGTGTGTGTGGGATGTGAGTACGTGTGCAAAAAAAAAAAAAAAAAAAATACAATTATAAATAAGAAAATGAGAAATGCTTTAGTGCTCCCAAACTGCACTATAAGTCATGGTGCTCCTAGGTGCATTGGTCCACAGTCCACTTGGACAGTGCAACTGATCCATCTGAACCGTCTATTACATCTGGACATAATTTTATGGACTACCGTGCAAAAGCCTTTTTTTTTTTAAACGCACCATGCAAAAATCATACTGATCTGATGATCTGCTTCATCCTTGATTTGGCCTTATTTTCTTTAGCCATCCTTTTTCCATGCTATGGATGGGATTGTCTAACAGTCTGTGATTCTTTAGAATCATAAGTAATTCATGATGGGCCCTAACAAATAAATGGATCAAATGTTCGATTGGACCTATTTTGTGTAAACAATCTTGACCGTCCATATCAAAGGCCATTGACCAGCGGTTAATATTTGTTGGGTTGGAGCGATGTTTGCATGTAGTCCATGAAATGTGTGTTGACATAAACAGTCTGGATCAATGAATTGGGCCGTGTAAATAGCCCAATGCAAGTAGGAGCACTATTAACTTATAATGCTCTGAGAGCACTGGAGCATTTCACTAATAAAATAAGCAACCAATTGGCACATAGCTTGGTTGTTGATTGCTGTGCCTCTTTATAAGAGGTCTTGGGTTCAAATCCTGACCATGGTTTTTTTCCCCTCACGTTTAATTAACAAGAGCTCTGACAACACAAGTGACTCAACTTGAGTTAGAGCAAGTCGCATTGAGTCGAATGAGTTAGAGACCCGGCTTGAAATCTCTCCAAGTCGAGTTGACTTGTCTGCATTTCAAGTCGAGTCAGCAAGTTCTAAAACTATTCTCAACTTATTAAAATTTCATTATTTTAAAAAACAAAAGTATGATTCACCAGTCTTCTAGAGCAGATCAATATAATTTCTCATGTGGAAATTTTTTTAATGTGTTATGCCCACTGCCAAATATCTAGAGTTTTTGGACATTTGTGTCATCCACAGAATGGAGTATCAAAAAAAAGGATGTACGTGATTGAATATCATATTTACAGTTTAGTGTCCCATTCACAGGCAATGCGCCATTTCATTTGAGCGTAATGGGGAGATTGCTGCCGCTGCTCTTGCATACAAATGCATGGAAGTAGCATATATGAGAGTAATATTCTCTATGAGCTCACATATCCGTAAAGACAGTCTCGAATTACAGGAATCTCTTCATTGTCATCCATTCGGTAATCAAACTAGCTCCTCTTGTTCTGTTGTTTGGAAAATTTTCCATTCATTTTTTTTGTCGTTCTTGTTGATTTGCAAACCTTTCTACCCTTTGAGAAGATATGTAAATTGTAAAGAGCTACTAGCATGAGTCCGATTTGGATCCATCTCCTGACCACGTCCCAGATATCCAACCAATTTGACAGGTGGGCCCACTTTGTTGTAGTACCTGTGAAAGATCAACAGTAAAACCTAGCTATGGGAAACCTCACCACCATCCAACCATGGAAAGTTGGTGGTAGCTGTGGAACCTGCTTCAACCTTGTCTGATTTTTATCCAGTGGGCCGTTCAATCACCATGAGTCACACACTTGATGAACCATTTTGAAACGCCCAACGTGAACTTTCCTGTGGGTTAATCTCGTGACTTTCCAGTGAATGGGAAGTGGGCCCCACCTGCTTTGACTTGTTAGGAGATGATTGGGCTGAGTCGGCCACTTCCCAAAGATTAGTTTTACCCAGACTGAAATTTCTTTCTGAGATGTTCAACCTATATTCAATGAAGTTATTTTGAGAAACATTCTATATTGTTTTATTCTTTCAGGTCGAGAATCATCGCCATTGTCTGCTATTGATGTGACCAATGGCCATGAGGATGGCGCACCTCCTGGGTCTGAAATGATGGTAGTCAAGCCGCTTGCTAGCAGAGTTACCCTTAGCGGCCCGCACCTACTTAATTATGTAAGCTGAATCTTAAAACGACTGCCTTTCCTTGTTTCCAAGTAAAATACTAGCATGCTACTACTGAAATGTGGGAAAAAAATTAACTTGGATTATTTCTGGCTGCTCAAAATGCACGGATGCTTAGATTTTCACTATTTCTTTCTAAATCAGAAACTGATAATAGGATTTCTTGTATCTGTTTTGTAATGAGAGGAATTATAGGATTGTAGTGTTTGGTTTGTACGAATGGGGTCAACGATTCAGTGATCCTTGCATCGACGGATTGTGGGGTGCTTGGGAGGAAAGGAATGAGTGGATTTTGAATAATGTGACCGGATCCACTACAAAAGTTTCTATATTAAGCACTTAAGCTTTACAGACAAATCAAGGCATGGGGCCCACCATGATGTTTTAATAACATCGAATCCATCCATCATTTGTACCTGCTATTTGATTTCCTTGGCGCTCAAAAATCGGACTGATCCAAAACTCAGGTGGGCCATAATTCAGTGAGCAGTTGGGATGGGAGTGCCAACTATTAAGCACCTTCCAGATTGTATTTGAGGTCCACTGTGTTTTGCATATTCCTTTTAATCCGTTCAGAAGATGCATCCGACTAGGAAGAATGGACACCTAAAACATCAGGCCATTCCAAAACTCAGGTGGGCCACAAGTGGTCATTTCTAGAGGTCTTAGGTATGTTTTACAAGCTGTGGCGCAACTGAGTTTCGATGAAACTGAGTTTTGGGATCCAAGGAGATAGGAGGGGACTCACATTATGGACGGATTGGATGTTGTTAATACATATGGCAGTCTGGATGCACACATCAATTCGCAGATTAAGCCTATCCTAGAGAAGTTTGTACTGGATCTGCCCACTTGAATTATTGTTGCCTCCATTGATGGAACAACCTTTGCTATTTCTGATTTACTTGGAGAATAGCAAACACTTATAAAAATTGAGTAAAGGAACCCACCTCCGGTCTGTTGTTGGAAGCATGAGTTTGATGGGGTCCTCCCCCAGAAATCCAGGGAGTTGGTCAATCAAGGGCGGGTCCCACCACATCAAGGTTTTTAGATCACTGAATCATGGGCTCCACTTGTATAAACTGAAAAACCAAGGATAACATACATATCCATTGGCTGTGGATATATAAAAAGTATAATGAGATCTGCTCTAGTGCTGTGAGAGCACAAGAGTACAATAAGTTACAGCACTCCTAGTTACATTAGTTCAATTAGTTGATCTGAACTGTGCATTAAGTTAAGAACACATTTCATGGGCTACCATGGCAAAATCACACTGATCAGATGATCTAATCCATCCCTAACTTGGCTTTGTTTTCTATAGCCATATTGTTTCTAATCCATGGATGGGATAGTTATGATTGCCTGACAAAACTGATTCTTTAGAATCCACGATGGCATCTAGCAAGTAGATGGATGACATTGTTGATTGGACCCATTTTTGGATAACTGATTTCAACCGTCCATGTTTAAGGCCACTGATGAAATGGTTAATATCTGTCAGATCAGTTTTATGTTTTCATGGCGCCATGAAATATGAGTTGAACATAATGAACAGGACTGTCCAAGTGTCCCAATACAATACAACTCGATGCACTATAACTTATGCTGGTCTAAGGGCACTGGAACATTTCTCAAGTGTAATTCTGTTGTACTTAAAAGCCTGTTATACAATAGTCAGGCTGCATGTGATGCTTAATATGACTAAATTATGCAGCCCACTGTCACAAAGTCACAATCCCAATATCAGATTGGTTAAACAATCCTAACCTCTGATTCATGGGGACTTTTTTTTTGTGGAAATAGGACCATTGGATGTTTTTCTCCTCTAACCATCCAATAAATGTCAATCAATCTGATAATCAGATAATAAAACAAGATCAAATTTTGGTTAGCAATACATCCGCACTGTATAAAATATAATTTGTATGGTTTAATTAACTTGCATGCCACGTGTGCAAGTTCTAAGCAATTTCTAAGTGCCTGCATATTAGCTATCACACTATGCCAGAGTATCAATGTTTTTTTCTCATTTATCTCTGTGCACTTATTAACTGTGCTCTTTTTTTACAGGCTGAATATGTGAGTTCCGCTGCGGACGCTACTCAGAGATCACTATCAGCTTTGAAAGCTGCTCAGTGTAAATACGGTCTGCATGGCATTGCAGCAGTGAAAACAGCACTTGATTTTCACTTCCATGACATGGATGGATTCATACGCCTGGTCCATCTAGCATTAAAGGAGATCGACATTTACAAAGATACAAATTGATGGGAATCTCAGCATTTTGTATAGACATTGTACAACAGCCCACACTTGTGAATCCAAATTTTTTGAAGCTCCAGCTATATTTGTTTGTGTATGAAAGTGACCACAGCATTGAGTTGTTTTTTTTTTTCAAATGCTTGGCGAAAGCCTGAATACGGGTAAATTTATTTCTCAACTGTAAAGTGATTCTTTGGCATCGGTGAGAGAGACTCAATCCCGAAATGCCGCTGTTACAAATAATGTATCAGAATTGTACAGCTATTCTTTTATGTAAGAAGTGAAATTTCCAGTTTCCCATCAGAAAACATACCACCAATTTTTATGTTTTAGTGTTGTATTGGATATATGGCGACTATTTTTGCGCAGTACATGTTTGTTTTAAATTCTAACAAGTGGGGCCCATGGTTTGGACCTTGTGTCCCTACCATTCCAAAAATATCCTTGATAGGACGATCTTAACCATTGGATTTTTGGGGGCTATTACAAGGGAAATATGACAACAGTCCACATTTCAAATGATAGAGGTGCGCTCCAGCAGTGCTCGTTCCACTGTAAGGTTACGGTGGTACAAGGAAGATGTGGGGCCTACATGATGTATGTAGAGCATCATGTATTAAAAATCAGCCTGATACAACTCTCAGGTGGGCCATAAAACCGGGAACAAGATGTAGGGAACGACCAACCTTGATTTGCACTAGGGTCCACCTGAGTTGCCAAACAACCTGATTTTGGGAGAGACCCTTCATCCAGTTCAGATAAAGGGTATGAATGGTCTCGATTGCAAATGTGCTACATGGTGGACCACTTATTCATATCAACGGTTTGATATAGGGGTTAACTTAAGGTCTCACATCTGATGGATGGATTGGATGCCATGAATAGGTCATGTGGGCTCCACTTTTGTCTAAGTACTACCCCAAACTCAACAAACGTCCATTACCATATGTTCGAGCTATATGGGCCACACCGTGTTGTGTGAGTTCCATCCAACCCGTCCATTTGATGCACCCACACCCCCAATGTTAAACCTAGACCCCACAATTCAATCCGTAAATCAGGTGAGCCATATCAAAGGGAACAATTGGTGACATTGAGAAGGACCTGCAGCATAGAAACTTTAAGATGGAACGTGGGTCCAGTGTTGTTTATATGTCATCCAAACCATACGTCACGTCGGCCCTACCAAGATGAAGAGACGCACCTATAGGTGGGCCTAGATCCCTCCATCCAACCCATCTGTTAGATCCAATCCGTCCGTTAGATGTCTCCTTCCCCTACTTTAGGCCTAGAGCACAATCCAATACATATGATCAAGGCGAATGATCAGTAGAATGTGACCAAAGAGGTGTGTAGTGTCACACCCAAAAGGCTAACCTGCAGCGGAAACTTTGGAGCATATAGGGGCTCTCGAGCACTGCCCTCCTTGGGCTCTGGTTCTCGGCACCGCCCTCCTTGGGCTCTCGGGCACTACCCCCTCGCTCACGGGGTCACTCCTCCCAGGCTAACCTATTAGGTGGAGCAACCCTAGGATATATGCAGACAAACCCTGCCCCCCTCCCAACTGATGTAGGACGAACCAACAATCCCCCTCCCCCACAGGGGAACCTGGGGCGTGCAACACGCATGCACAGGACCTCCCCCCTCCTCTCGCTCATGTGGGCCTGGGGCATGGACCAGGTGGATAACCTAGGCTCTGATACTACTTATTAGGCTGTTTCCACCTCAAAATGGCTATTCATTATTGAGGGACCTCTTCCCAATATATAGCCCAACAATCTCTCCAGCCTTTAGCCGATATGGGACAAACCCAACAAGGTGATCATCTAAGTAAGAATTCAATTAATCAAAATCCAACAATTTAAGGTTGTGGACATTTAATATAATTCTACAATATTGTAGCATTGTCATTGGACAATAGCGATCTATGCTAAGACTAGGTTATGCTAAGATAAACAAAAAGATAAATGTAATTTAAAAAAGATAGATTGGTGTTTGGCATGGGATCTCGAGCTCTTCATCCCGTGCTCCTTTTAAAGGTTGTTGAGGCGGCTAAACCCTCATTGGGTTTCCTTGGTGATCCTTAATCATTTGCGTTTTCTATGACATACATTTCGAATAGGTAAGGATTCCATATAGATCCGAAATTGTTGACTTCTTAGATCTTCTTCTCATAGTTGATCCCCTTTAGGAAACAACTATATCAAGATTTTAGATCAATAAGAGAAATATCTACTACTAATTCTGAACCTTAAATTGATCATGGTCATGTATCTGCATAACTCAATCAAACCACCTCTTGTATTTATGTTGAACTTTCTCTCCCTTCTGATCACAGACCTATAGGGGGTTGGTGTGCTGGATCCACCAGATCCTAACTCCATATTCATAGATTTTTTTTTTTATCAAGCTCTCCCATTCTCTTAATCTGATTATTGTACAGACAGATACCCGATTTGGCTAATGTCCATCCTCTCCTAATTTAGATCCGAACCGCAATTGAATTTTTTTTAATATCGATCCAATCTTTGGATATTCGAAATCTTCGTGATCTTTGCACATTCTCCAAATGTCTTTGGGAAGATCTGCCATTTTAGAAGGATTGTGTGAGATGGTCTTACTAAGTGTATTATAACCAAATTTGTGATAGAATTCGTTCTCTCTGAGGGTCTTTATATACATGCTGGGCACACTGCCTCATTAATTGGCATGTTAATCGTGGCCACGTGGCATTCGTCGGTTCATTCTTCTAAAGGCATACATACGAGTCTGTACCACCGCAATAATAATAAAATGTGTAGCGTTGAAGGAAAATCAACCGAAGATATATTCGGATGCAAGTGGTATTTCTTTTAGTAAAAACCTCATAGTGTCGACACATGACGACTTTTCATTGGTCCATGTCAGGATGCTGAATGGGTGTAAACAAACTCAATCCATTCCAAACATTTAGATGGGCTACAAAGAAAATGTCTAGGCATTAGGCATGATTTTACTCTCTGTGGTATATTGCTTCTTGAGACGTGCGACCAAACCAATAGAATGTACAGTTTAGATTTCTCATATACACATGGGTGGATCCCACACAAATCATACTTATGGTAATTAGCATAGATTCGAAACACATGATTATTCAATCTATGTGTATGCCAGTGGACTAGTTTGATCTTTACAACAATTCATCTTAATGGTGGGCCCCCTTATGAACTCCAAGAGGGTGGTAGGGTAAGCATATGAACGAAAAAAAAAAAATCTAAAGATTAAGATCATTGAAAGTTGCCCAAGTAAAGAGAGAAATGTTGTAAGCTTAGTGATTGCAATGAAAGGGTGTTATTCCTAATCGTGGGTTCCATTTGGCATTTCTTTATTGCTACGGGGTTGTTAATCCCCTTTTAAGACTCCAATCCACCATTCTTAACATTTTGATCAATAGAAAGGGAATATATGTAATTTGTGCATGTGCACACGTGTATAGTTCTATGTTTACCTTCGGAATATGCAAACATTTCTCTTAATATATTATTAAAAGGTGTGTATTAGTGGTGGAACCCTAACACAATACTCTTTTAAGACTCCTCTTTCCCTCTTCTCCATCCTTTCTCTCTCATCTCCTCTCTTTTCTTCTATTTACCTCTGTAAATCTCTCCAATTCCACTTGGTATAAAAGAAGATCATTTTATGTTGCACATTGTTGCACAATTTTGCTGACATCATCAACTGTACGTCTGATGTCAACACATGTACATTTTATATGGGCAACTTTTAATAATGAAAATATAATTTGATGAAGGTTTATTTTAGAAGATTTGTCATGACTTTTTTAGAATTTTTGGCTTATTTGTCGTATGTCTGAATCATTTTTTGCATCTAGTAAAATAACCCTTGATTCATGCTTCTTCTTTTTTTATATTCCTCTAAAATTGACAATTGTTTCTTAAATTTTTCTCCGTTGAGTGGATCGATTTGACCTTATTAGGCTATCCATTGACCTTTTTTTTTTAATCAATCAGTGGTTTTTTGTAATCGTTTAGTGAATATAGTGGATCGACGCCACCACTTTTTGGTCCTAAGGTCCCTGGCTATATATTAGAAGTCTCAATGTATATTTGAATTACATTTGAATGTGTTTTATGCATTGATTCTAGCTAGGTGAAGTTGTTTTTAGAGATTTGTGTTGTGAGGATTGTACACCATATATGCGGTGCTTAAACTAAAGTTGTGTGCCTTAATTTAAATATTTTCTTTTCTTGAAAAAAGGTGTCACGTGTGAGGTTTCTTGAATATGGAAGAAAAACGTTTGTCCAAATCCATTAGGGGCATTCAAAATCCCATACTTTACTGTTTATTACTGTCACGTTAAATGGTAATAATTATTTCTAATAGGCTTAATCAGTTAAGCTGTGTTTAGGAGATAGAGACAGACTTGCATATATATCATATAAAGCTTTTGACCCTATAGATGAAAATTTTAAAACTTGGACTAAAGAAAACTAGCAAGTTATGGTTTGATTACCCAACTCTATCAAACATTCTATGAATAACTTTTTATGTTTCTGGCCTCCTTTAAAAAGATATGGGGCACTAATTGTGCCATGTATTTAGAGGCTCGGAACATATCCATGGTTATAGATTGATCTCAAATATTGGTAAGTTTCAATAGTATTCAAGAACACTAGAAGAAAACTTTGCTCTTCGAGGCATATGGGATGAGTAAGATCTCTATCAGTATCTTTCTCTTACTAAACAAGGGATTGTAATCTTATTGAAATTGCAGCTAAACTCACACTTAGGGTGCATGCGCTTTGCGGAAGCTCTACTTCGTGAGCTTAGAACTATGGCTAAGTGCTGGGGGGAGAGGTGATTAGGACCTTTAAAAATCATACCTTAATTGAAACTAATTAGCAATTAAACTGAATTAAAGCATTAACACTTAGGCTTCCAAGCCAAGTGGGTCTAATCACATGGACTACAAATGATAAAACAATTAAGCTACTAGTCTATAAGTGAAACTATAAGTTGTGTACGTGAATATGCTCATCAAGTACCTAACATACATTTCATTCAAGCATTCATATAATTAACAATTAAACAACAATGCATGAATAACAATTTGGTCAAATAACAATCATAAACACAAGCATGTATAGTGGTTTAGTTTTCCTACTCCACTCCTGGTTGTCATACCCAACCCATGAGTACACCGGATTTCACTAAAATGAAAGTTTTAAATAAGGTTCACCTCTCAACCTATACCAGAGGTTTTATAATAGGTTCAACCTTGACGGAGGTTTTGACTAGGTTCTCAACCCTTCGTTTCTACACTAGAGACCTACAATAGTTTTTAAGGTTCACCACTGACCTTGGTTCTACACAAGAACTCACGTATTCTTTCGTCGGAGGCTTCCCTTGGAGACTTACACTTTAGGTTCTACACAAGAGCCAAAGTTCTATACAAGAACCTACAATGGTTTTAACGCTAACCCATAACCTTAGTCCCAATCCAAGGACCCACGTCCACTCCCGCTGGAGGCTCCCCTTAGAGATTTAAATTTAAGTTCTATTAAATAGTCAAGGTTCTACACTAGAATCTAATTCGATTTAGGTCACAAACTCTCACATTCAATCCTTCTAAAGGAAAGAGCATGAACCAGACTCTTACAATTGGCAACTTACTTGTTAGATTGGGCCCCTTTTATAGCGACGTCTTGAGTCACTTCTTTTAGCTCTCCCGTGCTTGAATCAGTTCCTCATGCTCCTCCGATCCTTGGTGCCAATGCTTTCATTCCAATGATCAATCGCCTTGCATATGATGTCCCGGTGAGGTGACCAATGTGATAGGAGGTGGTTAAATCCTCTACAACTAGTGGAAAGTGGATTGTCTAGAGAAATTCACCTAGAAGATCTTTAGAGATGTTTAAACAAGGTTTTACCTATAGTCTTGGTATCTAAACCTCTAGAGATTATAACGGAACAAGTTCATCTTCAATTGAGCTTTAAATGCTCACACATGTGATGAATTACAAGGAAGATGACTTGATTAACTTAGGATTAGAGTCTAATAATGGTTGTTTTAGTGTTGGCTTCTAATGCACTAAATTCCTTATACAAAGTCTAAGAGTCGAGCATCGTATATATAAAGTTGAAGCTCCAACAGATAGTAAACATGCTGCAACAGCTAGTTGTCGACCTCTCGGCCAGCTGAATTTGGACGTCGGCTGGTCGATCCCCCTGTGCCTTTTGCTGTCTAATTTCAGGCATAATCAGCTTATTGACTGGTTGACAAGGCCCATCGGTCGACCGACTGTAGGGTTCTGCCGGTCGAATTCTTAATAAAAAATGGATTTTTTAGTTTAATGTTGTTGTCCAGAAATGTGCCATTTCGACCGGTCGACCAGGACCAGCCATCGACCTACCTATTGCACAATGAGTCTGCTGATTGGTCAATTCGTTTCACAACAATTCATGAGCCTCAAAGGCCTTACAATGGGTGGTCTTTTGGGACTCCTAAGGCCAATGTAAGATGACTAAAAGTTTACCTTATTAATCTTAAGTCATCTAGAGGTTATAGGTTGTTTTAGTTCTAAGGTTTAGGATCACTAAGGCACCTTATTTACCTGTTTCTCCTTCCTTGATGTTTCTTGTCCACTTGGATCTTCGGTCTTCAACTTGCCAAGGCTTAACCGACATTAAGACACATGGACGTACCTGATTGACAAATAAGGTGCACAAACAAGTGAACTAATACTTATTTGAAAGTATTGCGAAGAAACTCGAATCATACAGTTCCTTTCTAACTTTAACTTCGAATATCAAGATATTCGCGACCAAATTATTATAATGGATCCCCTACCTTCTCTGATTGTTATTTATGTTATAGCTCAAAGGGTTGTTATCTCATCTTCATCTACTCCTTTTTCAGTTGATAGAATTACTTACATAGTTAGAGACTAGTCTTCTTATAACCATAGACTTAAGCCCACGTGATTCTTATATGATTATAAATATAGCAATCAAGGTAGAGGTCATGATTATGAGTGAGGTGGATATGATCATAGCCATGATGACCTTCTCGTGTTTGTACACACTATGGTGGTTAGTATCTTTAGTTAGTAGTACCTCTATTGATTCTGAGAAGACTTCATAAACAATATTTATAGCTCCTCAAGAGAAATCTCATTCAGGTGATTCTATTACCTTCTCTCAAGAGGTCCTTGATGTCTTGATGCGGCTTTATGTTTGAGTTATTATTACTACTTTTAGAGCCATTGTAGCCCAGTTAAGTACCGTTCTTCATGTCTTCCTCTTTTTCTTACTACATCATTAACTATGAAGACACTTCTCATATAACTGGTAGGTCTCATCTATTCAACTCTTATTTATGTTCTAGCGAGTCACATTTTGGTATTGTTGCTTATTGAAACCAGACTAATCTTATGTCTGAAACCGGCTCTATCAATCTTTCTCTCACTATGCATCTTTCATTTATTTTATATGTTCATAGTTTTCCTCGTAATCTTCTATTTTTTTCTCACTATGTATTTCATGACTAGACAATGCAGATGATTGGTGGAGACCAGATGTAACGACCCTCAGATTTGACTGTACTTGACTCAAGTACATGGGCGAGTGTTAACAGTAGAGACTTGAATTAGCACGAATAAGTCCTTTTAGGATGCAAATAAATGTACCTCATTATGGCACATATGTGCCTAACCTTGACCGTTACAAACCTATCATATAGGCCGACGAAATCCTATTCCCAAAATAGCCTTAATGGTGACCGAAATATTCGAAAGAGATCTAGACCGTTCGTTGGTGGACCAACGATCACGAATCTAAGAGATTACGTTCGCCTTATTGGGCTTGACATTTTGCTTGAATCGGATGTCTAAGACAATACCCCGAACCGCACAACTTCAATAAAAACCCTGGAGGGTGAGTTGTGTGACTCACCTGATAAATGATCATTTAGGCCTATAAAAGGCAAACCCATCTCAAATCCATTCAAAATCTGGATTTTAGGATTTTCTTAGGGTTTTGGCTTAGGTTTTGCTTGGATTCATTGATTAGGTCGTTGTTCCTCTTAATTGCTTGGCACCAAGTGATAATCGCAGGTAACTATACCCTCTATTGCAGGAATTAGCAATTGATTTTAGTGTAGTTGATTTTAATTTCAATCTTTGGTTGGAATTAGGTTAGATAGCGAGGTTCCTCTCATTTCCTCGTACTCTAGACATCGTGGGCATGTGATTTCCCCCACACAGGTGAGGACTATTCACCTAAATTAGTTTTTTATCAGCCCTTGATAGTGTTGGCTAATGAAATCTAGGGTTTTGGGTGGAATTTTTTCAAAGTTAATCATTTGAATAGTTTGTAATTATGATTTATAAATTTGATGTGTTATTGTTATAATATGTTTCCTATGATATATGAAACCTATGCCTGTTTGAGCTGATTTATGAAATGTGTGCTTGATGTGTCTTGCATGCCAAGTGTTTGATGAAATGTCAAGTATTGAATTCAATGTTTACTTACCAATTGGTGTATAATAACATGTTTAGACCATTATAGAATTGCTATGTGTGGAGTTGGTACTGGAAAAACTGTTAATGAAGGGACCGTCTGCTTTGGGTTGGGCCGCCCCAGATTCGTTCAGTTGATTTAGACAGAACACGACTGACCGGCCCTAGCTAAGCTGATCTCGTCGTCGTTCATTCGATTCCACCGGATTAGTCTAGTCCCGAGGGAGATTATTATTATTTTATTTATTGCTAAACATACTTGAAGTCCAGGATACCATAATTCCCATTGCTATATAGTCACCATCATTAGGCGTCCACATTCCTGACGACCTACTCGTTGCAGCTCATGGGCCAGACATGGTATTATGGGTAACTGTGTCTGTGTCGTCTCTGACCTGTATTGATTCAGATAGTCATACGGAGAGTCTTGAGCGCCGATGCTAGGTGACGAGCCTATCATCCTTGACCATGGGTGACGACCCATACCTTATATTTGTCTAGTCTTGGGCTATGCCTGTACCATTGGATTGTCAATCATAGACTAGGGGTGACGAACCCCGATGGAAATGAGGATCCCGGGAGACGAGCCACGGAATCCTGATCATATGACTCGTGATATAATTAAAGTATCCTGGCCTTGCTAATACTGATGGTTGAAAATGGACTAAATAAATACTTGGTAATCATACATGCATCTCATAGGTGCTCAGGTGTCTAGTTGCCCTCCTGGTTATGCCAGCCCTGACCCTTTTTATGTGCATTATGTTCGTTGCTGCTGGGTGATAGGCGTAAGAGCCCCACCATTTTATTACTCCGGAACATATCATTGGCATTGCACAGTTGCATGCATTATTCAACTATCATAGGAATTGATTGTGAGAATATATTTCTTTATCTGTACTTGACAGTGTTGATGATAAATGTAACTTAGGGAATGGTAACACTGAGTTGATCACTCACTCCCACCGGGGGGGTGTTTTAAAACACCAACCAGATACTCTTGACGCAGGAACAGTAGATGCGTTGGGGACAGATGAGGACTATTATGACCCTACCTCAGCAGAGTTATTCTTCTAGTTCGCTGACGAGCAGCTCTAGGCTGTTACACCTGTCTTCTCAGTTCACTCTTTTGGACCATGATTACGAAGATATTCTTGGACATGTATAATATATTTTTTTGGACATGTATATATCGGGCCCCCAGCTGAGTGGCCGATGGTTGTTTGAGTTGTATGTATATATGTTTTTCCCTTCACTTCAGAATATACTTGCACTGTTTGGTTTAACCTTACCTTTTGCCTATGATGCCACCTAATTTAAATTGTTGAATTATGCTTCCGCATAATACAGTCCGCTCGGAAGAGTCGGGAGCCGCGGACTACCTGACACCCGATTTTCGGGGCATGACAAGTTGGTATCAGAGCATGAGTTGAGATATAAACTGAGCTAGTGGGTTGGGGGACTCACCATACGATACACGTTGACGTACTCTGAATGTTGAACATAGCGACCATGAACATTAAGACAAAATTTCTCTTTATGTGATGATTGTGAACTTAAACATAGAAATTTGAACTTTAGGATCAAATCCCCATTTGATTGCTTATTTTGAATGTGAACATGGACTTAGGGACATTGAGTTTTACCACCAAATTCCCTTGAGACAGTGATTGCGAACCTAGAATTTGAAAGGTGTTGAACTTATGGACCATTGTAGTTCTTAATTTTCAGTGTGAAGGGTTTTGGGAGTGAAGAGAGGGACTTTCAAGTTGAAAATCTAAGGAAACCTGAAATTCACTAGTGTTTATGGACTTTAGTTTCAACAAGTATGTCATTTAAAATGATTTTTATATTTTTATCACTTAAATATTTATTTAAAATTTTTTAGTAACTTTTTAACAAGTCTAATTTCATCCTCAAAATTTCATCCCATTCTGAGCTCTAGAGAAAATTTTAAAATTCCTGAAGTACCAGCTTCTTGAACCTTATAATTTTCTAGATAGTTTCTAAAATAATAATAAATATACCTTATTTAAATTTTTTTATTTTCAAATTATTTTTTTCTAAAACTAGATTTATCAAGATTCATTGTGATTTTTGAATCATCTCAATCGGAGTTGTATGCAAAAAGATACATTTTTTTGAAGTCAGCCACAAAATACCCCTTTTTTCGATAGAACTACGATTGATCGGAGATCATCTCCGATTGATCGGAAAAGTGTCCAGAGATTTGAGATTTTACTTCGTTATTTTCGATTGATCGGAACTTATCTTCGATTGATCGGAAATCTGTCCAGAAACATTCAAAAATCTGCTGGAATTTCCGATTGATCGGACACCTATCAGAACCATACTCTCCGATTGATCGGAAACATATCGGACACCTATCGGACATCCATCGAACTGTAAGGCTATTTTTTTAAATTTTCTATATTTTATTTTTCTGGCCCCACAGCTCTGCACCGTGACTTTTCTGGACAATTCAGGTCTTTTGACTTGATTTTTCCAAGATTTTTCCTTCACTTTTCAAACTTTATTTCTTTTAAGTTTTCAAGTAATATCCATTGGCTTAAATCACATAGGACCTCTCTTAAATCAATGATTCTCTCAACCGACCGATGGACCGCCCAAACTTACTTATTTTGTGGTTTCTTATAGCAAACTTCAAGTGGCCATAACTTTTTATCTGAGATGAGTTATAAGACGTACAACATATGGATTCCTACTGAAATTTTATTCTGAAGCCAACCAACCCATTTTTTTGATGAGAAAATGACTCATTCTTGTACAAAATCTTAGTTTTTAGAAAGTTTGCTGACTTCGTCATATTGAGCCAAACTTATCCTTTTATCCTTAGGGTTTCGATGCGTGAACTCTTCTTAAAAATTGCTCATAATCATGTTGGGGACCTCCTTGCCTGATTAAATTGAGATTTTCTTATAGAGCATGGCGCCTTACCTACTTCATGTTTCATGAATGCAGGAATGGCGCCTAAGAAGAAAAATTGTTCTCCCCTAACTCGAGCCAAGAAAGCTAAGCAGAGTGTGAATCACCCTGCTCTGGCAAGTGTTCCTGAGGTTCCGACCTCGAGTCAGGAATCTGTTCCATCCCATTCTCGGTCAACATCTCGGTCTACCTCTCGGACATCTTCGTCTGATAATCGGATGAGTCAGATGTTACTCCTTATGCAACAACAACAACAGGCTCTTCAGCAGCAACAACAAACCATAACCGAGTTAGTACAGGCGATAACCCTAAATATTCAACCTATCCCTCAAGTGGTACCAGATCCTACCCCTCCAGTTGTACCAAATCCTATTCCTCAAGTGGTACCAGATCCTACCCCTCCAGTTGTACCGAATCCCCTCCAGTGGTACCTGACCATACTCCTCCAGTTGCACCAGAGCTTACTTCCCCAGTGATAGTGGGTCCCACCCCTGCAGATGTGTCAGGCCATACCCCTCCGGTTGTACAAGCTTTGCAAACTGTCCCTGTTAGAGGTGATACTATTTTTGAAAGGTTCTAGAGGTTAAGGCCGCCTACCTTCGCTGGCTCATCTGAACCTAGGGATGCTGAGCAATGGCTTCATCGTATATTAAAGATGATTAAGCCCTTGCGATGCACTGAATCTGTGCAGGTGGAACTTATTACATATGCCTTTGAGAAGGAGGCAGGCCTTTGGTGGGATGGTGTCCTCCGAACTACTCCTCCTGCATTTGTATGGACATGGGACGGATTCGAGACTAAGTTCTTCAACAAGTACTTCCCTCTTACATATTGGAAGAAAAAGGAGAGCCAGTTTGTACATTTGCAGCAGGGACCCATGAAGGTGACTGATTACGAGAATAAATTCGTTGAATTGTCTCGATATGCTCCAACTGTAATTGCTGATGAGGCTTCAAAGATGAGACGATTTGAGGATGGATTGCGACCCGGAATCCTTACAAAGATGTGCTGCTCTCGCGCTACATCCTATGCTGATTTAGTAGACATGGCCTTGAGGTTAGAAAAGGATGGAGAACGTATTGCAAATGCCCATGTGCAAGCGATGAGCAGAGGCAGACAGAGTCCTCCGCTATATCCTGTGAACAAGCGAGCGCGTGTTGCTCCACCATCTACACATACGTCTAAGTTTGATAATGTACCTCCTCGGACTTGTCATTATTGTGGGAAACCGGGCCACTTTATCAACTCATGCTATAAAAAGATGAAAGATGAGGGCATTACACCCCCTTCATGGCAGAATCGCCCTTCTCAACAAGCGATAGCCGTTCCTCTAGGTAGATCTACTCGCCCTCCTCAGAGGCCTATAGCCCCAGTTGCAAATCGAGCACAACAAGTCCGAGTTCATTCCTTGACAGCTGAGACGTCTGATGTGGCTGATCCTGCTCCTGAAGCATTTGAAGGTACCGCATATATCCATAGTACTCCTGTATGGTTCTTAATTGATACGGGAGCTACGGTTTCTTTTTTATCTGCTGAAATTGTGAAGAGATTGAAGTTGAAAATGACCCTTATGCATAGTAGGTCAGTGATAACAGCTACAGGAGAGAGTTCAAAATCTAATAAGTATTGTGCCAATTGTCCAGTCGTGTTGGGTGGTAAAGAGATACAGATTGACCTGATTGTATCAAAGTTATACTATTACGATTTCATCATTGGTATGGATTGGCCAACTCCAATGAAGGCAGAAATAGATTGCGATGCTAAGACTGTCACGATACATGAGTAAGGGGATGCTTTGTTTACTTTCCCGATGAAGGTGGGTTGTGATGAACGTATCTATTCGTGACAAAGGTATTGTGCCTGGTGTTATCGGAAATACCAGTTAGTTAATGAGTTTGAAGATGTCTTCGCAACGATACCTGGCTTGCCTCCTCAGCGCGAGATCAATTTTTTTATCGATCTTGTGCCAGGTACGAGGCCAATTGCGTTGTCTGCTTATCGTATGCCTCCTTATGAGTTAGAGGAGCTGAGACATCAGATAGATGAGCTAGTGGACCGCGGTTTCATCCGGCTGAGCGTGTCACCGTGGGGAGCTCCAGTGCTGTTTGTCAAGAAGAGAGATGGGTCATTACGACTCTGTATAGACTACCGAAAATTGAACAAGGTGACAGTTAAGAATAAATACCCTATGCCTAGGACCAATGATCTATTTGATCAGTTACAGGGTGCTCAATATTTTTCAAAGATTGATCTCCAGTCCGGGTACCATCAATTACGGGTTAGGGAAGAAGACATACAGAAAACAGCTTTCAAAACTAGCTTTGGACATTACGAGTTTTTGGTGATGTCTTTTGGACTCATGAATGCACCTGCAGTATTTATGGACCTCATGAATAGGGTGTTCAGACCGTTCTTATATAGGTTTGTCATTGTGTTCATTGATGACATCCTAGTTTAATCCAAGACTCGTGAGGATCATGAAGAACACCTGTGTGCGGTCCTTGAGACGCTTAGACAACACCAGTTGTTTGCGAAGCTCAAGAAGTGTGAATTTTGGAAAGAAGAAGTTGAATTCCTTGGACACGTCATCACTCGACAGGGCATAGTAGTTGACCTTGCCAAGGTCGCAGCCGTGCAGAGTTGGGAACAACCTACTTCAGTCACTGAAGTTAGAAGCTTTCTCGGATTAGCCGGTTACTATAGGTGATTTATTCGCGATTTCTCTAAGATAGCCCGACCACTTTCCCAATTAACCAGGAAAGACATCAAGTTTGCTTGGAATGAAAAGGCAGAGGAAGCGTTTCAAGAGTTGAAGACTCTGTTGACGACCGCACCCGTGTTGGTATTGCCAGAACTGAAAGTTAAGTACATGATCTATATAGATGCATCACGTGTGGGCTTAGGTTGCGTCTTAATGCAGAATGATAAAGTAATAGCGTACGCCTCTAGACAGTTGAGGAAGCATGAAGAAAACTACCCCACTCACGACCTTGAGTTGGTGGCGATGATCTTTGCACTCAAGTTGTGGAGACATTATCTGTATGGAGAAGAATTCGAACTCTTCTATGATCATAAGAGTTTGAAGTACAGTTTTACGCAGCGGGACTTGAACATGCACCAGCGTCGTTGGATGGAGACACTGAAAGACTTCAATTTCGAAGTGTCTTACCACCCAGGTAAAGCAAATCTTATGGCTGACGCTTTGAGTAGAAAGAAGATGTATGCATTTGCAGCTCCCCTAATGCTACGAGAATGGAACATGCTAGAAATCATGCGTGGCTTCGAGTTAAAATTACAGATTGAAGAACCCTATGAGAGAGTAGCTCATCTTCGCTTACAACTCGAAATAAATAGCCAAATCATAGTGGCTCAAGACCAAGATGGATTCTTAGTAAGAACGAAGGAGAAGATGACTTGTGAAAGTGGTTCAGGATGGAGCGTTAATGATAATGGTGGCTTGCATTTTCGTAAGAGATTGTGTGTCCCGAGTTACTATGAGCTGAAACAGGAATTACTAGAGGCAGCCCATAGTTCTAAGTTAGCCATCCATCCAGGGAGCACGAAAATGTATCAGGATATGAAACGTGCTTACTGGTGGGAGAATATGAAGGGCGAGATAGCTGATTTTGTCTCGCGATGTCTAACATGCCAACGAGTGAAAGCTGAGCATCGTAGACCACCAAGACTTTTACAACCTATGCCGATAGCCGAATGGAAATGGGATTTCATTGCAATGGACTTCATTTCTGGTTTACCAAAGACAAAGAAGGGGCATGATTCAATTTGGGTAATCGTGGATTGGTTGACTAAATCAGCACATTTCTTACCTGTCCGTGTGATGACCTCGACGGAGGATTTAGCCAAATTGTACATTAAAGAAATCATCCGTCCAAGGATTCCCGTTTCACATCGATATTTTGGACCCGTATTCAAGAAGCAATGGAAGCATCTCTAAGATATAACACTGCATTTCACCCGCAGACAGATGGGCAGACAGAGAGAGTAAATCAAATTCTGGAAGATATGCTAAGGGCTTATGCCATCGACTTCAAGGACAGTTGGGATGACTACCTTCCTTACGCCAAATTTGCATACAATAATAGCTTCCAAGCTAGTATTAGCATGGCGCCTTATGAAGCATTATACGGTCGCCCATGTCGAGTCCCACATTGTTGGACAGAAGTCGGTGAAAAGAGGTTAATTGGACTTGACTTGGTTTAACTCACGTCCGAGACGATCGATACCGTTAGACAATGTCTGCTAACAGCCCAGAGTAGACAAAAGAGCTATGCAGATACGAGGAGAAGACACTTGGAATTGGAAGAGGGAAATCATGTCTTCTTAAAGATCTCTCCTATGAAAGGAGTGTTGCATTTCGGCAAGAAAGGGAAGTTGACGCCGCGTTATATAGGTCCTTTCCAGATATTGGATCGTGTTGGTGCAGTTGCCTACCATCTTGCACTAACTACATCCATTTCTGGCATGCATAATGTGTTCCACATCTCCATGTTAAAGAAATATGTCCCTGATCCATCTCATATCATAAAATGGGAAAATGTGGAGCCTCCGTGATGATGCCACCTATGTTTTGAAGCTGACTCGCATTCTTGACAAGAAGGAACAAGTGCTTCGTCACAAGGTTATTCCTTTGCTCAAGGTGTTGTGGACACACAATACAGAAGAGGAAGCTACTTGGGAGACAGAAGCAGTGGTTCGTAAGAATTTTCCTCAACTGCTTGAGGATTATGAACAGGTAAAATTTCGAGGACGAAATTATTTTTTTAGGAGGGGAGATTGTAACGACCCTCAGATTTGATTGTACTTGACTCAAGTGCAATGGGTGAGTATTAACAGTAGAGACCTGAATTAGCACGAATAAGTCCTTTTAGGATGTAAATAAATGCACCTCATTATGGCACATATGTGCCTAACCTTGACCGTTACAAACCTATCATATAGGCCGACGAAATCCTATTCCCAAAATAGCCTTAATGGTGACCGAAATATTCGAAAGAGATCTAGACCGTTCGTTGGTGGACCAACGATCACGAATCTAAGGGATTACGTTCACCTTATTGGGCTTGACATTTCGCTTGAATCGGATGTCCAAGACAATACCCCGAACCGCACAACTTCAATAAAAACCCTGGAGGGTGAGTTGTGTGACTCACCTGATAAATGATAATTTAGGCCTATAAAAGGCAAACCCATCTCAAATCCATTCAAAATCTGGATTTAGGATTTTCTTAGGGTTTTGGCTTAGGTTTTGCTTGGATTCATCGATTAGGTCGTTGTTCCTCTTAATTACTTGGCACCAAGTGATAACCGCAGGTAACTATATCCTCTATTGCAAGAATTAGTAATTGATTTTGGTCTAGTTGATTTTAATTTCAATCTTTGGTTAGAATTAGGTTAGATAGCGAGGTTCCTCTCATTTCCTCGTACTCTAAACGTCGTGGGAGTGTGATTTCCCCCACACAGGTGAGGACTATATATTCGCCTAAATTAGTTTTTTATCAGCCCTTAATAGTGTTGGGTAATGAAATCTAGGGTTTTGGGTGGAATTTTTTCAAAGTTAATCATTTGAATAGTTTGTAATTATGATTTATAGATTTAATGTGTTATTGTTATAATATGTTTCCTATGATATATGAAACCTATGCCTGTTTGAGCTGATTTATGAAATGTGTGCTTGATGTGTCTTGCATACCAAGTGTTTGATGAAATTTCAAGTATTGAATTCAATGTTTACTTACCAATTGGTGTATTATAACATGTTTAGACCATTATAGAACTGCTATGTGTGGAGTTGGTACCGGGAAAACTGTTAATGAAGGGACCGTCTGCTTTGGGTTGGGCCGCCCCAGATTCGTTCGGTCGATTTAGACAGAACACGACTGATCGACCCTAGCTAAGCTGATCTCGTCGTCGTTCATTCGATTCCACCGGATTAGTCTAGTCCCGAGGGAGATTATTATTATTTTATTTATTGCTAAACATACTTGAAGTCCAGGATACCATAATTCCCATTGCCATATAGTCACCATCATTAGGCGTCCACATTCTTGACGACCTACTTGTTGCAGCTCATAGGCCAGACATGGTATTATGGGTAACTGTGTCGGTGTCGTCTCTAACCTGTATTGATTCAGATAGTCATACGGAGAGTCTTGAGCGCCGATGCTAGGTGACGAGCCTATCATCCTTGACCATGGGTGACGACCCATACCTTATATTTGTTTAGTCTTGGGCTATGCCTGTACCATTGGATTATCAATCATAGACCAGGGGTGACGAACCCCGATGGAAATGAGGATCCCGGGAGACGAGCCACGGAATCCTGATCATATGACTCGTGATATAATTAAAGTATCCTGGCCTTGCTAATACTGATGGTTAAAAATGGACTAAATAAATACTTGGTAATCATGCATGCATCTCATAGGTGCTCAGGTGTCTAGTTGCCCTCCTGGTTATGCCAGCCCTGACCCTTTTTATGTGCATTATGTTCGTTGCTGCTGGGTGATAGGCGTAAGAGCCCCACCATTTTATTACTCCGGAACATATCATTGGCATTGCACAGTTGCATGCATTATTCAACTATCATAGGAATTGATTGTGAGAATATATTTCTTTATCTGTACTTGACAGTGTTGATGATAAATGTAACTTAGGGAATGGTAACACTGAGTTGATCACTCACTCCCACCTGGGGGGGTGTTTTAAAACACCAACCAGATACTCTTGACGCAGGAACAGTAGATGCGTTAGGGACAGATGAGGACTATTCCGACCCTACCTCAGCAGAGTTATTCTTCCAGTTCGATGACGAGCAGCTCTAGGCTGTTACACCTGTCTTCTCAGTTCACTCTTTTGGACCATGATTACGAAGATATTCTTGGACATGTATAATATATTTTTTTGGACATATATATATCGGGCCCCCAGCTAAGTGGCCGATGGTTGTTTGAGTTGTATGTATATATGTTTTTCCCTTCACTTCAGAATATACTTACACGGTTTGGTTTAACCTTACCTTTTGCCTATGATGCCACCTAATTTAAATTGTTGAATTATGCTTCCGCATAATACAGTCCGCCCGGAAGAGTCGAGAGCCGCGGACTACCCGACACCCGGTTTTCGGGGCATAACACCGGAAACTATGTATTTCATGACTAGACAATGCAGATGATTGGTGGAGACCAGAAGCATGGGCATTTCCTTCTTGAATGATGCATCGGTGGTAGCGTTTAGTGCTCTATCTTTAGATAGAGTTTGTGTTAGTGCATTTTTTTGTGGCATATTAGTGCACGTTATTTATCAATCACATGCATCCATGTGGTGTAACGTCAGTTGAGCCTTGACAAGCTAAAGACCAAAGATTTAAGTGGACAAAAGCATCAAGGAATAAGAAATAGGTAAATCAGATATGCCTTGGTGACTCTAACCTTTAAAACCAAAACAACCGAAACCATTAAATGACTTGGACCCAATTAGGTAGACTTTTAGTCATCTTAGAATGACCTTAGGTGTTCCAAAAGACCACCCAAAGTAAGGCCTAAGAGGTTCGTAAGCTGCTATAAAAATATAATTGAAACAGTAGACTTACAATACTAGTCGGCTGACTAATCGGCGGACCGACAACAAGTATTGGCCAGCTGACATCCTGGTTGCTTGACCGATAAAAGGCCGAAATAGGACAACAACTGAACATGGGTCCAAGCCTTAATTCGGCCAATCGATACTCATTATTAGTCGACCGACGGCCCTTGTCAGCCGACCGACAGTTCAAGTCAACTGACCGACAGATAGCTGTTGCTGCCCATTTTTTAGCCGTTGGACCTTTATCTATACAAGAACGATGCTTGATTTTAGGCTTGAGAGAAGGATTTTAGTGCATTAGAAGCTACCCATATTGCAATTACCATTAGGCTTTAATCCTAACTCAATCAAGTTATCTTCTTTATGATTAATCACATATGTTGGAGCATTCAAAGCTTAAATGAAGATGAACTTTTTCCCTCTTGATCTCTAGATGTTTAGGCACCTAAACTATAGATAAATCCTTTGTTTGAACCTCTCTAGAGATCCAATTAGGTGAATCATTCTAAGCTTACAACACACAACCAATTGTAGAATATTCAACTTATCTCATATCACTTTGGTCATCTCAAGAAGAGCAAATGTAAAACGATTGATCATTAGAGATGAAGCCTTGACAAAGCATCAATTAGCACTCCTTCCTTTGGTAGAATTGAGTGTGAATTCAAGGTTGATAGTTAGCCTATTAAAAATTACGTAAGTCTTCAAGGAGAGCCACCGTCATAAGTGTGTACGTGTAGGTTATTGGTTAGCCTGAGAAATCATTATAGGTCTCTTGTATAGGATCGAAGGGTTGGAAAGAACCTCATCAAAACTCCTAGGTTGGGAGGAACCTTGTTTAAACTCATAGGTTAGGTGGAACCTACAAACACTTGGGTTAAGAAGTGAATCTGTAAAACTTCTGTTCAGGTTGAGAGGTGAACTTGTGCAAAAACTTCCGTATAAAGGTTGAGAGGTGAACTTGATTTGAAATCTCCATTTAGTGAAATTCGATGTACTCATGGGTTGGGTACGACAATCAAAAGTGGAGTAGGAAAATTGAAACACTATACATGCTTGTGTTTGTGATTGTCATTTGAGCACATTTTCATTCATGCATTGTCTTTTGATTGATGAATTATATGAATGCTTAGATGAATTGTATGTTGTGCACATGGTAGGTAGATTCACACACAAGATGTTTTTTCACCCAATAGACTAGTTTCTTAATTGCCTTATCTTTTGTAGTCTATCTTGTACACATAGATTGGTAGCTTAATTAGTAGGATCATGTGTAATATATGTGCTTGGACCATTAGCCTAATATGTATGTAAATGATAAATAATTTTAATTGGTCCTATCCTCCCCCCCCCCAAGGACTTAATCATTGATCCTAGTAGCTCCACCAAGTTTTAGCATAGGGTGTCGTGTTTGACTACCCATGCGATTTTAATTGGTATTGGAGTGGGTTACTCTGGTAGAGAAATTGTGAGTAGCTCTTGAAGGACTTAATCGTTTGGAGTAGATCTAAAAGGAGCTTTAGCAAAATGTCTAATTAAAAGGGGAATTCAAGCTTAAAAGGTAAATCTGTTATTTTGGGTGATTCTTATGGAAATGAGAGAAGTTTTGTGCTTAATAGGAATATTAGTGCAACCTCCTCCTTTCCTTCAATGATTAAAAGGGACTATTGGTTCAGAGGGAAAATCTAAATCCTCTCCCATGTGTCATGCTTGTGGAGATGTCGGACACTTAGGTTTGAATGCCCCATCTTAAAAGGCCAACAATCCACCTCAGTCACATACTGAATAATTAAATATATAGTGACTGAGAAAGTAGCACACATAAGGAAGAGTCCACATAGAAAATTATCAGAGAAAAAGAGAAGATTTTCATCCCCTCCTAAAATGACAAATCATATGAGGGAATTGATTAAGAAGATTGCCCCACTAAATGTAAAAACAACAAATATTTTGAATGGGAGCAATTTTAATGTAGGTAGGCATCAAATAGTTAGATTCCCTACCGAACATTGATCTCCAACTAGCAGTGCACCTAAAAGAGATACATTAAAAGAAGAAATATTCTCTCCTAGAACATAGTGCAGGTCCTAAGAATCTCACACCCAAGTGGGTTGTGAAGACGGATAGGTGACCTTAGGAGGTCAATATGAGCTTTTAGTTAAATCAGAAGATTTTTACCCTCATTGAATCTGAACACTATATGTAAATATGAGGATTTCATACTCATTAGTGTGCTAATGGGAATATCAGAGGATTCCAGCCTCGTTAGCCCCCATTGATAGTTTAGCCTATGCTTGATTTTGATATCTTAGTTTGCTAAACTGTCATCTTGCTTAGATTAACATATCTTGCTAAATTTTGTACTTCATGTCTTGCTAATCTATGCCTTGGTCATATGCTTAAATAGGTATATCTTGAAATGACCAATTACGCATGATCACTTATGCTTAGATAGTAATATATTTTGCGATCATGAGATGTATGCTCTCCATGCACCCTTTACTTTCCACATTAGCATGTGCTTATAGTTATAACTATAGACATTCTAACTTCTCCCAAAAGACCGATGTATTCAGACACTCATACCTTAAACTTAATTGATGTATCATTAAAGGAAAAAATTAGTTTGTCAATCACTGACAAAAAAAAAGGGGGAGAAAGATCAAGTCCTATTAAAACAAGTTATATTCTGCTTTGCAGGATCTGTTTGTTATTACAGGGGTTTGATGCATTGTTGGGTTTAGATATCCAAGTTGTAATTTGAGTTGTATTTTTTTATACTTTGAAATGTAATTTATTAATTGTTTTGGTATTGTCATTGGTAAGGACCATGACAATGTCTAAGTTAGGTTTTTGTCATGTAATTGACAAAGGGGGAGATTGTTAGTGTACTTTTTTGTGATATAATAGTGCACCTTATTTTTCAATTATGTGTGTGGTGTAATGTCGGTTGAGCCTTGACAAGCTGAAAATCGAAGATTTAAGTGGATAAGAAGCATTAAAGAAGAAGAAACAGATATATCAGAGATGCCTTGGTGACCCTAACCTTTAGAACCAAAACAACCTGAACTTTTAGATGACTTGGACCCAATTAGGTAAAGTTTTAGTCATCTTAGAATGGTCTTAGGTGTCCCAAAAGACCACCCAAAGTAAGGCCCAAGAAGTTCGTAAGCTGTTATAAAAATACAACTCAAACAACAGACTTACAATATGTTGACTGACCAGTCGGTCGACTGACAACAAGTATCGGCTGACCAACATCCTGGTCGACTAACCAATAAAAGACCAAAATAGGACAAAAACTGAACATGGGTCCAGGCCTTAATTCAGCCGACCGACGCTCATTATTTGACAACCTGCCGATAGCTCAGGTCGACCAACCGACAGATAGCCGTTGCTGCCCATTTTTCAAACGTTAAAGCTTTATCTATATAAGAATGGGGCTCGATTTTTGAACTTAAGAGAGGAATTTTAGTGCATTAAAAGCCACCCATATTGCAACTATCATTAGGCTCTAATCCTGACCTAATCAAGTCAGCTTCCTTTTGATTAATCACATGTTGGAGCATTCAAAACTCAAATGAAGATGAACTTGTTTTCTCTTAATCTCTAGATGTTTTAGCACCTGCACCATAGGTAAATCATATGTCTGAAGTTCTCTAGAGATCTAATTAGGTGAATCCTTCTAAGATTACAACACACAACCAGTTGTAGAAGATTCAACCTATCTCCTATCACCTTGGTCATCTCAAGAAGATCAAATGCAATGCGATTGATCATTGGAGTTGAAGCCTTGGTAAAGTATCAACATCAGTGATCAGGGGAGCACATGGGGAGCTGATTCAAGCACGTGAGAGTGAGAATGAGCAACAGAAGGGCTCAATCTGACAAGTAAGTGTCAAGTTTGAGAGTCCATTATCACTCAATCCTTTGGTAGAATTGAGTGTCAATTTAAGGTTAATGATTAACCTATTGAAAACCACGTAAGTCTCCAAGGGGAGTTACTGACACCGGTGTGTATGTATAGGTTATTAGTTAGCCTAAGAAACCATAGTAGGTCTCTTGTGTAGGACCGAAGGATTGCGAGGAACCTCGTCAAAACTCCTAGGTTGAGAGGAACCTTGTTTAAACTCCTAGGTTGGGTGGAATCTGCATATACCTGGATTGAGAAGTGAACTTATAAAACTTTCATTCAAGTTGGGAGGTGAACTTATGCAAAAAGCTTCGTATAAAGGTTAAGAGGTGAACCTGATTTAAAATCTCTGTATAGTGAAATCCGGTGTACTCATGGGTTGGGTACGACAACCGGGAGTGGAGTAACAAAATTAAAACACTATACATGCTTGTATTTATGATTATCATTTTATCACATTTTCATTCATGCATTGTCTTTTAATTGATAAATTATATGAATGCTTGGATGAATTGTATGCTATACACATGAGAGAGATTCACACACAAGATTTATTTTCACTCAATCGAATAGTTACTTAATTGTCTTATCTTTTGTAGTCTATCTTATGTACATATATTAGTAGTTGAATTAGTAGAATCATGTGTAATCTATGTGCTTTGACCATTAGCCTAATGTGCATGTAATTGGTAAATGATTTTAATTGGGTAATAATTTTAATCGGTCCTATTCACCCCCCCCCCCCTAGGACCTAGTCATTGTTCCTAGTAGCTCCACCAAGCTTCCATACATATATAGTGTAAGGTGTCGTGTCCGACTACCCATGCAATTTCAGTCTGTATCCTATTGGCATTGTCATTTAAAACATGTATTTTTTTATAGGTTAAAACTTATGTTTCCTTTTATTCTTACAACTCAGTTATTATGTTGTAATACATGTGAGTTTTTGAAATATGATCAAGTTGTGTTTCCTTCTAATTCATTCGAGAGGAAATCAAAACCATTTAAGTTGGTTCATTTTGATATTCAAAGTTCTACTCCTGCCAACCTACTTTGAGATATAAATACTTTGTCTCTTTCATTAATGATTATTTAAGAATGACAAGGGTTATCTTATAAAATTTAGGCATAAAATATTTTATATGTTCAATTTTTATTATAATAAAGTTGTTATTCAATTTTAATGTCCTATTAAAATTCTATGTTTTGATAATAGTGGTGAATATATGTCGAAAGCTTTCTTGTTGTTTTTATAAGATCATGGTACCATATCTCAAACTTCATGTCCACTTATCTTTCAATAAAATAGTGTTGCTGAGACGAAGAACGATTGTTGATTTGATATGAATGTTGGATTATCTAGATTAAGGTTACCGGTAGACCCCACTACAATTGTGATTAATACAAATAGGTTTGCGATGGTGTGCTTGGATCATGATATGGAATCTTATAATGTGAAGACTTCATAGGGAGAGACTTGTGATGAGTAAGTATGCTCATCTGCATACTGGGAGTAGGACTCGCCCTTAGCTAGGTCCTTATACTTCTCCTCTAACGCATCTGCCTCAAGGATACCTGTGTTTATCAAATAGTCTAATTGGAATTTTAAAACATCGTCCCAAGTGGAAAGTGAGTGATCAACTCAATGGTTCCATTATTCCTAAGTTAGACATGTTATCAATCACAATCAAGCATAGGTAATGTTAACATACAAAACAATAAATTTCCTATTTTAGTTACTTAAATGGATGAATGGTATGATGTGCATATGCATGCTCCAGGCACCATTATCAATCACCGTTACAGCAGACAATGATGTCGCTCATCATCAAGTACCACTCGCATACAAAATGTGTGCCATGATGATGTGTATGCATGATTCATTATCTGAGTATTAATTAATGCAATTTCAATTAGCAGGTTGGTGAAGCTAAGGTGCTACCATTATATCACCGATTTAACCGATCACATCGTTTGTAGTAAACGTAATGACTCTTCACCCATGACCCTTGATCCTTTTTAGGGCTTGTCACCTAGAAATACATGGTACAATGAAGGCTTGTCAGCCATCCGCACAATCAAAACAGAAGGGGCTTGTCACCTAATCTCAACACAACATGGCAAGCTTGTCACTTCCAACAGTGCTCACTGGTCACTACAAGGAGACTCATCAGCCCAATGTAAGCCAATAACTCGGATATGGTGTCCTATATCACCATGCCCAGCTCGTGAGTCTTGATCGAATTGTATTGCACTAAGGTTTAAAGTGGGTCTTTTACAATGGGAATAATGGTACCTTAGGTTCCTTAGGGCGCGTCAAAGAAAATGGCTACAACTTATTCGGCCAAGCATTAGACTGATCTGATTGATGGCGGAGAACCTCGAAGAATCCAACATTGGGCGCATGTGACCATCATAGCTCGAAGCTATAGTCGGCCACCCATGTTCAGCCCAATCGATCAAATGAGCCTAGGGTAGTCAGCCCCAGGCAGCTACCCTCATGCTTATGCATTTACTGAGCTGAATCCAAACGATATCTACTTCAAATCACCACACAATTTAGTTGAAAATAGCATATCATCATGACAATTGGGTATCATATTTCTACAATTCATAGTCCAAGATACTCATTCAACAACAATAAACTGCATGATACGAATGGACTTCACAAGCATAAAATTCCACCCAATTGAACATTGCATCACATGAAAATAAAACAACTAACATGCATAATAGTTGAGCCATCTTAGAATCATACCTAGCAATCCTAAGTGCAAAATAAGTTAACCATAAGACATTAACTATAACTATCATGGTTTGATAAAAAGGAAACCTAAGGAAAATGGTTCGTACCTTAGAAGGAAAAGGGTTCCTCGAATTTGGGTGCCTAAGGGGATGAGATTTGGAGAATTTAGGGGTTCCTACACCAAATTAGGGATTGCATGTAAGGAATTTGGAGATTTAGATGAAGAAGGACTGAAATATGAAAGGCAGGTTACCTATCTTACCTTTAATAGCGATTGGGGATGATCTAGGAGAGAAGACCGACGGTTAGGTCGTAGCACACGCACCCGAGAGGCGATGAGCCTTCATGCACACACTCCCTCACACCAAACCTCTCTCCCTCTCCTTCTCCTTCTCTCTCTATCTCAATTTTCCCTTTCTCCTCTCCCAATTTCAGAAATTTTAGAAATTGGGAGTAAATGCCCAATTTAAGGCATATATATAGTGCTAAGTTTGGCACAAATCACCTTAGTGACTTAATTCTCAATGGTTTGACCCTATGGAGGGTTGTTTCTACTATTTGAGGTCTACCTGGGTCCATCTGGGACAATCTAATCCATGGGACAATTACTACATGTAGAGACCCACCTATGGTCACAGTTTCTCGCATTTCGGATGCAGCAATCAACGGATATAGTGACAGGTTCGTTTAACAGTCTCCGATTACCGATCGAGGACGCAACTTTAGGGATGTGATCAATGATATAATCGAGGCGTTTCATCGCGATCTAACAGTTCAAATGTCTCAACTTAGGAAAGGTTAAAAAAGACATAATTATTTAAGTTCTGAGTAGATTCGCACATTGCATGTGCCACTCTTGGCTCCAAAGTTGAGCGATTTGGCTCCCAATCTTGAACCAACGTCCCAGGAGGGTCGTCAAGCGCGCCGAGATGGTCAATTTTCCTTAACTTCGGATCTAATGGCCCAATAACAGACGATCCAAAGACTGTTTGGATAAATTGAACATTTTCGAGAATATTTGGGCATCGAGATTTCTCAGGTGCGTTAATTTAGGTCTAATTTTACTAAGTTCAGCGTTTGACATGCATACAATTAGCAAAAATGTCGATTTGGTCGTTCCTAAATTAATTCATTGGTTTTCCAAGTTAAGATGGTCAATTAATCAGGTGATTTTTAAATGATATCGCTAGAGTATATATTCAGGTTTTGGATGGTGATTTTATGAGATGTTACAAACACCAAGCCAGATCCCTGACGGTGAAGATTGTCCATCCTGACCCAAATCAATTCCCTCACACAAGATGACTATACATCTCATAATAGAATGTCCATAGGTGTATCCTACATACTTGTAATGGTCATGGAATATACAGATGTTGAGATTCATGGATCAGGACTCTCCTTAGTCAATGACCATAGTGTCCAATCTCAATCTCCAAAGGCATACTAAAGGACTAATTCCTCAACTAACCCATATCCATAAGTTCAAGGTAACACCAAATTCATTAAGGCATACAAGATGTCCACGGAGTACTCATGGTCGTTATGATTTATAGCTAAGATCAACTCTATCCTATCCACAAGACCAGTTGATTAGGGCTCACATTGGTTTTCCAAGGCACATACTGCAACAGTCTATATAGATTAGTCATTAAGATTTTTCATACTAAATAACTTAATTCACGTAGATCAAAAGAAGTTTATATATAAACTCAAGCAATCCCCTCGACTATGGTTTGATAAATTTAGTATATGCCAATGGCCCATGTCACATATGAACTTATTTAGCTTCCGTCTCTTTAATAGGAGCTTGGTTATCCTTCTCCGATCCTATTCTGTTGCATTGTGATAATTTAGTTGCGATTCACATTGCCAGCAATTCGGTATTTTATGAATGTATTAAACACAATAAGATTGATTGTCAGTTTATCTAGAAAAAAAGTTGTTAATAAAGATATTGAGACCCCTTTAGTTCATTTCACCAAATCTCTTAGTTGAGATGCTCTTTATCGAATTACTAACCATTTGGGCATGATCAATCTGTGCTCCAACTTGAAGGGAACTATAGGAAAGTAATATATGTAATTAGGGTGTGTGCGCATGCACATGCATAGTTTTATGTTTACCCATGAAGTATGTAAACTTTTCCTCTAAATATATAATATTAAACGTGTGTGTTAGTTGTGAAACCCCAACACAACACTCTTCCTTTTAAAACTCTTCTCCTTTTTTCTTCTCCATCCCTTTTTTCTCTTCTCCATACTTTTCTTCTATTTACCTCTCTAAATGTTTTCAAATCCACTGGATCATTAGCTCTCCCAAGGTGAAATGTCCTTCTCATTTGGGAAACATTGATCCCTTCTTAATACTAATGTATGGTTCAAAATGGTCTTACAAAATTAATAATGTTAATGTTAACATTAATACAAAGTGATTACAAGATTGATTAACAAGCCATTGTGGGGATTAACCAGGATCTCCACCACAAACTAGGATCAAGAGAGCCACATGCCCATTAATTCAACAGTGAAGGAAGATGGTGACAAGTTGAACTTGACACACTAACAGGCTCATTGTTTTGAACCCGTACCATTATTGTTTCTACTGAATGTATCTTCTACATCTAAGATTACATTGTAATGATCAAACCTATGTACATGATGAGCCTTACTTTGAATAGGGTAGAAAATAGTCTTAGATTGAACACTTCAACATTTTCATCATTTGACTCTTTTATGGAAGGTAAGTAAGAAATTCTATTACCATCCAAGCATGACGTAAAAGGCGAAAGGTAAACAAGACATTAAGGAATATAAAAAAATGAATAAGGCTTAAATACTCTTTTACTTCGAATAGACCGTCTCCTTTAACCAGTCTTTTTTAATAGTTGTTTTGAGGGCCATTAATAGGATTTCTTAAAGGCATTTTGGGTATCACCCATCCACGATGAAACCCATAATATAAGTGGTATGCATCATTCCAACATGACTGAAGCGATTAAAACCACCATTGACCACTTGATGTGATTAAATCACTGTCGAAGCAACACGCTACCAAAATCAAAAGCCTATTTGATTTCAACGGCACACGGAATATGCGATGATCGTGTGCAATAAATAAAAAGAAGATAATGGAAAAATGCCAAAAACCACGACCACACAAGAACACAAGATATATGTTGCTCACTCTTGGGCTATATCCACGGACAATCCAGTAAAGAAAAATTCATTATGCTAAGGAAAAATTACAAAGAACCAAGAATGAAATACCTTCTTCAAGAATACAGTAAAACTCCTTTGAATCTAAGGTTCAAAGAAAATCCTCCACGATTGCAATGCTAACAATGAACCTTCTTACCTTGGACACCTTGAAAAGAAAAACCTTGAAGCATCTCTTGGAAACCTTGGAATTTTGAATCTTAAGCTCAAGAAGGAAACCCTCTTCTTGAAACCGTCTTGTACAAGAAGAAACCCATCTCTCTAAAATTCGTAACTTTCACTTTTACTTATTACAACTTACTCTTGACAAGTAAATACCATCCTCCAAGGTTTCCTAACAATTAGGTATTGTTTGCTTATGTGAAAAATGGATCATATGGAATTAAAAGAGTGAATGAACCCAGAGTGATTTTGGTGTCACTATTTTAACAATGACCCCAAATTCAACTGCTATAGTCCTTAAGAAAAGAAAATGACAACAGATAGTGAAGTGTGAGAAAAGATTTTATGGCCTTAATTATATAATATAATTGAGTGTGCATGGGATGCACTGATGTGTGTGGGCCATCCGCATCAAATGCACCTCAACATGAAAATAGAACGCCTAAAAAATCTGCCCAACAAAAACTAAGGTTAGTGACACAATGTGAAAGAGTGTAAAATCATGCATAAAAACCTCTAAATCAAATGTTGTGGCCTGTATAAAAACCTCTAAATTAGATGTTGTGCCCTGACTGAGCCATATAATGTTATGATTTTTTGGATTTCCCTTAATCTAGGCTGGGTGTACACACAAACCTATGGTTGGCATCCCTCGCTTTTATTCCATGTGGCCTAGCCTACCTAATTATGGTTGAGGCTGACTTTTGGAACCTTGGCTTACTAGTGGGGCATAACTGATGGAAGTGTTTCGGTAGGGCCCATTTTTCTCTGCACTTAGTCACCATGAGATCTTTTCCCAAATGTATTGTAGCAACATGGGATATCCCAAAAAGACTTTGGATTAGAAGATTCACTTGATGGCCCACAAAATGAGAGTTAAGAAGATGGTCTATATTTGAATTAAAAGAGTTAAGCTCGTCTTCAATTTTCTTGTAAAACTAACTCGTATAAAGATTTCTTGTAAATCTACGTTGAAACTGTGAGGTTGATTTTACGCTGTTTCCTACTGTGAGGCCCACCTGAGTTTTTAATCAGTGTGTTGATGGGATCAATGGCTAACATGGAGTGGCACACCTGGTGGACGATGCAGGAAGACTCCCATCCACGTCAGCGAATAACCATGCACCTGTGTGACTAGGCGTGGTTATGCTTGCATGAGCAGATTAGGTGAGACCTCAGATCCACTGAGGTGGGTGGCACCCCTGACTGTGATGTATGTGACTACATCCATGCCGTCCATCCATATTGAAAGTTCATTTTAAGGCATGATCCCAAAATTGAAGCAGTTCCAAATCCTAGATGGGCCATAGCATAGGAGACAGTGGTGATCGACCATTAAAAACTTCCTGTGGGCCACAAAAGCTTTGGATCAAGATGATATTTATGTGGTCACTTCATCTAGGCGTTTGTGACCTCATTAACAAGTTGGATGGAAAATAAACATTCCGGTGGAATCCATGAAGTTTTCAATGGTAGAGATTCAATCATGACTGTTTATGTGTTGTGGTCAACCTAAGATTTGAGTCAGCTTCATTTTTTGGATCAAACCCTAAAATGAGCTTTCAAAATGGTTGGACAATGTGGATTCAAGACACAGACATCACTGTGAGTCCCACAATCAGGGTCCCATCCACCTCGGTAGATCCGGGGTCTCACCTAATCCGCACCCGGTTATGCTCGCTTTCCCAGGGACAAAACCGTCCAAAAAGAGATCTATTGATTATATGCGAGTGTGAAACTTGTATACATCTACACATGCTCATGTGTTATAATTGTTGTCGATTTATTCGTGGGCCATGCGTGTGATGTGTGTGCGGGCGTGCCAGAATCAATTTTCATGGCTCAATTCCAACCGAACAACGATGACCCCGAACGTTAGGGAAGGCAGATACGTAGTGATCGACCATATGTGATCGAGATCTGTAGAGATCGGTCGCCCAACTAGCCACTCTCTCAAGTTGCTTAGTGAAAAAATGATCAGGCGATGTTTGGAGGGTGGGGTTCGTCCTCCAGAAAATGGGTTGCGATTTTACCTTCCGAGCGAAAGGATTTCTCTCGACGTTACTTTAAAGGAGTAAAAAAAAAAAGTTTACAATCGACCGTGTAGGCGATCTTCTCTTTTTCTTCACCACTAAGATGTTATGAAATAGAACTTTACTATCTCAAAACTTACTGCTATGGAAAGTAATTTCAGAGATTACACTACCGAAATTCAAACAGTGCGATTAATGCTAAAGAGAATAAAGGGAACTGAATACATTAAGAAATGTAAATGATAATGGACGAAGAACCTGAATAAACTTGCTGAACGATAACGTAATCTTGACTTGATAGATGCCAGAGCACTTACTCTACGAAATGCAAAGTATTTGGAATGTAAAAATGGATCGATTACACTATGAAATGTAAAGGATTTGGTAAGTTGGAAAGATAGATTTGTTTAGCTTGGTTGGTGTTTGACTTTTTACTCTGTCGTTCTTTTTCTGCTTTTATAACTTCAATCGCCCATCCAGATACTTCTACTATTAACCGTCTACTTTAACCACTCGCCCACTATTCCTCTTCTAGACTTCTCTTTCACGATAATTGTTTGCTGACCTGGCCACGTTTGCTCGCTCTACCTAGTATCGTGGAATTTTAGACCGATGCCAACTATATCACTAGGAACTTCGTCGTGGCCGTATACCCCCCCCCACTGATTTCTTTTTTGAAAAAAGAGAAGATGGCGTGTGATGGACGATTGACGCTTCATTAAATGCATGCCGTCTCTTCTTGCCACATGTTAAGCGCAAATTTGAAAGATATCACCACCTTCGATTTTCGTCGGACGATTGCTTTTGTACGGGTTGAACCCCAATTTGCCAAGTGTCAAATATTAACGTCTAATCATATTACCATCATGAACCAACATTAATACTCCCTCGACAGAGGAAATTCAAATTTCGTTCTTATTTTTTCTCTTTCGTAATCCTCTGCAAATGGCTTCTTCTTCTTCTTCTTCGTTCGATCTTGCTAAAATGATCGATGCTCTAGATAATCTGACCAATCTATATACGAATGAAGCAATATTTACCACGGAGGCAGAAGGATAGAAATTCTATCATCTAGGTCCTTCATTCCTCCTAGAAGTTAAAGCCGACGATATTTCTTCTCTTAATTTGTTGTTTCCCATATGCCCTGGTGAAACAATACTTTTATGAGAAGTTTCACTTCTCGACCCTCAAAATGCCTTAAAACGTCCTCGATCTTGGCTGACTCCTCTTCCAAATTTGAGGGCATGGTTTGAACGTATGGAGGACCAATTTAAAGAAACATGGCAGGAGATGGGCATTTATGAATGTATAAAACTGTCTACAATACCTTTCAAAGTGAATCCGGCTCTTTTATCTGTGGCCTCTGTATTTTGGAGTAAATCCACTAATTCCTTCTTCTTCGGATGTGGACCGATGAGTCCTACGATAATGGACATATACGCCTTCACCCACCTATTGCCCTTTGGCGACATAGTTTTTTCGAATTTTACTAAGGGTGAAGAGAAGGGATTCATACCTCATGGTAGCAAGGCATATTCTCTTTTTTCTAGCCAACTTCAGGAAATATGAAGGTCCAATGGAATATGAAAAACTCATAGCCTTCTTCTTATTTTGGATCTCCCGACATCTTCTGTGTCTAAATGCCCTCAATGTTACACAAGAATATATTTCGTTGGCCGAAGCACTCGCTCAAGGCCGAAAATTAGCTCTTGCTCCATTTGTTTTAGGGCATTTATATCGAAGCATGTACGACGTGACCACCAAAGGTGTTTATCATAGCGGCGGACCACTTTGGCTAGTTCAAATGTGGCTCGTTGAGTACTTCAGTTCCATTCTAGTTGATGGCTTTCCTCAAAATGAAGTTTATAATCCTACGGCCATCGCAACTTGAAGTATGACGTGAAATCGCTTAATTTTTCTGTATACTTGGGCAATCTATTTCTTACTCTCAATACAGATCGAATTTCTTGCTTCTTCACACCATTCTACAAGTGGGATTTTGGTCCAGGATGGCTTACAGGTGTAGCCGATGCGGACGATCAAACTACTATATCTTTAATAACTGAAGCTTGGGAGAGCTTTTTAATAGCTAGGGACCTTGAAATTTGCGGTTTCACTGCTTGTAGAGATACTCGGAGATATGTCTAAGGACCTAGAGGGGGTGATATGGACCTTTTTCAAATTCTTTTCGCCTACTTATGCAATTCAATAAAATAAGCTTTGTAAGCAAGAACACCTCGGCTACCAAGCCTTGGTGGGTCCAATCAAAAGACTAGCAAGAGTAAGGCAATAAGCAATCCTAGTCAAGCATGCATAGGTACATAAAGGAATCAAGTAATCAAGCACCTAACCTATGCATCTTGTGTAGACTTATGAGAGTGGATCAATGAGCTCAAGTCTACACAAGTAGTGAAGGTACATCTTGTGTGAGGATGCCTAAAAAGTGCCTAGCATGCATTCCTATCGATCATTCATAATTAAGCAATTAAACTAACAATGCAAAGATAGAATGTGCTCAAGAACAATCACAAACACAAGGATGTATAGTGGTTCGACTACGTGTCTACTCCACTCCCGGTTCAAGTACTCAACCCCTTTGAGCACACCGGCATTCACCATCGGAGGTTTTAAATGAGGTTCACCTCTCAACCTTTACACGGAGGTTTTATCGGTTCACCTCTCAACCGTATCCGGAGTTTTAGACATAGGCTAACTCTCAACCTTATCGCACGTTTACTCCCGTGTCGGAGGCTCCCCCTTGGAGACTTAGTTTAGGCCCGGCAGACGGGCCAAGGAACGACTAACGTCCCTAGGTCGAGTTCGAAAAATAAACTCTAAAATGGACTCTCAAATAAGACAACCTACTTGTTGGATGAGCCCCTTCTTTAGCGCCGGATTGGGTTGCTTGATCTCCGCTCTCCCATGCTTCAATCAGCTTCCCTTTGCTCCCTCGATCGTGCCGCCGTTGCGTCGCCAATGCCTCAGCCACATTCAATCAAACACCTTGCATGCGATGCCTTGAAATGCCCAAGGTGCTAGGAGGAAGGGTTTAAGAGCTCTACAACTTAGTGGGAATGGGTTGCCTAGAGTCTCTTACCTACAACGATCTCATCTTCGAGTTTAGGACAAAGTATTTGCTAATCAAGAAGCTTCTTAACTCTAGAGATCAAGAGGGGATGAAAGTCATCTTCTTCATGAGCTTGGAATGCTCTAATCTTGTGTTAAAGCACAAGGAAGATGCCTTGCATAGGTCAAGGATTAAGCCTCAAAAGATCTCCTTCAATGGTGGCTTTTCTCCCTCAAAAATTCCTCTTATAATGCCCAAAACCGGAGCTCTATATGTAAGAAAAAAGAGCCCCAACGGTCATAAAACGGGCATAAAACGGTCATAAAACGACCTGTCCTGACCGGTCATGACCGGTCGGACTCCCCTGATGGAGGATTTCAACAATGCAGGCCAACTACATGGGCCGACCGGTCATGACCGGTCGGACCCCCTCACCGAACAGCCAGAGCTCATCAGGCATGACCGGTCGGCCAGCAGGAGTGGCCGACCGGTCATGACCGTTCCTACCTGTCCACTTTTTCTGGACAGGTAGGAACCCCCAGGCCGACCGGTCATGACCGGTCGGCTACCTTTGCTGGACGGGCTGAATATAATAGGCCGACCGGTCATGACCGGTCGGCCACTCCTGCTGGCCTTCTTTGATTTGTAAAGGCCGACCGGTCATGACCGGTCGGCTGGCCATTGCATAGCCTTGGTTCCCTTATGCATTGAGCTGACTTCCACTCTCTCCAGCTTGATCATTTAGTCCTAGGTTAGGGTGATCAAATGGGACACCTAGGGCCTATCTATGATGACTAAAAGTACTCCAATATGGTCAAGGTCATCAAGGATACAAAGGGGATGGATTTTGGTCGAGGTTAAGGCACCAAGGCATCTCATTTACCTAAATCTTCTTCCTTGATGCGGCTGGACGTCTTGAGTCTTCGGTCTTTGTCTTCATTGGGCTCAACCGACTCTAGACTGACTGACGTAAGTGATTGACAAACAAGGTGCACTAGTATGCCATGGAAAAGTGCACTAACAATCTCCCCCTTTATCAATTACTTACAAAAACTTAACCTACCAAAACAAATTACATGTTCAAGATATTACAATGATAATGAATAAATTACAGGACTCTTGACATGTCTAAACTAAGCTGCTCCGCTTCAGTCTGCTCCCCCACAACCTGTCAATCCCTGCATCACAAAACATAGCAAACTAGTTTTGGTGGGATTTGATCTTTCTCCCCCTTTTTGTTAGCAATTGACAAACTATTCTCTCCCCCTTAATGATATACCAGTAAGGTTAAAGGTAAGAGAAGATAGTGTATCGCAGGTATAACTATACGCATATGCTAGAAAGAGAGAGTATAGGGTGCATGAATCATGAATACATGGAGCATGCTAAGAAACATGATTAACAGGAAGATATAACTATCTAAGCATAGGTAATCATGCAATTTTGGTCAAGGACATACATTTGCAATGAAGCACAAAGGGCTTATAGCCCAATCAACCAACCTCCCCTATTGGTATATCAAGACCACTATGAAGCAAAGATTAGCATGCAATGAAGCATAAAACTCAAGGTGATTAGCTAATCTAAGCAGGATGACAATCTAGCAAGCAAATGAATTAATTAAGAGCAAGGCTAAATCATCAAAATCTGGGCGAATGAAGCTGGAATCCTCTGATTTTCCAATATAAGCATAACTAGCTACCCTCACTAACCATGTTGAGATTAAAAAGCCAAAGGGTAGCAAAATTCCACAACATCCTCATAGAGTGTAGCATGAGGTGAGGGGTTGGGAACTCCTCCTTCTCCTAGAAGGGATAGCGGTTGGGATCCCCTCTTAGATAAGCTGGTAAAGGGGTCAAGGTGGAGGCCGAGAGAGCAAGATCTTGGCTCTCATCACAACCAGATTCGGACTCCTCCGAATCATCCCAAGTAGCAGCCATAGCCTTTTTACCTTTCGGTTTAGGCCCTTCCGGACATTCCGGGGCAATATGGCCGCGACGATCGCAACCGTAACAACGGACGGATGAGGATATGGATGATTTTCCTTTACGTTTATCACCCGTCTTGTCCTTCTTGTCACGGCTATTCCCTCTATCAAATTTGAGGAATCTCTTGAATTTTTTGTTCAATTTCTCTTCCTCATCATCCTCATCATCGCTATCTTCCTCCGATTCACTTTTGATTTTCTTGTGTTTGTGAGAGAACTTAAAGGCGATGTTTTTCCTTCTAGAGGGGGCTTTAAAGCCTAGCTCAAAGGTTTGTAGGGAACCTATGAGTTCTTCAACTTTCATTGTGTTTAGATCCCTACACTCTTCAATGGTGGTGACTTTAGAAGAGAACCGTTCCGGAAGAGATCTCAGAATTTTCCTACAAAGCCTATGTTCCGGAACCGGATCCCCTAAGCCCCACATATCATTTGTGATTTTGTTCAGTTTGGTATAAAATTCAGTAAACGTTTCATCCTCCTCCATAGTAATATTTTCAAATAGAGTGGAGAGACGCTGGAGTTTAGAATTTTTAACAACATTTGTACCTTCATGGGTAACTACAAGAATATCCCATGCTTGTTTACTGGTAGTGCAGTTTTGGATCCGACCAAATTCTTCTCTCGATACTGAACAAAATATGGCATTCAGGCCTTTGGCATTATTAATACGTTGAGCTTTTTCATGATCAGTCCACAAAGCCTTGTCTTTTGGCCTGAGAACATCCGGCTCACCTTCCTTAGAAATAGTGACCATTGGGGGTTCATATCCAAAATCAACCATGTCCCTCACATCCGAATCAATGAATTCCAAGAAGACGCACATTCGGGCTTTCCAGTATGGATAATTTGACCCATCAAAGAAAGGAGGCTTAGTGACGGATGAAGAGTCCTCTCTAGACATATTTTCAAGTTTCTCTATAGGATCTCACTCCGGGTTTTTAAACCTGAGCGGAGGAACCCACTCTGATACAAATTGAAATTTGCGGTTTCACCGCTTGTAGAGATACTCGGAGATATGTCTAAGGACCTAGAGGGGGTGATATGGACCTTTTTCAAATTCTTTTCACCTACTTATGCAATTCAATAAAATAAGCTTTGTAAGCAAGAACACCTCGGCTACCAAGCCTTGGTGGGTCCAATCAAAAGACTAGCAAGAGTAAGGCAATAAGCAATCCTATTCAAGCATGCATAGGTACATAAAGGAATTAAGTAATCAAGCACCTAACCTATGCATCTTGTGTAGACTTATGAGAGTGGATCAATGAGCTCAAGTCTACACAAGTAGTGAAGGTACATCTTGTGTGAGGATGCCTAAAAAGTGCCTAGCATGCATTCCTATCGATCATTCATAATTAAGCAATTAAACTAACAATGCAAAGATAGAATGTGCTCAAGAACAATCACAAACACAAGGATGTATAGTGGTTCGACTACGTGTCTACTCCACTCCCGGTTCAAGTACTCAACCCCTTTGAGCACACCGGCATTCACCATCGGAGGTTTTAAATGAGGTTCACCTCTCAACCTTTACACGGAGGTTTTATCGGTTCACCTCTCAACCGTATCCGGAGTTTTAGACATAGGCTAACTCTCAACCTTATCGCACGTTTACTCCCGTGTCGGAGGCTCCCCCTTGGAGACTTAGTTTAGGCCCGGCAGACGGGCCAAGGAACGACTAACATCCCTAGGTCGAGTTCGAAAAACAAACTCTAAAATGGACTCTCAAATAAGACAACCTACTTGTCGGATGAGCCCCTTCTTTAGCGCCGGATTGGGTTGCTTGATCTCCGCTCTCCCGTGCTTCAATCAGCTTCCCTTTGCTCCCTCGATCGTGCCGCCGTTGCGTCGCCAATGCCTCAGCCACATTCGATCAAACACCTTGCATGCGATGCCTTGAAATGCCCAAGGTGCTAGGAGGATGGGTTTAAGAGCTCTACAACTTAGTGGGAATGGGTTGCCTAGAGTCTCTTACCTACAACGATCTCATCTTCGAGTTTAGGACAAAGGATTTGCCAATCAAGAAGCTTCCTAACTCTAGAGATCAAGAGGGGATGAAAGTCATCTTCTTCATGAGCTTGGAATGCTCTAATCTTGTGTTAAAGCACAAGGAAGATGCCTTGCATAGGTTAAGGATTAAGCCTCAAAAGATCTCCTTCAGTGGTGGCTTTTCTCCCTCAAAAATCCCTCTTACAATGCCCAAAACCGGAGCTCTATATGTAGGAAAAGAGAGCCCCAACGGTCATAAAATGGGCATAAAACGGTCATAAAATGACCTGTCCTGACCGGTCATGACCGGTCGGACTCCCCTGCTGGAGGATTTCAACAATGCAGGCCAACTACATGGGTCGACCGGTCATGACCGGTCGGACCCCCTCACTGGACAGCCAGAGCTCATCAGGCCGACCGGTCATGACCGGTCGGCCACTCTTTCTGGACAGGTAGGAACCCCCAGGCCGACCTGTCATGACCGGTCGGCTACCTTTGCTGGACGGGCTGAATATAATAGGCCGACCGGTCATGACCGGTCGGCCACTCCTGCTGGCCTTCTTTGATTTGTAAAGGCCGACCGGTCATGACCGGTCGGCTGGCCATTGCATAGCCTTGGTTCCCTTATGCATTGAGCTGACCTCCACTCTCTCCAGCTTGATCATTTAGTCCTAGGTTAGGGTGATCAAATGGGACACCTAGGGCCTATCTATGATGACTAAAAGTACTCCAATATGGTCAAGGTCATCAAGGATACAAAGGGGATGGGTTTTGGTCGAGGTTAAGGCACCAAGTCATCTCATTTACCTGAATCTTCTTCCTTGATGCGGCTGGACGTCTTGAGTCTTCGGTCTTTGTCTTCATTGGGCTCAACCGACTCTAGACTGACTGATGTAAGTGATTGACAAATAAGGTGCGCTAGTATGCCACGGAAAAGTGCACTAACAGACCTTCCATATGGTGGTACTTTCGATCAGGGTACCAACGCGAAAGCTGGAGTTGAGCAATATTATCCATACCTATTCGCCTGACAGTTCGACTTGACTCAGGGCATTCCATGTCCCGGTACTCAAAAGACTCTCAACCAACCTCCTTATATTTGCGAGATTCTTTATGACATCAAGAATTATCTTGGTCTCAACACGTTTTACGAGGATGTGAAAGCCCACATCGAGCTTGAAGGGTTCGTCGACCGACTGAGTGTCCTAGAGGCCTTTGTAGAATGGTGGCATGGGTGTTACCACAGACTTCTTCTTCAGTTAACAAGAGTCATAACAACTAATTTTACCTTGTTGGTAGAACCACCTAAAGTAAAACTTGTTGAAAAGAAAAGTCAGGAGAAAAAGCGAAATCGACGAAGGACACTGCAATCGGTCAACGTTCCACCAGGAAAAGATCGGCCGCTTGCCCCTGCTTCATCTTAAGTTCCTAGGCCCAAAAGGGGAAGGACGCCTAAGAAAACTCCCCAGCCAATCCATACTCCATCTTCAAGCTCGATCAATTCAGAAACTCCCGCTCCTCCATCCTCTTCTGAGAGAACACGGCCATCTAAGCTCGACTCTGAACCATTAGTTGTGATGCCTCTTTGGGCGATACCCATCAAATCTCCTTCTAAAACCAGTCCATCAGTTCCCACCATGACCAGAATAAGCCAGTTGGGTCCTTTGCCTTCTCCTCTTCCTAAACTACCTGCTCCTCCTTTATATCGACCAGAAATCATCATTCCTTCTTCTCAGACCAAAAAATAAATTTCATCAACTTGGCCAGGTAAAAGTCTTGCGGAAGAAATAAAGGCTTAGGAGACATACTTCAATACTATTTATTACCTTGGGCTTACTACCCGACATTATGCTTGGGAGATAAAAAAAAAAGGAATTGAGAGGCATAGAGAAATTCACGAAAGTCGTTGTCAAAATAGATGGTTGGCAGATAAAGAGGCTTTGAATGATCCGCATTTACCTTTTGATGAACAATATGATAAACCTTATCGGCCGAATCTGCCGCCATTTCCATCTTCTACTCGGCCACTTGCAAAAATCACACCAATCCTTGGTCAATAAATAACCGATTTGTGACAATGGTCGTTCGCTCTGACTTAGGTGGTCTATTTTCTCATTTTTGTCTCTTTTATTGTATTCATGATCTAATCTTTCATTCTCTCTTTTCGTGTAGTACTTCGAGAGGCAATGCATGCCAATGTTCTCATACATCATCTTTTCGAAGTTCGTGCTGAGAGTCGGTCGACTACAGATGGTGC